>GL376592.1:7180-382844 GCA_000143045.1 Globisporangium ultimum DAOM BR144 | reverse complement strand
GTCATCGATATGGTCCTCGATCCACTGCTTCGTCGGGTGGCTCTTCGGGTCACACCCGACCGACATCGTTGACGTGTCTTGGTACACGCGAATGTAGTCGATCTTCATGTACATTGGGAAATCGTCGCAGATCTTGTTCACGACTGGATCCTTCCCATCGCCGCGGCACACCTTCCCCGGATTCGGCGGTTTGGTACCCCAAGTACTGGAGAGCGCGACGTTAAAGATCATGTACATGGGCTCTTCCAACCACAGCTTGACGGGGTTCCGTTTGTCGATATCCTGCGGTGGGCTCTCAATCGAAGAGGCAGGAATCTCGAAAAGCGGATGGCCCTCAAGCATCCACCGAATGTATCCACTGCTGCCAGTCACCCACTCCAGTTGGTAAACCAAATAGCTCGTGTACGCAGCGAGATGGATTTCCCAGTTGGACGAGAGCGCGTCCATTTGGTACTCAAACACGGCGGTGGTGTTGGATTGAGTGGCGTTCGACTTTTCACAAGCCGAGCTCGGATTGCCTGCACTACACAAGTATGCGCCTGTATAGGCGTTCATGATAGGGAAGCATGTGCCGTTCGAGTTGATACTCCAATGCTGCGTCGTAGACCCATCCATGAGACTCATGTCGGCGTTCGGGTCTCTTGAAAAAGGACAAGTCGTCAGTGTACACGCGTTTTCGGTCACCCCTCGATTAAGACTGTTCTTGACGGTCGTGTAACTCTGAATGGTCGATGGGTCTGGTTTGCAAAAGTTGTTGGCCGCATACCTCATACCTTGGTACCACGTGCCATGCTTTCGCTTCGCGTACAGAGCCGTCGGGATCCCGGGCGAGTTTGCACCAGGGGTCTCACAGTTATTTGTATAAATGCAGGACCAGTTGGTGGTATCATTCTTCGCTGGAAAGGTTCGAAAGTCGCTTGGCATGCCGGGGCCAACTTGGATCGACGACGAAATAGAAGTGCCACCGCCTTCAAGGATATCAATTTCAGGAGCTCCGCGGCCTTGGTACGAATTCATGCCCGAGCCTGGGTTCGGATCGCACGCGCTGATGCGCTGGTTCGACGAGAGGAACACGTTATCGTTGCACTCGTTGTAGGAGAACGGCCACATGCGAGCAGTTGAGGCACTGAAAATGGCGCGGCCAAGGTTGCCCATCATCCAAATACCAGGCCACGTCGGGTAGTAACTGATAGTCGAAGCTCGTGAATTCGTGCCGTTTTTCAGATCCGGATTTCCGGACGCATTGCTTACGGCGCCAGGCAATTGCACCTTGACTTCGACCATCCCACCTTGGAGGCAAAACTTGTTCCACGACTGCACCATTCCCGCGCGATAAAACTGTTCAAACAAAGACACACACAAAACGAATAAACATCAGCCAGTTCTCGTAACGAAGCGCGGACTAGTGGCAACCATACGGCTACTAAACTACTTACGAAGGAGACGTTCTTGTACCCTGGTGGGGTCTGGTAGTCGTTCCAGACTTCCAGCGTCGTGAGCTCGTCGATCGCCTCGATGTAGAAATAGCACGTGCCGTCGGCATCGCATCTCGTCGACGTCATGTTGTGCGAGTACACTTCGAGTGCAGCGTTCACACCGTCAGGCTTCTCGATCGACGTCCACATGTGGTCGTCTCCTGGCCGAAACGATCTGTTCCCGACGTTAAACTCGTCGCTCATCACGAGGTCCCACAACTCGCCTCTGGAACTGACATACGCGAAGCGGTCGGCCGGGGTGTCGGGGTCGATCCATGGGAGGATCCCACTCGACGTGTTGAAATCCAGCGCATCGACACTTTGGCTCAGCACGGCGACGGCGGTGCCGGCAATAAGTGTCGCCACCGCTCGCATTCTGTGGGTTTGTGTGTGCTGCGTTGTAAAAATGCTCCTGTGTGGATATATTCTGGACAGCTCAAGCGGATCGACGGGACGAATCAGCTCACGCTGCAATATGCTGCGGGTAAACGAAGAACGAGCACCGCTGTTCGAGAGACAGAAAGGATTCCAGAAGCCACCGTCGCTCTGAGTGCGCTGCCGGGTTTCTGCAGGTCGCGCGCGTCCTTCTCTCTGCCGTGGTTTTTCTCTTGGGGAATGAGTGGGAGCCGCAAACAGCCACACACACAGACAGCACAGCACGCGCGCATGAGAGCCTGCGCCGAGGGACCAGCGGCCGGCGTTTAGAAAGGACACACGAACGCATTCGCGATTTGCCGACAGACAACCTGGCGAAGCAGCCAATTTTTTTTTAATGTATTGGACGAGCCCGTGATAATGCGGCATTTGGCTCATATAGAGTTTTTTGTCAGCCAATGGCAACAAATTTGGTTTACATGAAGTGAATGTATTAGCTTTTACTCAATATAAAGAGGTTTCAAGATAAAAAGAGCAGGAAAACGACTCAATTGGCCCGTTTCTGTGCCTATTAGATACCCAGTTGATGGCCTGTCTTTGACCCGCATGAGTTCTTTTGAGCAGGCGATGATCTGCTGCTGCCTCACGCGCTTCTTTTACATGAAGCAGGCAGCGCGCTCCGAACGCTGGCTGTGCATGCATCCACAATTGGTATCCAAGGGAGATTAGGACGGGTCACCGTGCTCAAAAAGATCGCCTCGTTTCGTTAAATGCAACCGAGTTTTGTGCATTGGCGCCCCATTTTTGATGCATCGCTGGTTGTGCCAAGAGGATGTGTCGCAGCTGAGACGCTTATATAAATAATTTACACGAGAACTTTCGGAACGAACACAAGGAAAATGTTGTCGGACCGCGTTTGCATGGAGACTCGGAGTACTTGCTGTAAAAGGAATGCCTCCCCCAGTGATACCGTCCGTCTGAGAATTGGCAAAGCCTTGCACGACAATCCTCTTGATAGAGTTTTAGAAATGGATGCCTCTATTTGGCTAGGCTCGCACTTCAGATTCCTAGAACAGTGGATTATGGCATGATCCTGTCCATCTGACGCTGAAAGAACGTTCGCGCTGGGCATTTGGCCATTTGTCACCGAGCAAAACAGATTGTTTGGTAGTGAGACGCTGGCTTCTCCGAGCTCTGCGGGCCTCCATCCACCAAAATTCTGCTTTCTTTTGTATTTTCCTAAATACGTACAGCTATTTTATCGAAAGAAAAAGATAAGTTTGTAAAATCCGCAATTGTTTCTATATCCTCACGAGGAAGAGGAAAAGAGAGGGGAGAGTGGATGGGCTTGTCTCAGAATAAGGATGTCTGAGCTTTTCGGCATGCGTCAGTGTCAAAACGAACGACAGCGTCCACCTTGACGACGACGCTCCGACTCCTGCGCTCTCTCTTGTTTTGCCCTTTGAAGCGCAACGAGGGGCTCAGTGCCACTGGTAACATTGGCAGTCTGCCACAGTGCTTTGCAAACGAAGGTGTACTTATTTGGGCATCCACGTCAACGTTTCCTGCTGCATGGAGAACTCCTGGTTGAAGCGCGAGGGCGTATCAAGTACCAGTATCCATATACACTCGCAATCGCGCAAGGCCCGGAAAGATCCACTTGTGTAGCCGTCTCGTGTGGATAGAAACCTGTGAACAGGGATTATCCGGATCGTATTTTAGAAGGTACAAGATCGATGTTGTCTGGGGTGCTGTGTGGCACCACTGACCTTGCTAAATCCGCTGCAACGATGACGACTATGATGCACCATGATCGTATTTGTTACCAGATCATAGTAGAGACTCTGGTTCATGCGCAGTATTTGAGTGAAGCGTCCGAGTTTCGGATTGGCTAAGCAGCCGCCATGGAATATCTTTTTGTGTGTGCAATCTGCAGTTTCGTTTATAAATCTCGTCCCTTAATTGAGCGAGATTTCCGTTGCATTCAAGGTGCTCAGTGTCTTCAAAATTCTAAAAGGTTTGGTGGCTTAAATTGCAATTTTAGCCTCAATTTATTTCCAGAACAGTCAAAATTTGTACTATCAACTATTTGGCAAATTGAGGTGCTGTTGTTTGGTGGTTTTGACAGAAGATGAAGCGCAAAATTGAACTCACAATGAACTGAAGGTACAATTGATACTGCTGGCACGCAATAATCACTCCTTCTGCATGAAGCCGAAAGGCTGGTCGATGTAAAAGTTTGTCCACAGGTGGAGAATCAGGCGCAATTGCTACCCCGACACTGCTAGATCAAATGAGTGTAGTATAGTGTCGACTACCGCACAACCATGGCCGTAATATTGTAGATCATGCAGTGTGCCAACAGAAGTTGTGGACCGAGAGGACGGCATCACGAGGTACAGGAATATATATATATTGGCACAGTTATGCATTGCCAAGTCAAATCACGTAAGGACAAGTTCATTTTCCAGTGGTCTCATACGCACGCGAACGTTCTTTACTCACTTGCAGAAAGCAGTCCTCCAAGAATGCCGCACCAAACACAATGGAATGCGAGCTGCATAAAGACTGCCTTCATGATGCCGAGATGGTTCCCCGGATCCTTGCAAAACATCTCAGCACTAATTACAGCGCCGATGGAGTGACCCAATACCCCAGCAACGACGCACTTCCAGTACATAAAATTGCTGCTATTTCCGCACTTTTTGTTTCGGCTCCCTCATAGAGGAAATACCGGTAAGCAATAAGAGGACCATTGCACCAATTCCCCAGGAAGCAGCGCGCTTGACCAAGTCTTCAATCATAAAAACATTAAACGAATTCGTTAGATGAATCGTAGAGTTGTAGTGATTCGCCCACGCGCTGTCCTTGTCTTTTGCCACATGCAGAGATGGCGCTGTTGACGAGCCGCTGATCTTGCCGAGTTCACACAGTGCATGATGAATACGGCAGAGTAGAGTCCACACTGGTTCGTTCAGGACAATCTCTACTGGAAATATGGTCCCACAGCCACGGAGGACGCAGCGCAAAGTTACGTTCGCCATGAGTTGTTGTCTTGCTGGGAAAATTGAGACTGGAGTGTGGGGGTCATCCGCTCAAACCAGTTCTTCACTTCATTGCATCAGCAAAGTTTGAGCTCACACTTGGCGTTCTCAACTATTTGCTTTATGCCGTTCTCTTGTAAGTTGTTCTCTTTCAGTCGAGACATTTACTAGTATAATCAAGTAGTCAAGCGTTGACAACTTGAGCGACAAGATGCCAGCGATACAGTTGAGACATAGTCCAAAACCTTGTGTTGCGGAGTACGATTCACAACGGTGCGTGCAAGTAATTGATGCATTGAGTATTTTTGATGGGTTACGACAGCCACATAGAATCGACCTGACCGGGGTGGTTTTAGTACCATACACAGTTATGAACGAGCAGAACAGGTACTTGCTACTAGTGCTTCTTCGCGCAGCGTATCAAAATCGTTTCCGTTAAAAAGGAGGACACATGGCAAAGGCGACATTTTTGTGGTGTTATCTATGTGGCAGCGGCCACGGCCATGGATACACTTTCCCAGTACCGATGGATTGGACGAACTGGTCACTGCTTTGCAGCATCGTGTTAATGAAACGCTACGTGGTGAGAGCGTGCGCAGTTCGGAGAGCGAAATGATATTACGTATCGCGAAGAAGGAGAACGGCAAGTGGGTGAGTTCCCCAACATCATGCGATGTGAGTGTTCGCAAGCAGAACAAGAAAATCCGCAAATGCAGCATGCCCACCACCTGTTCGAGACTAAAACGAATGCCTCTTTGCAACATCCAACACTTCCAACGCCATTGATATTGAAAAACCCAATCTCACCAGCGGGCCAATTTATCACATTTTTGATCTGCGCAAACCTTTAACAAGACCCAAAATTACAAAGGGTCCCTAATTTTACGCACTTTTTAATTTCGGGATCACTCTTGAAAAAAACCAAACTAAAATCTATCCTAAAACAGAAGAAAATAAATAATAAAACAAAAAAGACACGGCGGTACCACCAACCGTTGCGATCCAAAAATTATCTTTACCACACGCTCATTTGCGGATCCTCTCTCTCCGGCGTCCCGTATGGAGCAGCAGCGCCTCAACGACAGTCCGGCGCCGTACTATGGCAGCGTCTCGCTCGTGCGTTTCCACACGTCTTATGGATTGTATGAGGCGCCGCCTGTCATACTGACCCCTTCGTTTCATTTGTGTGGCGCAGGTCAAGCGGCTCAAGCACCAGATGTTCAACTCGCGCCATGCGCTCCGAGATGACGACGGCTATGGTAATGAGGCACGCTTTGCCTATAGAGAGATGTGTGCGGACTCATTCTGTGCATGTGCTTATATAGAAGCGGGGTCTGCGGACTTGACGACCAACTTTCGCTTCGTCCGCGACGGACACGGCGTGCGCAACCGTGACCGCATCAGTCGGTATGTCTTTGGTTTGCAGCAGAGAACAGAGCCAATGCGCAAGAATTTCCCACGTGCATACTGCTATTGTGTAGATATTTGGACCACAGCGCGTTTGGCGTGGGCGTGGACATTGTGCTCGCGCTCGTGTCGCTCGTCTACGTCGCCACGTACATCACCAACACGTACATCCCTGTCAACATGGTACTTTTCCGGTATGTATAAACGCGTGTGTATACGTTTTTGCTGAGCCAAACTGCTTTATTTTTCGTGTGTATGCAGCTCCCATTGTGGCTCTGGCTGATCGAGTTGCTCTGCGCGACGTGCTTCGCTGTCGACTACGCGTTCCGCGGCGTGTACCTCTCGGACCACCGCCTGGACTTCGTCCTCTCGCTCACGGGCATCGTGAGTCTCATCGTCGTTCTGCCGGTGCTGCCGGTCTCGTTCTTCCTCCCGTACCAGTTGAGTTCTCGTCCTGCTATTAACAATGCGGCTCTGTTTGTCAGCATTATGAGAAGCTGACACACTTGCTCTTACCTTTATATTGCAGCACGTTATGGTACGATGACTCGTACTGGCGCTTCGTGTACCCGCTGCGGTTCGTCAAGTGTTACGTGGAGCTGCGCGCCGTGCTGAGCCGGTGTCATGGCTTCATGACGCCCGTGAAGCAGTTCGCGCTGCTCTGCTACCTGCAGATCGTGCTCATCATCGCGGGCGCCGCGGGCATCATCCAGATCGCCGAGACGTCCGACGGCGTCCACAGCACGACGGACATGGGCGAGTGGACGTTTTTCAACTCGTTTTTCAACTCGGTGCTCGTTTTCGTGACGATCCAGACGCCGCCAGCCGATAACGTGCTCGCCAAAGTGTTTGTCGGCGTGCTTGTCGTCGTATTGATCCTCATCGTTCCGTACCAGGTCTCGCGCGTGTTGGATCTCGGCAAGGCGTTCTCGCAGTACGAACTCACGACATTCAAGCCGTCTGGCACGTCCAAGCACATTGTGCTCTGTGGTGACCTCACGCCCTCGCGGATCGACCATTTCTTCAGCGAAGTGTTCCACGACGACCACGACATTGTCGACATCAACGTCGTTGTGCTGAGTGAAGACGAGCCGTCGACGTCCATGATCGCGCTGCTCATGGATCCGTTCTTTGAGAAGCGCACGAGTTTCATTCAGGGCTCGATCCTGGACGTCGACGATGCGCAGCGCGCCGCGTGCTCTCAGGCCGACGCGATCTTCATCCTCTCGCGCCGATGCGACGAGGAGGAAGCCGTCGTGAGCGACCACCGCACGTTCATGCGCGTCATGGCCGCGAAACGACTGGCACCGCGCACGCGCATCCATGCGCAGATGCATTTGTCCAGCAACCGCCACCTCATGGACGACTTGGACGTGAAAAACGTCATGTACTTTTCCGAAGTCGTGCACTCGCTGCTGGGCCAGAACTGCGTCTGCCCCGGGTTCTCGACGTTCATGTACAACCTCACGTCCACGTCGAGTTACGACGACGCGCACTCGCGGATCGCAAGCGACAACGCCGAGTTGGACGATTCCTGGGAAGAGCGGTACATGCGCGGCGCGAGCCATGAAGTGTACTCGGTGGAATTGCCGTCTGCGACTGTCGTGTTTGGGAAAACGTTTGCTGAGATCGCGGCGCTGGTGTACTCAAATTGCGCGGGTGTGATCCTGTTCGCGATCGTGCCGAGCGTCGGCGTGTGCGGCGGCAAGATCCTGCTGAATCCAGGTGACTCGTACACGTGTCTGGGCGGCGAGACCGTGTTCGTGATCGCCAAGGACCGACGCGAAGCCGATGCCGTGACCAATCTGCGCGCGACTGCGATAGTGACGACTGTGAATCCATCGTCAGCGTTGCCAACTTCTTATACCACGCAGCAAAAGAGCAGCTCCGTCGTCTCGCTGCTGTATTCCAAAACGAACATGCTGCCACCACCGATTGTTACAAGTGGAGCCATCGCGCCGCCGACGCCGCGCCGCAAATCGAAGATCGTCGACTGGCAAATCCCATCTCTCGACAACGAACTTGTAGGTAACGAACGACGCCAGCATGGCGTCGAGAGCGCCGTCGTGGAACACGTGCGATTGCTGGACATGGCCGTGGCACCGATCGTGGTGTGCGTCCTGTCCAAGACGACGTTCCCAAAGCACTTCGAGTACCTCATTGGTCCTGTGCGCGTAAAGGAACTACAACGGCATCGTCCGGTGATCATCATCACGTCCATACTCCCGCCGCCCGAGACGTACGCGACGTTCCGGCATTTCCGCCAAGTGTTTTTCGTGATTGGCAGCGCGTTCGAGGTGCCGACTTTGGAGCGCGCAGGCGTCGACCGCGCCCACAAGATCGTGATCATGAGCCACGTCGGCGAAAGCGGCGACTCTGGGTCGTCCGAGTTGCTTTCCGATGCGGTACATGAGGTTCTGCACCTTTCTCTGCTGTATTCATTTCATCACTAACCTTGTTGTTGCATTTTCAGTCTGGCGTTGCGCTGCACAAGACCATTGCGTCGTTCATTGGACCGAAGCGCGCGCCGCGCATCATCACGGAGCTCGTGAACCGCGCGAACGTGCACTTTATTACGCAAAACCTGAGCGCGAGCGACTGGTTCCCGTCGTTCAGCGAGGCGCGGCAGCACCAGCTCGCGTCGTCATCGTCAACGTCGTTTGCGCGCAACTTCCTGTTCTCACCGGCGTTCGCGTCGGGGCTCGCGTACAGCACGTCGCTGTGCGACAGTCTACTCATCAACCAGTACTTTAACTCGCAGATCAAGAGCATCCTGCGTGAGTTCATCTTCGCGTCCTGGAAAGATGTACGTCCTGGTTATAATGAAATTGATGAACTCTGTGATGACTCACCTGTTTTGCCGTCGTGGCTAGGAGGACTACGTGGCCACGCCATTGTCGCCGCCCAACCCAAATGCCGGTAGCAACGCGGCTTCTCCGGCGTCGTCATCTTCGTCGCCAACGGGAAGCGTCAAGCGCAGTTCGATGTTTGCCGTGGAGGTGCCGCTCGATTTCGTCGGCAAGTCGTTCGAGTACGTGTTCCAGTACCTGCTGTCGTCCGACGGCATCCTCACGATCGGCTTGTACCGCTGCCGCCCCGATGATTCGCTGCACTTCCATCACGTGAACGCGCGCATCCAACTCGACGAGAAATTGCGCAGTGTGCCGTATGGCTATGTGTATGTGAACCCGTTCCCCGAAGACATTCTCACGGGTAACGATTTGTTGTATGTGCTCTCGCACAAGCAGCCACGCTGGGCGTAGATGACTAAGCTGCCAAAGATACCAACAAAAATTTATAGCATATCAATAATGCCAACCGTCCAAGCAACATTCACATCCTTTTATTTCTCAAGCTCGCCGTCGTTGTTTTGGCCAACAAATGCCACGGCATCTTCATCCTCGATGACTTCGAGCCGCTCTTGCTGTTCTCCTTCTTCGTCTGCGTCGACAGCGGTCATCACGCTGTCATCGTCCACAGCGCCATCTTGGGACTGTGTGTCTTCTGCCTCAGGGTCAAACAGGCGCTGACGGAGCTTCGCTTCGATTTCGGCCGCAATCTCTGGATTCTCCTCAAGAAACACTTTGGCTTTGGCTTTGCCCTGGCCAATAGGTTCTACATATTATATGCAGATCAGAACGGTGAGCTCTAAAGTTGAGTTTCGGATGCTACGAAGAGATACAAGCGTACCTTCTCGTCCTACGATCGCGTACCACGCGCCCGAGCGCTTTAATAATCCTTCGCGAACGCCCAGGTCAAGCTACAGTTTGCCCAAATGCACTCAATTTCATTAGAGACCACATAATATCCAGGTCCGAACCATCACATGAGTCACGTACCAATTCCGAGTAGCGATCGATGCCTTTGCCAAACATCATGTCAAAGTTGGCAACCTTGAACGGCGACGCCATCTTGTTCTTCGCGACCTTGACGACGATCTCGTTGCCGACAATCTTGTCGCCCTCTTTGATCGCAGCCTTGCGTCGAATATCGAGGCGCACGGACGCGTAGTATCGAAGCGCTGTGCCGCCGGATGTGACCTCGGGTGAACCGAAGAGAATGCCCACCTTCTGGCGGATCTGGTTCAAGAAGATGATCATGCAGTTGGATTTCGAGAGCGAGCCCGTGAGTTTGCGCAGCGCCTGGCTCATGAGTCGTGCCTGCAGCGCGATCTGCTGGTCGCCCATCTCGCCCTCCAGCTCGGCTCGCGGTACGAGTGCCGCGACACTGTCGACGACCACGAGCTCGACGGCGCCCGAGCGGATAAGCGTGTCGGCGATCTCCAGCGCTTCTTCGCCCGAGTCCGGTTGCGAGATGTAGAGCTCGTCAATGTTGACGCCCAGCGCCTTGGCGTAGTGCGCGTCAATCGCGTGCTCGGCGTCGATGAACGCGCACACGCCGCCCTGCTTTTGCGCCTCGGCGATGCAGCTCAGCGCCAGCGTTGTCTTACCCGAGCTCTCTGGACCGTAGATCTCCACCACACGACTATAGTTTATCATGGAAGTGTGCATGTATGATTAGTAAATGGAGACATAGAGCTCCAATGCTCGCGAGAAATGTACCCTTTCGGGAGGCCGCCGACGCCGAGCGCGAGATCCAACGACAGCGATCCGGACGAGATCACTTCCACTTTCTCAGCAATCTTACTATAGTTTTCAGCATTCAATAGCAGCGTAACATAAAAGAGAAGGCGAGTTAAGAGGTAGCTCAGCATTGTTATCAACGCAGTTGATCCTGCAAACGACGTACGTGGAGCCCAACTGCATGACGGAGCCTTTGCCGAAGCTGCTCTCGATCTGGCGGATCGCCATCGCCAGCGCCGCACTTTTATCTGCACCCATGCATTCACGCACACACACACATAGCACCCAACCATTGAGCGTTTATATAACCACACGTTTATCATGTCCTCATCACATAGCATTGATAAAACTGCAACGGCGTCATGCCATTCGTACGTACCCGACACGCTGCCGACTGCGCTCTTGGCCGAAGTCTTTTTCGTGCGCACGTGCTGTTGCGCATTGGCCACCGCAGCCGCAGCTGCCGGCACGCGATGCCTGGTGCTAGTAGCACACGCGAGACCGCTGCGCAGCGCCAGTGCGGCGCTCGTGGATGTGCGCATCATGCCGTCGCAATTCTGTCAATGAGCCACACTCCAAGAGCGATTGCTGCGTCCAATTGGCGCTGATTGGATATCGAGTGGCACTTTTTGGCGCGGACTCGTAGGAACGACCTTCGCGTCACATTATGCTGCCCATGTGTCTAGAAGGTTGACGAATGAGATGTATGTGGCGCGAAGGTCGCTTCAAGGGAAAACGTGGGGCTCATTAGCTTGAAGGAGAGAAAGAAGGGGAATGACGCGCATGACGAGCATGAAGACGCTGCGCGTCGTGGCGCTGGCGGCGCTGTGTGCGCTCCTGACTGAGCGCGTCGACGCCAAGTGTGCGATGACGCAGACGTGCGTTAACCCCGGGAATGTCCCGGACTACGACGCGTGCATCCCTGAAGCGCATGCGGTGCCCGCGGATCCGCAGCCGGTACGTCAGCAATTTTCTTTTCTCTCTCTCATTCGTTTTTAAAATGCTTTATGCTGGCGGCAATGAGGACGCTGACCACGCCGCTCTATTGCTGTGCGCGTACCCATTTTCTATGGTAGATGCGTGGGGCGAGCTGGGCAAATGGTGAGTCGCTATAGCATGGAAAAAGAAATGGCTGAGTGCGCTGCTGATGGTTTCTCACCCTCTTTTATATGGCAGTGACTGGCGGCGGCGCGTGCAAGGGCGACAGCGACTGCAACAGCAAGGGGTCGTGCACGAACGGCGCGTGTGCGTGCCTCAACGACGGCATAGTGGCGGGCGCGCACTGCGAGCTCTTTGCGATCCAGTGCCCCGAGTACAAGGATGCGGCGTGCTGCTCGTGGCAGCAGAACCAGGCAATGGCCGAAAACTTCAAGGTGCTGGCGAACACGTTCGCCAATAACGACGGTGGCGGCTGCGACGCGTGCGCCGTGAACCTGCTCAATCTCTGGTGCGGGCTCATGTGCTCGCCGCACCAGGCGGACTTTATGCGCATGCACCTCCCGTTCCCGAGCATTAACCACCGCCTGGATCCAATGACGGGCGAGGAAAATGTCAAGGTGCTCGAGATGGACGTGACACTCGACAAGCCGTTCACGTGCGCGCTCTACGACTCGTGCAAGAACACGGCGATTGCGTCCGTGGCCGAGGGCATGAAGTCATCGCTGGGCTTTCTGAACTACCAGATGCAGACCGGCGCTATCGGCCACGGTGAGTACATGCTACTGCACTTTACGTCCGCAAACACGACGACAAAGGCAACAAGTGCGGATGCGTTTGATCACCACGTTTTCAAGTGCAGCAACTACTCGGAGGTGACGACCATGGACATCGAGACGCTGCCCACGCAGGCGCAGCTGCTGTCGTCGATCGCGTCCCCAGACGTGCCCAAGCAGTGTCCCTGCGGCGCGTGCCGCCAGACGTGCGACGACAACGCGCACGCAGGCGGCGGTGGAGACCGCATTGCGGTCGTTGCGAATCCGATCTCGCTCGTCGACGGCTTCAACGGCGGACTTGTGGCCATTGTGTACGGCGCCATCGTCGCCGGCGCGTTCTGGACCCACTGGCGGAAGCAATGAACCAGCGCGAGCAGCAAGGATGCATAATAATGGAATGTGCGTTTGTTATTGAATATGCTACGCAATGTGGACTTTCAAATATCAATAAGGATAATATGCTACTATTACTACGACTTGCTTCATAAAAGGCATGTGCTCGCATTAGATAATGGAGCAAAACAGTGGCACCGGCACGGGGTACGCATACGAATTGTCCCTATAACAGCCACACACACACACATACACAGAAAGCTCATGTAAGCGCACCCCCATGTCCAGAACCAAACACACTGCGCTGCTATTGTACGTACACGACGACGACGGGCCGGTGCTGCTGCAGCAGGATGCGGTTTTCGACGCCGCAGACCGTGCATGTGAACATGGCGCCGTGTGCGGCGTTGCGAACGGCGTGCGTGGTGCCACACGCGCCGCAGCTGAACGGCACCTGCGCCAGTTGCAGCGGCGCCGCGACCACGACGCGCTCGCGGTTGAGCTGCGCCTGCAGCTCGCGCGCCATCTGTTCGTCCTTGGACGTGTCGTTCTCGCCATTAGTGGGCTGCATATACAGCATGCATACATGCACGCGCGGTTAGTGAAGAGTGGAATAGGCTGGTAGTATGGCAGGCAGATCTATCCACCTGCTGTATGGCTGGGTAGAGCGGTCGCTGCTTGTCCATGATGGTGGCTGCTTATAAGGGTGACTTTGCTAGTCTTGCGCTTGCTTGCGTCCGAATTGCTAATGTGGCAATTGCAGCCATGTTTCATCTTTAGACATGCATGATGCGCTTTTTTTGCTTTGGTCCATCCACTCCAAGGGGTAGGTGCGTACTTAAGTGTGATCAGCCAATCATGTTTGAGGAGAAGGAGTAAGTCAAGGGGTATGAATGTCCCACTCAGTTGAGACACTTGCGAACATGCGTTGCAACCTGGAATTTCTGGAAGAACCACCCGGAGTTCCAGATGTTAGACGTGTTTCTCTCTCTGGTTTTACTGGAATCGATCTCTATTTTAATTAAAATCGAGCCAAGACGCCGTTCGATCATCAAAAAGAAGTGGACTTTGGATGGACTTGCTGATCGATTTCAGTGACTGCGGTCTCGATTCTGCCGTGCGCTTGGCTTTATAGAGGCAACACATGGCAAGCCTGCCGAATACTGCATCTCATATACTCGCCTAGGGGCATTTAAGGATGCTGCAAGGTTGCCAGGACCTGCCAGAAGCCTAGTTCTCGCTTCATCACCAGATTTCTTCTTTTACGCTAGTGACGAGTTTCTATTGGTGTACCACTTCACGATCCAGTGATGGTACAGGCTGTATCACCATCCGGTCGTACTTACTCAGGCTCGATAGCGTCACCTCTGGACAAAAAAGTCGAACTGAGAAGCAACCTAGATCCCTTTTTCCTTCGTCCACGAACACAAAACAAACGACCGGCAGTCCAACGGTCCGAGGACTGACTGATTGCCGTCGTCGTCGCGACGGTCGTGGCTCCCTGGCTCGAAAATGAGAACGCACTACGGATCTGTTATGAGCAGCGGCCATTGTCGCGATGGATTTTTTTCTCAGGTGCCAACCGCATCTACCGCGGCTTATAGAGCCTCTCTAGGCGCAGCGTCAACTCACGTGGCGGTACAGTAGTCAAATCCTGAAAAAGGTCCATTCTATTAGCAATATGCACGCTTTTTGTCCTGTGTCGCCACCCCAAGTGGCCATCATCCTACTGCCGGGCTGCGGACATAGTGAGGTCACCTGTGACGGCGGTCGTTCAAATGATGCCTCTTTGACTATCCGCATAGGATTTTGCGTGTCCACGCGGTGCGTATTCGTTCATACAGTCGTGCGCCCACTTTCTGCTTCGATCCTCCTCGTGCAATCGCCAAATCCTGAGCGATCTCATGTCCACCAACCCACCAGGTCCTGAAGAAAGGATCCTGACGAAAGGAACGCGGCTAGGGACCCGAGGTTATCGTCTCCACACTCTCATTTGTACTCCTGCCAGGAAGGAGAGACCGTAGCCCAGTTCATCCAGCTCAGGATGTCAAAAACCAGGCCAAGCCGAAAACGCGCGCTTCTTGCCCTCGGGCTCGCTGCAACACAGGGAATCGAGGCGGCGGACTTTGCGACCAAGTCCGGGATCCTCACGTGGGTGGACCCGGCGACCCCGGATGACCGACAGACGTACGTGAGCTCGCGCGGTGAGACATGGACCCTGGTCATGAGTGACGAGTTCAACACGGCGGGCCGGTCATTTGAACCAGGGGAGGACCACCTGTGGACGTCGCTCGACAAGCCCGACGGTGTGAACTCCGCGCTCGAAGTGTATGCGCACAATATGACGTCGACCGAGTGCGATGACGACGGCACGTGCTACTTTTACATCGAGGCCGTGGACCAGGCGACGACTCTGAAAGTCTGGAACGACTATCAGGACCCCCCGGGGTACAAGTCTGTCACGTTTGTAAGTACCATACTGCTGTAGTAGATGGCGTCTCATTCTTCGATATGGCCCTAACTCTGTATCTCGACACCACGATTGCAGAACTATCGAAGTGCCATGGTGCAGTCGTGGAACAAGTTCTGCTTCCAAGGCGGGATGGTTGAGGTCAGCGCGCAGCTGCCGGGCGTCGTCGGCTCGGACTCGGGCAATCCCGACATCACAAGCGGCTCGTCGGCACGTGCCGCCACGATCAAGTACTACCCGACGTGGCCGGGTATTTGGATGATGGGCAACCTTGGCCGCGCCATTTTCAGTGCGTCCACGAGCCGCATGTGGCCCTTCTCGTACAATGAGTGCAACAACGACGTATTCAACTCGACCAACCAGCGTATCAATGCCTGTAACGCGAACCCAGGATCGGGCATGAATCCGAACCAGGGTCGCGGCGCACCTGAGATTGATATCCTCGAAGGCGCAGGCTCGACCATCTCGTCGTCCATCCAGGTTGGCCCAGGCATGCCAACAGACTTTCGTACGATCTACCCGTCAGCTGATGCGGCGTCCTGCATCTACACGTACACGTGCACAACGAAGGGTGCGAATACCCCGGGGATCCCAAAGGCAACGTA
The DNA here is from genome assembly GCA_000143045.1 of Globisporangium ultimum DAOM BR144. Classification (NCBI taxonomy): domain Eukaryota; phylum Oomycota; class Peronosporomycetes; order Pythiales; family Pythiaceae; genus Globisporangium; species Globisporangium ultimum. The sequence continues at coordinate 366,840 of GL376592.1, read as the reverse complement.
CACAGCCACGCGCGATTATGATACGTGGTACCAAGGTCTCAGGTACGCGGCCAACAACAATTGTGCGGCCAGCGCAAAGCTCAAGCAAGACTACACGACGGTGAAAGCGGCACTTGACAAAGGCGTCACCGAGAACGCGTGCACCGTGACCATTTGTCCAGGTTCGTACGACCCCAACGCCGACTTGAGCTACATCGACAACACTACGACGTCCTCGTCCTCACCGCGGTGGGGCATCAATAGCAACGGTACGTGCTATGCAATGCTGAATCCGTACTCGGGCGCCTATCTATGCAGTCCCGGAAACCCGAGCTCCAAGTGCGAGCAAACGAATGTGACGCAGAGCGACGATGTGCCTGTGTTTGAGTACCAAATGGACGCGATTTCAGCCAACTGGGCGATCCACGTCGCCGCGTATACGAGCTACCTGACCTACCAACTGGAATGGGTCATGGGTGATTCCGGGTACGTACGTTGGATGCTCGGAGGCGAGCCGATCTTTGAGATCCCCGCGAGTGCGATCACGGACCCACCTCAGGACAGTGCCAAGAGCAACCCGAAGAAGTTGATGCTTGAGGAGCCCATGTACATGATCTTCAACGTCGCGCTTTCGAGTACGTGGGGCACGACGCCGCCAAACCCGGACGGCGCATGTCGGGGCGACGGCACTGACGCCACGACCAACGCGATCTGCGGCGCGTTCCCGATGTACCTCAAGGTCGACTACATCCGCGTGTACCAAGACACGTCGGCCAACTCGACAATGGCGGTCGGCTGCGACCCAACGACGCACCCAACGAAAGAATGGATTATCGACCACATCGACGAGTACCAGGACGACGACAACCCGGCCACAGACGTCTCGGGGATGGCGTTCTGCAAGACTAGCGACGACTGTACGATCGTGAGCAACTCGACGTCGACGTCCGTCGCGACGGGCACATGCGTCAACAGCCGCTGCAAGTGCGCGGGCTCGTCCTGGACGGGGCCCCGGTGCACGAGCACGATGAGTTCGCTGAGTGGCACGAGCTCGACGGACTCGTACGGTCCGCCATTCTACGTGGGGCTCGGGACGGCGGCGCTCACGGTATTTGTGACGTTCGTCTCGGTGTACTTCACGCAGCTCTCAGAGAAGAAGGACGATTCGATGCGCAGGCAGAAGGCCGCGGCTGTGACTGCGCTCGGCGGCAGCGTCGTGAGAGAGTCAGGCCGTAAGACCGTCGGGCAGCAAGGCATTGGAGCCACTGGAGGCGCCCGCGAGAGCGTCAAGAGCTCGAGGCAAGAAAGCAGCAGCTACAGCACCAACTTTGTGTAACGTTTGGTCCTATTGTATACGTGACGGTATAGTCAACCAGGAGCTAGTACAACCTACCGTAATCTAATCTATCGTTCAAGTTGTTTTTTAAAGATAAAATACCCAATCGAAACGCAGATAAAATATGTTTTTGACCAATCATATGCTTTTTGAGAACCTTATATTTTGGCGCGAATCTGTGCTGTGCGCATTTTAGAACGTGTAAAGCGAGGACCAAGATGGCGCCGACGTCAAGTAGCGCGGCGGCGGCGCAGAACGAGAAGGAAAAGGAGGATGCGCCACCAGCAGCACCACCAACAGCAGTAACTACGAGTGGTGGCGGTGGCGGCAGTGGGAAGTGCAAGCTAACGCACGCTGTCGACGAAGCCGCGCTCGCCGAGGTTGTCAAATTTGTCAAGAAGCAGCGGCCGGTCGTCGTCTCGGCCGAGGCGAAGCTCGACATCCTGTTGCTGCAGGCGAAGCTGCGCAACGAGTATGCGACGTGATCAGCGGCTCTCCATGGCGATGACGACGATGACGACCACGACCACGACGGCGATGGCAAGCGCAATAAGCCCGTACGTGCGACGCAGCGCGTCGCCAAGGTCTGGTCGAACTACTGCGACGCCAACGCGATCACGACGGCGCGGCCGGCAGGGAATTACATCAAGAAGCTCACGCTCGTATCGCACACGCAGGATCGGCGCATGCGTTTGTGCGCGACCAGTGCCGCAAGAAGCTGCGAGTTCGCTCCAAAGACGTCATGGATCACCTGGAGGCGGTGGGTTACATTACTGTGAGCCACGATTCATCGACGTCGATGCAGTCGATAGTGCATTCGGTTCATTAGTTCCTGACTCGCATCGGATACACTCGAGTCATCAAGAAAGGGCTCCTGAGCTACACACTGAGACAGGAAAACAGTCTGCAACGCGACGCGTGCCTCGTGAAAATGGCGGCGCTGCTGAACTGCCAAGAAACGAGCAACGCGCATGTGGTGTACGTTGGCGAGATCTACCTATACGAGCGCTATGAACGCGACGATGCGAGCGTGTTCAACCCAAACGATGAGCAGGATATGCTCGTCACGGCCCAGCAGCAGGTCCTGGGCGAGCGGTGCTACTTCATCACAGCGGTCGTGGACGCCAACTACAAGGTCCCAGCTGCCGAGCAGTCCGCCTGCGACAAGGCGCATCTGCTGAGCGACACGCTGATCATCTTTCAAGGCGGCAAGAAGCAGATCAAGGACTTCCGCGGCATGTTTTACCACAACTCGTTCCTCAACTGGATGGAGGCGCTGTTTGCTGCACTGGAGGTACGGAGGATCTCCAACACCGTGATCGTTATGGATGATACCAAGCACCATCGCGAATTGCCACCGGGAACGCCAACGAAGGCGATGACGAGGCAAGAGTTGCAGCGTGCGTGCGCCAATCGAGGCATCGCGTTCGATGACACAGAACTGCGCTCGATGCTCTGGGGTAAGTTGCAGCGATACATTCAAGACCACGTGCAGCCCACCGTGTGTGCACTTGCTGTGGAGAAGGGCCACGAAGTTGTGTTCTCTCCTCCACATAACACAGAGTTGCAGCCCATGGAGAACGTCTGGGCAGTCGTGAAAGGGAAAGTGGGGCGCCAGTACGCACGTAAGTCCACGTCTGAGCACGTGAGCGACCGTCTCCAGCGCGCGTTTGACGAGTTGACTTCAGAGGATGTGCAGCAGTGTATCGATAGTGCAAATGCGAACCTGGCACAGTTGATGGCGCATGTGTCCGAACTCGATACTTTGGACATGCTGGATAATCACGACTCCAACGACGAAGACGGAGACGAGCAGGAAGAGGAGGAAGGAGTCGACGACGATAATGAAGACGAGTAGCGTTGACGATTGCTTTCGTGTGGAACCGGCCGTTTGTTCGTCTGAAATTTGTCCACATGCGTCTCAAGTGAGTTTATTTGTTGCCATCTTGGGACGTTGAGTACTTTAGCTTACCAAAGTGGTTTATTTTCGAAGGTTCTTGTCCACAGTGTCATTCATAATTCTGCTGTTTCTATGGTACTTTATGGCTCAACTGCGCTGGCCTGTTTCTCACTCATACTCCTGCTCGTGCTGATCTCCTGCGGAGACTTTCCCTGCGCTGTGTGTGCGGCAGGTTCGAGCTCAGCAAAGGCGCCACCTTTCTGGTTCTGCTTCCGCGTGAACTCTTCTCGTCGTCGAGACCGGTTCATGATGAGCACGACGACGATCACTGCACCCACGAATACACAACCTGCGGCGACTGCGGCGTACCAGGGTGGACCGTAGGCACTCCCGCTCGTCGTGCTACCTGATGCCGTGCTCAACGTGGCCGTGCATCGCGATCCAGTCCACGCATCGCCGTTGCACTCGCATCGATTCGAGACGCACCAGCCGGTGGTTATCGCTGCGACGGAGCTGGACACGGTGCAATCGTCGTCTGTCTGGCAAAACCCTTTGCCCTGGACGTCCGTGGCCAGGTTGTCGTCATCCTGATAATCGTCAATGTTGTCCAAGATCCACTGCTTGGTCGGGTGGGATGCCGGATCGCAGCCAACGGCCATCGTTGAGGTATCCGACGTGTCTTGGTAAACGCGAATGTAGTCAATCTTCAAGTACATCGGGAGCGAGTCGCAGATCTTGTTGGCGACCGGATCGGTGCCATCGCCACGACACTCTTTGCCGGCATTCGGAGGCGTCGCGCCCCATGAACTTGCGAGCGCGACGTTAAAGATCATATACATGGGCTCTTCGAGCATGATCTTGACCGGATTGCCCTTGGCGGTGTCCTGCGGTGGGCTCTCCAAGGTACTCGCGGGGATCTCAAAGATCGGCTCGCCTTCCAGCATCCAGCGAATGTATCCGCTACTCCCTGTGACCCACTCGATTGAATACACCAAGTACCCGGTGTACGCGCCGACGTGGATATCCCAGTTCGACGAGAGCGCGTCCATTTGGTACGCAAACACCGCGACGTCGTCGCTTTGCGTGGCGTTCGTGGCTTCACACATCGAGTCTTTGTTGCCCGGACTGCACAAGATTGCACCAGCATACGCGTTCATGATCGGGAAGCACGTGCCGTTCGTGTTGATGCCCCAGTGGTTCGTGGTCGAGTTGTCGATGAAGCCCAAGTCTGCATTCGGATCGTATGAACCGGGGCAGTTTGTCGTCGTGCACGCATTCTCGGTCACGCCTTTCGTGAGCGCCGCTTTGACGGTCGCGTAGTCCTGTTTTGTCGTCGCGTCGGGCTTGCAGAGATTGTTGGCTGCATACCGCATGCCTTGGTACCACGTCTTGTAGCTTCGCTTGGCGGCGTACACAGCGGTGGGGATCCCGGGCGAATTGGCACCGGGAGTCTCGCAGGTGTGCGAGTAGATGCAGTACACGTTCAAATCCTCGGACGGTGGGATGATGCGAAAGTCTGTCGGCATGCCTGGACCAACCTGGATGGACGACGAAATCGCCGCGCCTCCGCCTTCGAGGATATCAATCTCAGGCGCGCCGCGACCCTGGTTCGGGTTCATCCCTGAGCCTGGGTTGGCATCGCAAGCGCTGATGCGTTGGTTGGTCGAGTTGAATACGTCGTCGTTGCACTCGTTGTAAGAGAAGGGCCACATGCGGCTCGTGGATGCACTGAAAATGGCGCGACCGAGGTTGCCCATCAGCCAGATACCAGGCCACGTCGGGTAGTACTTGATCGTCGAGGCGCGTGCACTGGATCCGTTGGCGATATCGGGGTTCCCGGATGCGGCCGTGACGGCACCAGGCAGTTGGACGCGGACAGCGATCGCCCCACCTTGGAGGCAAAACTTGTTCCACGACTGCACCATGCCAGAGCGATAGAACTACACAAAAAGAAAGCCAAAAAGCACATCCTGTCAGCTTTTGCGAGAACCGATCCACATTTCACTTTGACCGCCAAGTACTTACAAACTCCACTGTCTCGTAGCCTGGGGTGGCTAAGTACTCGTTCCAGACTTGCACAGTTGTGACGTCGTCGATAGTCTTGATGTAAAAGTAGCACGTGCCGTCGGCGTCACACGCTGTGGACGTCATGTTGTGCGAGTACACTTCGAGCGCGGCATTCACACCATCGGGCTTCTCGATCGATGTCCACATGTGGTCCTTCCCCGGCTCAAAGCTGCGATTCGGCGTGTTGAACTCGTCGCTCATGACGAGTTCCCATGTCTGGCCGCGCGACGTCGTGTACGTTTGACTCGCCGCAGGCGTGGCCGGGTCGACCCACGTGCGGATTCCCGACTGGGTCGCAAACTCGGCCGCGTCGCTCCATCCGACCATCGCTAGCGCCACTGCGCCAGCGCACCTCCTCCTAGACGACATGCCTCGCATCGTGTTGTCAACTTTTCCAAGATTTCCACCGTTTTCTCAGCGACAAGGAAAAGGGCTTGGGACCTCCTGCTCGCTTGTTCTGCGTGCTTCGAGTCGGAAATGTGCGAATAAGTTGGCGTGCGACGCTGAAAACTCGCCCATGATAGAGTGAGAGCAGCCGGCAAGCACGAAGCCTTTGGTTGCGCGTGCAAAAAGGTTCCGCGCTCAGCCGCTTCCTCAACAATCTCCACTTTGGCATTTTGGCTTTTCTCTGGTCGCAACGCTGTCCAACAGCTCCATTCAGCATTCGGCACTAAGTTCGCATTGTGATTATTCCTGCGTTTTATGACGCGCCGATGTGAGACACTGACCTGAGAACGAACCTTTTTTCTTGCCACCCACCTCATCTCACTATGGTTGGTATCCCGATAGGGCTCAAGCAGAGTTTGCGTCACTCTTGGAGCAGCTCTCCAAATACTGAAGCAGCCAGCATTCGCTCCAGTGCCAGTGAAGGCATCTCGATTGGTTTCGTTTGGGAGGAAAAAAATGAAAATGACGCACTGAGACACTCGGAGAACCTGCAGCATGGCATGGGTTGAAGAGATCACTATGCCAAGAAGTTCTAGATGGTTTACGCTCACCCAATACCATGTACTGTAGTGGCCAACACCATTTCTCGTTGCTCATGCCTTTGTAGACTTGCTCAAAAAAATGAAAAGTAGTTCTTAAGTCTGCTACGCCTTCAGATACTAGCCACTATCTATCCAACGGTGCCCGATAGCCAGCTCCTTTTCTTGGATATAGCCACAGGCCGAACTTTATCGGAATGACGATGGCGGTCGCCTCGCTCAATTGGGATCCCCACAAGATCCTTCCTCTCCCATCGTGTTGCTTTTTCTTTTTCTCAATTCGTGCTTCGTTTGCGTCTGCTTGGCACCTAGTTCCGAGGACTGAATTATGAAGTAAAAAAGCAGTCCAACACCAGGTATCGACGTCTCCATGACACGATGATACCCCCAACAAAGTGAGCTATTCACCCATGGCAACGTGGCTTACCCCTTCCCATCGGGTCGTCGTCGTGCTTCTGAGGGGAGAGATATTGAACTAAAGTAGCATGCGATGCGTGTGGAGTGGCCGAGAACAAAGTTGCCAGATTCGAGAGATGTGCTACTCTTGTTCTAGCACCCTGGGTGGGATAAAGACGACGATGATACTGGGGTCAACGGATTCCTCCATTTTTTGCGTATCGTCTATTGGACGTTTAAATTAGCATTATCGCACATGGGTTGCTGGATTGTATCCGGAAGTAGCTCCGATTGATTCATCATATCAACTGCATCGTGCTAGAGCTATCAGCACCTTTTCGCTTCTTCAACACTTGAGTTTTGTGATGATTTTGTTTTCCGAGAAAACGAAAGACAGCAAGAGCGGCGCCTGCCGAGGAAACCGAGCGGATCCACCGAAAGGCTGCTTTACTTTCTTGTAGGCTTGATTTTCTTCAACGAGAGTGGAGTATATGACGCTCAAACGCTTATGCTTACTCCTACGGCATGAGCAGGATCGTAGAAGCAATTTCATTGTATCACTATTACTGCAAACATCTTCATAATGTACGTCTGCGCTTCTTGGTTGTAGCAGCAAATACATACACAGTGGAGCACAACCGTAACGAGGAAACTACCGTAGTGCAAGCCTACTGAATGTCTCTTTCGATTTGTGGTGCCATCCATTCATTCAGACATCGCTCGTTTGATTAATTCAGAGAGATGAACGTCAAAATTGGATCAAAAATTCGTCAAATTAACAACAGTCTTTGCATCATAATCACAGGCATCGCGGTCTGACAAACAGTACTCAGCTCATGGCTGGATACGGTGTTAATCCCCGAACAACAATGCGTTCAGATGGAGGCATTTGGAGCCATACGAGCGTGCTCGCAGCAACAAACTTAGTCTTCGCAGCCAATTTTTACAAGATCGCAATCTCATGCAAATCTTCCATGAGGTACAGGTGTCATCATCATACCTGCGCTGCCTCTTGCGTGGAGATAACGCGGCGAAGGACAGACGCAGGAAAAAAGGATGTTTACCGCAAGCTCTCAAGTTCTTATTTGAGCAGACAGGAACTCCCAGTCGAAATGGTAAAAAAATACAATCATCTGCTTGGCACATGATTGCTTCTATTTTGTGCAAGAGAGGTCAGCAATATCAATTCAAAGAAACCAAGGTCCAAATTAGAAACGTTCGTTTTTTGTCGGAATCCAGAAAAACGCCCATGGACCAGCAAAAGAATGCTGATCAACGGGTAAAAACCGCAGGATTGCGATCTGCGTTTTCGCGTTCTGCGTATCTGCTTCTGCGCATTTTGCTGCAACGCAGGGTCGCATTTGCTGGCGACTTCGATAGTTGATACTGTGTTATTAACTGGCCGGACTTTTTGGTCCCAGCAAACAAAGACGACAAGCATCCAGGGTAATGGGGGGGAGGGGGAGAATTACTTCAACGGTGATTGTACACAAGCATAAGCGCAGCCATATCGTGTAATATTCCAGCGTCATTGGGACAATTGGGCGTCTGCAAGTGAGTGGACAGCAGCACGCTTCGCGTTTGCTCCGAGCGGTTCAGACTCGGTTTCAGAATGATTTCAAAGCCTCAACTGCAACTGACCTCACTCAAAAATGGAGCGCTCTAAATTCTCTAAATTGATATTTGGTAACTGAGCTTTTCCTTTTTCGTGCCTCCCCCTTCAAGGAACGTTCGAAAAGAAGAGAAAGTGCGCATAAACGGGCCTCAAACAGGACTGAACTTCCCCCTCGACAGTGTCCCGCAGAGTACAGTAAGGACAGCTGTAAACCTTCCATACAAGAAATCAAATCAAATCCAATAACCTCTGAATTAAGATTACAATAAACATTGAAAAATAACGTGATGCATTGTACTTCACAACGTTATTTATCAATGACCTCTGTAAATAGATACAAAGTCAGCTAGTTCCGCTGTCAGAGTGTACACTGTAGCAGACACTGTAGCAGACACTGTAGCGGGAAGGCCAGTCCCATTTCCAGTGCGCAGATCGTCGCATTGCGTTCCGGATCCCTTATTTAATACTATTCAAGTGGTACTGTTACAGACAGACAGTAGAGAAGCAAGGGAACGAACGAAGGCCGCATACAGCGATCGATCGATGGGCGACGACTTGGGCGGCGCGTCCATGGAGATCTTCGTGGCGCTGCTGGCGGTCGTTCTGCTGCTGTTGCTCGGCGGCGGCCTCTATCTACTGCGTGACCGCTCGCGCCACGGCGTCGCTGATCACATGTCGCGCTCCTTCCTCGCCAGGTACATGCACGCGTGTGTGTATGCATATGTGTCTGCTTGCATGCGCGGTGTATGTTTTTGTGTGCTAATAGCCTCTTGCGATGCTTGTCTATTGCGACAGAATCCTATTAGCCGAATCCGAGACCATGACGCGCCTCGACCTCGAGCGAACGTACGTCTTTTTTTGCGTATCGTATTCGCTACGTGTGTGTGTTCACGTATATAATATCCTTCCTGCTCTGTGTACTGCTACTTCAATAGCATTGAGAGCGACGAGCGCTGGAAATGTCTCGTGTGCGAGTTCAGCAACGCACTCGACAAGCGCACATGCATCCTGTGCGGCACGAAGCGCTCCACGACCAACAACATCATCGTCAGCAGCAATCCCACGAGCAACAGCGTCACGAGCGCCCACAGCCGCCGGCGGAGCTCCTCGGGCCCCATTGACGCCGTCGACGAGCTCCGCATCAACAAACACCACACGACGTCGCTCTCGCAGCCGCAGCCGCAGCAGAACCTGCGCCTCAGCACGCTCAACCCGCGCCAGCGGTACGCGCGCAAGCGCAAGGAGTGGGTGCGCCGCATCGGCGCCGACGGCACGGCGTACTGGACGCGCCAGGACCTCGTGCTGCAGCCCGTAATGGCGCGTCGGAACAGCAGCTTCCAGTCCGGCTCGTCCTTCCTTGACACCACTACCAGCACCATGAACAACCAGGGGAGACCGTCCTCGGGTTACGTGACGTACCTCGTGCGCTCGTCGGTGCATAGCGAGGGCCGCCTGACGTTTGCCGAGTCGACGCAGACCGATGCCGCGACCACTATCGGCGGCTACAAGATCCACGCCTCGGAGCTCGAGCTCATCGATCAGGTCTGCCAGTTGCCATTTCCACGGAAATTCGCGTGGTTTCTAGAAAGAATGGGCAATTTGCTGAAAAGCTGGGAAGAAGGTCGCATCAAGCTCAGCGTGCACCGCGACAACATCCTCGTCGAGTCCATGGAGCAATTGCTGGGCATCCAGGTCGAACATATTCATTTCCCGTTACGGATCGAGTTTATTGGCGAAGTCGGCATCGATGCCGGCGGACTCCAGCGCGAATGGTTCTCGATCCTGTTTTCCAAGCTGCTTGATGATTCCCTGGGGCTGTTTATGAACTGCCACCGCAATAACAACTCGGTCGCGATCAACCCGAACTCGATCGAGTGTACGGCCGACCACTTGCTGTATTTCCGCGGCATTGGGCGGCTCGTGGGCCGCGCGCTGCTCGAGGGCCACGTGATGCAAGCGCGGCTCTGTCTCCCGATCCTCAAGCACTTTTTGGGCGTCCCAATCACGTTTTCCGACCTCCAGTACGTCGACCCGGAGATCTACAACAGCATGAAGTGGATCCGCGAGAATGACGACGTCGATGCGCTCGAGCTCACGTTTTGTGTGACCGAGATCCGCAACGAACGGCCTTTTATCATCGACCTGGTGCCTGGTGGCCGCGACCTCGCCGTCACGGACGCCAACAAGCTCGAGTACTTGCACCTGAAGCTCCGGTACCTGATGCTCGACCGGTACGCTGAGCAGCTCCAGGCGCTCTCTCTGGGACTCTTTGAGGTTGTGCCACAGGAAAACCTTATGGTGTTTGACTACCAGGAGCTCGAGCTCGTGCTCTGTGGGCTACCTGAGATCGACGTCGGCGACTGGCGCAAACATACCCAGGTCGCACCTAGCTTCGGCCCGGACTCGCCGCTCGTCGAGTGGTTCTGGGAGGTGATCACTGAGTTTTCCGAGGACGAACGCGCGCGGTTCCTCCAGTTTTGCACGGGCTCGTCGCGCGTACCCGTCCAGGGTTTCAAGGGATTGACGAGCTACGATGGCCGTATTTGTCCGTTCGCACTGCGTCCACTGCCTCATCAGACTTCGGGATTCCCGAAGGTGCACACATGCTTCAACCGTGTCGAATTGCCGCAATACGCAACGAAACAGGAACTCGAAGACGCACTGATAACGATCCTGGAGATGGATCTGACCGAGTTCAGCGAAGAATAAGCGGCCGAGTCGACTTGGAAGTGAGAACGTGACGGTTTAAAAGTGACGACAATAATGTTGAGAAAGATAGTTGGTGTCAGAAGCAAAAATGGTAAGAAAGTGACTAAATTATTGAAATATATAAACCACTGAGTGCGGTTTGTGTGAAGTTCAACAAACTAACGGCTTTATGGCGCCTTCAGTCGTCGTGACAACCCTCGGCACCGCCATCGAAAAGCATGGGATCACCATTTTCGTCATTGCCGTGCGCTTGTGTTTCTTCATCATCATCGTCGTCCATGCCGCTTTCATCGCTTTGATCCAGTACACCGCGGTTCACGACGATGCCGTCGCGAGCGCTGGACAATCGGCTCGAGCTCCTCTTCGACGTCCTGCTCTTGTTGTCGCCGTCATCTAGATCGCTGCGTAACTGTGGATTCCTGGTTTTGGCGCCATCAACTGCCTCTGAACCATGTTCATCCTGGCCATTACCACCACGGGCCGTGTACTCTTCAATGGGGATGTCCTCGTCCTCGTCGTCTCCACCTGCGTCGCTGCCCGAGTCGAGACCATTTTCGGTCGTGGCAGCTTCTCTTGCCATGTACTCGTGGCAGAATCGCAAAAAACTGGCTTTCGTGAGCCCCATGCGCTCTGCATCATTTGCATTGTCGTGACCATGGTCGTCGCCATTATCATTGGCATTGCCATGCGCAGTTGTCGTGCTTATATTGCCGCCAAACATTTCGAGAAAGCGCATGAGATCGAGTAGTGGAATCGCTGAGCCACAACGCAACAAGAACAGTCGGAGCTCGTTTGACGTTATGTAGCCTCGCCGAAACGTGTCAAGCAACTTCCACTCGGATTCCCACAATTGCACATTGCGCTGCCGCACCGTTTCTTCATCATCTGGGGCTTGGAGCACGTCACTGCCACCACTATTCGAGGGTGGCTCGCCGTTATTGCTCACAGAGTCGCTGATATGCAGCACTGGCACCATTGGCGCGGAGTCTCCAGTCGTTGGTGCAGAATCTGCCTCGGTTGCGGGTGGCGGAGGCGGCATCGACACATGGCTATCGACAATCTTGAGAAACTCTACGGGGTAGTCAATTCCATGCGTTTAGTCAGTTAGCGCCTCTGAAGAGAAGTGCTAGAATGAGGAAAATGCTACCGTTCATGTACACTTCTTCCAGTTCCTGCACGTACGACGGATTCACATCGAGACCAAGCTGCCACGAAAAGAAAATGCCATTGGACACAGCCGCCGTGAGAAGATTCATTGAAATCATGGATATTGGAACAATCTATTTACCAAAGCAAACATCCGACACGCCTGGTTTGCTGACACGGCGCCATCGCTGTCCGTGTCAAAGTACCGGAAAATCTACAGATCAGAGCGCATCGAAATATAACGACATGAGAACTATGGCTCGTGCGGCAACTTTGTAGGTGGCACCGTACCATTCTCAATTCCGCGAGTTCGGTGGCACTCAATCGGTCCACGCGGGCATCAAACGACGCTTGGAACGACGCTTGGATGAGCTCCATGGTCTGGCGAAGGTGAGCAAGAATACCTATCGCGATGCGGTGAGCACTAAAGTGGAGAGATGCGGATGAAAAGACGCGCGACGGATTGAGGGCAGCCTCATAAAGATTGTCTTTTCTTCTGGATTTCTATCGCCGCGTTGCTTCAGGGGCTTTAATTATCGAACAGAGAATCCTTCCTTTTGAGTGAACCACATGAAGTCGAATCTTGCACAGTGATGTGCTCTTTTCGCCAACGCGTGAGAAAACAGCCTCCCACCATCATCGACCATGCCCAACTAGCATCTTGGAGAATCGCTGTCTCTTAGTGCGGATGCTGTTGCATTTCCATCTCAATTTGCATTCGCTCTCGACTGATTTCCTCGCGCCGACGCTGCAGCTTCTAGCGGTAACTCTCGTTCTCGTCTCTGCGGTGCGCGACCGCAGCCTCCCACTCCTGCGTTCTGTCCAGCATCTTCCGTTCGATTTCCGCTTTTAAAAGCGCGATCTTGACTTCCTCTCGCCGTCGTCGAATCTCCCTGCGGTGAATCTCGTTCTCCTGCTTGCGCAACGCGAGTTCTGCCTCCCAGTTTCTCTTTCGCATATCCAAGTCCTTTCCGGCGCTTCTAACTCTCAAGCGCGCGATCTTGTTGTCAAAATGGCGGCTCAAAGTATCGCCACCGTTGGGTTGTCTCCTACTTGATCGCGCTCTTCGTCCAGCATCTACACAAACAGCCACAACGCGTCAATGTGCGTGTCGTCAAGTATGGTTCAGTTTAGGCAGCTTACCACAGAACTGCGCCTCAGTCGACGATACGCGCGATGGTGCGCCGTTTCCGTCTACTTTGCGGCGCTTTAGAGCTTCTCGTCCCGAGAGGAGAGTCCTACTCGCGCCATTTTTGTCCGCTTGTCTGCCGCCCTGTGACTTTGCGTTCGCTGCTGGTTTCTTTGGCTTTTGCGCCTCACACGCCTCGATCCTGTCGCAGACCTCGTTTAGGAGCTTCTGGGTCTCCAGATACTGACTGTACGTGCCCGAATTCTTCTTGTGCACCTTGTCGTTCTTTTCAAACGTGCGCACCAAAAGCAGAAACCTGCATACAGAGACCTCCCCCCACACAAATAATGCCAATACGAGACCATGATGAATGCACAGACCAGCCGCTCTCTTATTATCGTACCGTTCGTAGGCGCTTCGGGCGATGATGCTAGCGTTGAGCGCCGCGCACACTCGTTCGCCAAACTCGTCGATGAGCTTGTGTTTCTGGCCCCGCGGCGCCGCAAACAGCTCAAGCACGAGCGCCTCGCGCAGCACGACGACGTCGGCTCCGGGCGTAAAGTAGAACTTTGGTGGCAACAGTGCAGGAGCAGGCGCGGACGTGGCGCTCCGTGGTTGGATAGCGTCAGCGCGTTGTTCTGGTTCGTCTAAGTGTGCGCGCGGCAACTCGCTCATGCTGCTGTGTTGGTCTGGAAATGAGAACGGTATAAAGACAATTTATACCGCAAAACGGTACCCAAATATACGTGTTTTACCCCCTCTAAAAAGACCAGACGAGCAGAAATAGGCCAAGATGCGGTTTTTTGGATACATGGTTTTCCTTTTTTTCCCGTTGTTTTGAAATCGGCGAACTAGCTCAAGCCGATCTGGAGCCGACACCGACTGCGGCCCAAATCACGACAGTCGACTGCTTCAGAGCACCGCACTTTGACATGACGCCGTGGGAAAGATGCGTGGACCAAATCTGTTGCTGCTTCACGCACTCGAGAAGGTCGCATCTCCAGGTGTACGGTAAGGTCTCAGGCTTGCAACACGGAGCTTGCCTAGGGGCCGATTTCTCAGCTGAATGCATGCCCATGCAAAGCTCAAATCACAGTCACGCTCACTGCAGCGATCGTGCTGTGGATGGATCCAGTTAACGTGGGATTTTTTTTGCCGTGAGAAAGTGCACTGGCAACTGCTAGGAATGTACAGCCAGGAACTCACAGTCGCCGCGAAAGAATGCAACTTAGCTGCATCCGGCACGCTCTACGCTACAGAATAATAGACTCGCGTTGGAACAAATAAGGCGAACGCGGAACAGCGCTCCGCTATGTATAGCGCAGCACGCGCACAAGAAAAGTTAAAGAACTTGGGGGTGCGTGATGGGCTACGCAATCAATACCGACGGTGTACCGCTCTCGGTTTGACAACCATGAGCTGATTGGTTTAATCGCAAACGACGCGTTCTTTTCAGCCAATCAAGTCTCTTTCTTCTCCTTTTTCTTTCCAAAAAAGACACACAGTCTCTCGCTTGTGTAGCTCTTCACTTCAGAAGGACGCCGTCGCGGCCATCAGAATTCGATCGGACATCAGGGCATCATGGCGACGACGACGCAGGTGCAGGCGCTGCTGCTGGACATGGACGGCGTGATGGCCGAGGTGTCGCTCTCGTACCGCAAGGCGATCGTCGAGACCGCCGCGCACTTTGGCGCGAGTGTCAGCTTCGAGCAGATCGAGCAGCAGAAGCTCGCGGGCAACGCCAACAACGACTGGCAGCTCACGCACCGCCTCATCCACGCGGCGACGGGCGCGCAGACGCCCACGCTCGAGGACGTCACACGAGTGTTCGAGGATTTTTACCAGGGCGTTGACGGCACGCCGGGCCTCTGCGAGCTGGAGACGCTGCTCACGCCCAAGGGCCTGCTCCAAGAGCTGCATCGGCGCTTGCCCAAGGGCATGGCCGTCGTCACGGGCCGACCGCGCAAGGACTGCGAAAAGTTCCTAAAGGCCCACGGGTGCGTGCATTGTGGTCATGATGGCTTGTATCCTCAAGATGATGCCCTCTTCTAACGGTTGTATGCTGTACAGGCTTCAGGATTTCTTCAAGACGCAGATCTGCATGGAAGATTGCTCGCCAAAGCCATCGCCGGAGCCAGTGTTGCTGGCGCTCAAGGCGCTTGGTGTTGACGCACAGCACGCTGCAATGATCGGGGACACGGTCGACGATGTCGTTGCAGGCGTCAAGGCCGGCACGCAGGCGTACGGCGTGCTCACGCCGCAGGTGTACGCCAAGTGGATCATCGAGCTCACGCCTCCACCAGTCATCCAGGCGCTCAAGGACTGCGGCGCGTCCATCATCCTGGACCCAGGTCTCACCAAGCTTTTGGACATTGTGCCTGTGCCTACGGCCGCACCGTCCTCGGGACTCCGCGAAGCGCAGATCTCGCGCGTGACCAAGGAAACGTCGATCGATGTCAAGATCTCGCTCGACGGCACGGGTAAATCCAAGATCAGCTCGGGCATTGGCTTCCTAGACCATATGATCACGGCGCTCGCCAAGCACAGTCGCTTTGACATTGAGCTCGCGTGCAAGGGCGACACGTGGGTCGACGACCATCATACAACCGAAGACTGCGCGCTGACACTCGGTGAGGCGTTCGACAAGGCGCTGGGCAACCGTCAGGGCATCGCACGCTTCGGTTCGGCGTGTGTGCCGCTCGACGAAGCGCTCTCGCGCGCTATTGTCGACATCTCGAGCCGCGCGCACAGTGAGATTGACTTGCAGCTCGTGCGTCCCATGGTCGGCGAGCTCTCGTGCGAGATGATCACGCACTTTTTCGAGTCGTTTGCGAGCGCCGCGCGCCTGACGCTCCACGTCGACGTGCTGCGTGGTCGTAACGACCATCACCGTGCCGAGGCGTCGTTCAAGGCCCTCGCGGTTGCACTCCGCGCTGCCGTGAAGCACGACGACACCGCGGGCATTCCGAGCACCAAGGGGGTCCTCGCCTAAGTGTCCTTTTGTTTGCTTGCTTGCTACGTCTACATAGAAAATCAACAACGTCTACAGTCGTTTTCAAAATAGGTTGACATATCGTTGACAGCTTTAAGAAGAAGGGAAAAAAATGAATGAATGGCCAGCAGGGACTGCATTGTTGGATAATACCTGCGGAGATGGTTGCATGCTACCAGGACAACAATGGGCTGCGTCGGTGGCTGTGGTAAATGGGAACAAAATACTGACAGCATGGAGTCGAGAAGTAGCCAGAGATGAGACAGGATTGGGTCAAAATCTGCTGGCGTAGTGCGCCGGTAGTGAAAGCGCAAATGGACGAGAGCAGAAGGAGCGAGAAAAGCGAGGAGCTTCCCGCGCGGCTCGACAGATCCGCGGCGTTTTCCATCATTTAGCAACACAGCAGGAGCCACTCCATACTTGTTAGACCACAATTGTTGACAGTGCATCAGCACGAGTGATTGGGAGCTGATCAAAAGGAATCGCTTGTGCGTCAATGGCTCACCTGCCACGTCAACAATACGCTCTGAGTGCCACATGGTCATGGCGAATCCCACTTTGCAGTGTACACGTTAGATTCCGTTTACAAGAGCGTATGGCTCACCCTGTGTGGAAAGCTCTGTGTGAGCCGAAGCGGTTGTTAGAGCCAAGGCGGCATGTTGCCCAGTCAACAATGGAATGAGTGGTTTGTGTTACAAGTCAGTCAGTCCCCTTCTCAAATGGTCAATGTGTCCGGTCTCACCGTGTGTAGCTCTTCAAAAAGAAGCGTTCGCGACCCATTCCTCTGATAGAGGCAACAGGCACTCACTCTGCAATTCGCATTTCTCCACTCAGGTGCCTCCTCATTTTCAGCAAACAAGCAAACATGACCAAGAGCTCTGTCTTTGCTGCTATTTCCCTGGCTGTACTCGCCTCGGTGGTGTCGGCGCACGGCGACGAGAGCCACTCTGGATCGACCTCCGCTTCGCACTCGGGAACTGTCGGCGAATGCGACAGCACTGTCAGTGCGATCGTGATCGCGTCGTACACGAATGGCACGTTCTACAGCACGTGTGCTCCGGGCAAGACGTTCAAGATCACGACGCTCGCGGACGTCGAGGCGCTCTCCTCGACCGATTTTGCTGCGTTTTGCAGCTCGCCAAACGAAAACTGCCTCGGTCCGCTCCACAACGTGATCCACCACGCGCCAACGGACTGTCTCGTCAACTACGAAGGCAAGGACCAGGACCTCCGGGACGAGATCATCAACCTCCACGACAAATGTCACGCGCTCTTGGACGCTGAGGTGGCTGCTTCGCACAGCACGGCCAGCGGCAGTACGGCGTCTTCTACTTCGACCGTGTCCACGCCTACACCCTCCCCAACCAGCTCGGCCGCGTCTACCAACACCCAGGTACTCGCCTTCGCTGTGGGTGTCTGCGCCACGGTGGCCCCGTTCGTCATGTAATCCGTTGAAGACGACGAAAGGCATCCATAGACTCTAATGTTGTAAAGCAAAGCAAAACAAACAAATGTTTTCTACCTAAGACTGACCTCACTGGTTATCGCATTCAATTCTCCCGGTCACTTACTGCAGCGTCCTTTAATTGACCAGAGCGTATAAGAGCAAGTATCGCTATGCACGCACGAGAGAGACTAGAAGTATTTCGTCGCTCCAAGCCGCTAATGTGCACTTGTGCGGTACCCACCGACTCACTTCTATTGCCAGGTTGGCTCATGCCACCGCAAGCCCAGAGCAAAACGCGTCGCTTGAGGTCGCCAGTGACCTCCAAACGAAGATGGAGAGGACAGTTTGAGGTCTCAATGGGACAATTGGCTCCTCCATGATGTCTGCTCGCCAAATGCAATACATTCACTGTGAATGTGTATCTCCGTGAATTTCACAGCGATTGTTGCATTGCGAGTTTGTATACGAGGAGGCGACAATGCGCGTTCCGCTAGTGATCCCACTTGACTGGCTCCGCTATTGTTGACTGGACACTTCAACATCGTAAGGGGGCTCATTTGGGGACGACGCTGCAAGCGAAAGTACATGTTGCTATGCAGCCCCAATTTATAGAAGCAGAAACCCCTTTTTTGTCTGTGGAACGTTTTAGTCCTAAAAGGGTCGTTTGGGTTGAAAACCCTTTATAGAAGCAACTTGACCCTGTTGCACTTGTACCCACCCACTCAACAATAGCAGTACACTCCTCGTGGTAATTGCCTTCGCCTTGTGAGCCCTCGCAATGGGTATGGATGGTTGCACACTTGTCCGTCGAGGTGCACACTGCCCTACGTGCTTAATCTCCACTCTGCAATTTGCATCATCTAGTTCAAGCGTCTTCTCCTTCACCGCACCTTCTCCATCCAGCATGGTCCAGTTCACTCCGCTCGCCTCCCTTGCGTCGCTGGCGATCCTCGCAGCTTCCGTTGCTGCCCACGGAGACGAAGTCCACTCGTCGGCGTCGGGCTCGGCTTCGCACTCTGACGTCGCCGCTGGGGAATGCAACAGCACCGTCAGCGCCTTCGTGACCTCTGTGTACACGAACGCGACGTTCTTCAACACGTGCGCCACCGGCTCGACCTTCTCCTTCAAGACGGTCGCGGACACGACTTCGCTCTCGGCTGCGGATTTCTTCACGTTCTGCAACTCGTCGGCGTGTCTTGGCCCCATGCACGACGTCATCCACCACGCGCCGACGGATTGCCTCATCATGTACGAAGGCCAAGCGCAGAACCTCACGGGCGAGATCATCGACATCCACCACGAGTGCCATGAAGTCAAGGACGCAGCCAAGGCTGCGGCTGCTGGAAGCCACGGCAGTGGGAACGGCAGCGCAGCCTCAGCGACCATCGCGACGCCGTCGCCATCCACGAGTTCAGCGGCTTCATCGCTCAGCAGCAAAGTGCTCGCCATCGCGGTTGCCGGTTGTGCTACTGTCGCATCGTTCGTCTTCTGAGGCGGAGTGCTCGACTGGTTACCATTCATCTGTGCACGTGTGTCGTCATCTATAAAATAGATTTGCTTAATTAACGTTCATGATCGTCTTCACGCAACAAACTTCTTCACTCATATACGGCAGCGAGGTGCTTCGCCAGTGTACCATTCTCTACAGCTAAATTGCCTGCAAGATAACGACGTCGCTTGCAGCAGGTTCACTTGCGGGCATCGCTACGCCATTAGCAGCATTAATCTCAGCCTGCTTTCTCAAAGCCTCCTGTTTCTTGTGTGCCTTGTTGACAAGGTACATGATAACGAACGTGGCCACCATGATCAGCCCAAACGTCACAAAGGTCACATACCACGGCGGACCGAACGAACTCGTCAACGGGCTTCCAGTCTTCTTGCTGGTGCCGCTGTGGTGCTGGGCACTCATCGTGCGCGTGCATCGAGGCCCTGTCCACGTTGCGCCATTGCACCTACATCGGCCGCGGACACACCACCCAGTCGTCACCACCGCAGTCTCTTCATCAATGGTGCAGTCATCATGTGTGCGACAAAAACCGTGGCCCGACACGTCTACGACCTTGTTCTCGGCGTCTTCGTACTCGTCCAAGTGCTCGTTGATCCACTGCTTTGTCGGATGGCTGGCCGGGTCGCATCCGACTTGCATGCCTGACGACCTCGACGTGTCCTGATACAGGCGGACGTAGTCGATCTTCAAGTACATCGGGAACGAATCGCAGATCTTGTTCGTCACGGGATCGTCACCATCCCCGCGACATTCACGACCTGGATTTGGCGGCTGGGAGCCCCAAAAACTCGACACTGCGACGTTGAAGATCATGTACATGGGCTCTTCGAGCATGATCTTGACTGGGTTGCTCTTGGCGTCATCCTGCGGTGGGTTCGTGATTGCACGCGCTGGGATCTCATACAGCGGTTGGCCCGACAGCATCCACCGAATGTACCCGTTGCTGCCTGTCACCCACTCCACTTGATACACCAAATAGTCCGTGTACGCTGCCATGTGGACTGGCCAATTCGCCGACAGTGCGTCCATCTGATACTCGAACCGCGGCGTCATCGTCACGTTTTCTGGAACGTCGGTCTTCTCGCAACGAGGGCTTAGATTACCTGGACTGCACAGGTACGAGCCCATATACGCGTTGATCATTGGGAAGCACGTACCATTTGCATTGATGCTCCAATGCGCAGCGTTTCTCGACGCGCCACTGACACCATTATCAACCATGAAACCCAGGTCTGAGTTTGGATCTTTTGATCCAGGGCAATTCCCAAGCGTGCAAACGTTTTCCTCCACGCCAGCTGCGAGTGCGGCTTTCACAGTTGCGTAATCCTGACGCTGCATTGTATTTGGCAGACAAAAGTTGTTTGCCGCGTAGCGCAGACCTTGGTACCACGTCTTGTACGGCCGCAATGCTTCGTACACCTTCGTGGGGATCCCTGGCGCATTTGCCCCGGGGGTCGCACAGCTTGAGGAATATATGCATGCGATATTATCATTGTCGTCTGGCGGCAGCGTGCGGAAATCCTTCGGCATCCCAGGACCGAGCTGCACCGACGCTGAGATGTCCGTCCCGCCTCCTTCGAGGATATCAATTTCTGGCGCGCCTCGACCCTGGTACGGATTCATGCCCGAGCCTGGATTCGCATTGCACGCACTGATGCGTTGGTTGGACGCATTGAACACGTTGTTGTCGCATGCGCTATACGAAAACGGCCACATGCGGTTGGTCGACGCCGTGAAAATGGCGCGACCAAGGTTCCCCATCATCCAGATGCCCGGCCATGTCGGATAGTATTTCCGCGTCGATGCATGCGCACGTGGTCCACCAGCGAGATCGGGGTTTCCAGAGTTTGCGCCGACGGCACCCGGAATTTGTGCGCGTGCTTCGACCATCCCGCCTTGGAAGCAAAACTTGTTCCACGACTGGACCATCGCTGAGCGGTAAAACTGCACAAACGAGGTGATATCAGGTTCGTGAGCGTGTATCCAACTAAACAAGACAGAAAGCCCAACTACATGCAAAGACTCACAAATTTGGCGTCTTTGTATCCTGGTGGGTTCTTGTAGCTGTTCCAGATCTGCACAGCGCTTGGTTCGTCGACGATTTTGATGTAAAAGTAGCATGTGACGTCGTCGTCGCACGCTGTGGACGTCATGTTGTGCGAGTACACTTCGAGCGCCGCATTCACACCGTCAGGTTTCTCGATCGACGTCCACATGTGGTCCTTCCCGGGTTGAAACGATCGCCCAGGGGTGTTGAACTCGTCGCTCATCACCAGCTCCCAGGAATCGCCTCGTGAACTGGTGTACAGCTGCCGATTCTCCGGCGTCTCGGGGTCGACCCATGTGTGGATCCCGGACTTGGTCTTAAATTCCGCACTGCTTACTTTGGCATTCGACCGCAAGCTCGTCGAGAGCGCAAGAAACACCGCCAAAAGCACATACCTGCACGCTCGTGGCCACTTCATCGGTGCTCGTTTGCTTGTTGCGCTTTTGATTCGTCATGGCAGCAGCACGAGCGGACGTGTGCCAGTTAGGCTCGTAGGTACATTTGGGTGCGACACAAGTGTGTGCGAGGCGACGCGACTGTGGCCAATCGCTGTGGCGGATCCAACTGCCAAACCTATTATGCGTCTCATCACCATGGAGTACATGCACGGTCTCAACTGGGCTTTGAACTTGCTGGGCACCTCGTAATGCGGACATGGTGATGTATTCTCCATTCTTCATTCTCCGGTATCTAAATATCGGAGACCGTAATAATGCTTGGAGGGCAAAGGGAAGAACCAGATACGCACCACATGGGTCGTCTCGTTCATTTAACGGAACCCAACTTGCATTGCGTCCTACTCAACAAAAAGAGTCCTCCACACAGCCCCGCTGCTTGGACTGTTGACTAGAAGTTGAGGATGGCGAAGTGTTGCGTGGAAAGTGTTATATCACGACGACCACTTTCCGTGTGCTGCCGTCGAAAAGATAAGCGCCGCGCTTCAGTGACCGCGTGCGCGAGTGGGATGGGATCCGCTGGCGCTCCGTCCATGCAGCACAAAGATACGCGGTGCCGACGCGTTGTTAATGCTCATATTCACGGCACAAAGTGCCAGGACATACCAGATGTCTCGCTCAAAGGGATGACGACTCGACGCGAGTGTGGGATCTTCAACATTGCGCAGCCGATTAAACTGCGACACTAGCAGCTGCCTTTGCGGTTGAATATGCTTGGCGGAATCAAGAAGAATTCTATGGAAGGAATGCATTGACAGCATGACACTAACGTCAAAGAAGTCAATTAAATGGTGGCATGCGCTATAACTAAATAAAAAACAAACTATACCAGTGACGGATTGTTTTTGTGGGACTGATGACGGATCACAGATATACGAGGACTTGGGACGCTTCGTTGTTGTGCTGGTCTGCGTACAGAAACGTGTAGCTATGGCGCTCTGTACTGGCACTGTTGGGGATTTGGCACGATCCCGTCGACGTTGGCTCAAACAGACAATCCAAGAGCTCCATGATTTCGTGGTCTGTCATGTTCTGTTCTGCTGGTGGCGCATCGGGAGAAGAGGCAATCGTCGCTGCGTTGCACTCGCCCTGCACACCGGTGTGGTGAAAGAATCGTTGCGGAAGACTGGATTTCACGGGCGACGACATTGACGACGATGCAGGCGACGATGGTGATGACGCAGACGATTTCGACGATGGAGCAGGCTTAACAATCGAGACTGTCGGGTGCTGCGATTTCATGTGGCGCGTCAGATTGCCCGCCGTGCTAAACGTCTTGGAGCACTGCGGGACCTGACACGTATGCGTGGTCGTGCCCATGTGCACTTTCAGGTGTCGGATGAGCTTTTCCTTTTTCGTAAAAATGCGCGTGCACTCGGTCACAGGACACTTGAGCTTGCTGAGCGTGTGCAATCGTTTGTGGCGCGCGAGGTTGCCGGACGTGCTGAAGCGCTTGCCGCACGTCGCGATCGGGCATGCGTGCGGCTTCTCGCCCGTGTGGGTCTTCATGTGTTCGTGGAGTGTGAATTTGCGGTGGAAGCGGCCGTTGCAATGCGGCACGGGACAGCTGAACGGGCGCTCGGCGGGCTGGTCTGCGGTCGGGGACTCGGGCGTCGTCATCAGCCATGCGAATGCCG
The DNA here is from genome assembly GCA_000143045.1 of Globisporangium ultimum DAOM BR144. NCBI lineage: Eukaryota > Oomycota > Peronosporomycetes > Pythiales > Pythiaceae > Globisporangium > Globisporangium ultimum. The sequence continues at coordinate 343,492 of GL376592.1, read as the reverse complement.
GTAGCGGCGGCATCATCGCGAAGATGTCGTTCGCGGCGACTTCAACCTTGGGAAGCGGCAGCGCGTTTGCGGCGAACATGACGAGGCAGTGGGTGCGGTGTCTGGCGCAAAAGAGAGAATGCGGAACGCACTTGGTGTTAAAGCGGCGCGCGGAATGCTTAGAAGTGGTGCGGGCAAAAAGTTACACCATCTGATGAGCTGATGTGACGACAGGCACAGAAATAGGAAAAACCAGTGGAATACTGGACGCGACAAACGGTCGTGATATTTGAAGGAAAAAAACGAAAGAGACAGCGTTTTAGGAACATTCTTGTCCTTCGAAATCCTATTTGGGCTGCTTAATCGTAAAGATATTGGCTCAGTTTAGGAACGCATACCGTAACAGTAGGGACTCGAAACGGACAACGATGATGACAATATCGATGGTTGCAAACTTGATTAGGGACCAAGGGGAGCGAGCGTACGTGGCGGACAGCCGGTTCTTGCGTTTCACTGCGTATATTGCCCAATGTAGCGCCTGGCGCTGTACCGCAGGGCTACAATGTAGAGGCTACAGTAGCCACTACCCCTCGCCCCACTTGAGGTCGCTCGTTTTATTCCCTACAGTATAGTACAGTACCAGTACGCATTCTTTACGAAAATGGTATTGTCTCCTGGAATCACACAAAACGAGAACAAAACAAAATGGGCGATCTTCTCACCAACATGGCAATGAACTCCAAGAATGCGAAGATACTCAATGACGAATCGCGAGGAAATGATCGAGTTCTTATGTCCCAAGCCGCAGATCTACTCGAAAATGACTTTGGTGCCACACCGTCAAAACTTAGAAACACCTCACTCTCAGCAGTGTTAATGAGACGCCGGAATTCTTAAACTATATGCAGATCATAAGTTAAATATAATGACCCTCTCTCTACGAAAACGGTACTGCAACCTGCAATCGCCCATCCGAACAGTCACTACATCTCCATACGCTGGGAATTTCCCCCATACTGAGCTAGTAATACATGTAATTCACTCGAGAAGGCGAGAAACGTGAAGTATGCGTGCCAATGAAGTTTCCACCACTTAGATAAAGACACGCAGCGAACGCCATCGACTGCAGTCCCCTTCAGTGTTTACGGAGATGACGGGTCATATAGTAACCCCATTGTTTCGCGCGTTAAACTGCACTGTATGCCTGTTGTTGAGACAAATGTGGACCGTTATTCGCAAAAGAGGCATGTGACACGGCATGCGATCAACTGGTGGCCGTGCTATGGTCGTGTCGATTCACTCCGGTGCAAAAAGAGACCTTCCCTACGGTATCTATAAGAACGGAAACTCAATAAAATTACACCGCGGCAGGCCCTCCAGATTTATTTACGGTAAAGCAAATCAGACAGCTGGATTGATTGGTAACTGCCGGGTCTGGATCCATACTGCTGGGGCTGGATCCATCGGCCTGCATCATATCGAGGCCTATAAGGAAAAGGCGGCGCTATTGCACCAACTATTTGCTAAGCACGATACCGGTGAGTAGTTGTGAACAGCCTTGCATTTACACACACGCGACTCCACCTACCAGGCTGAAGTGCTGCAGGTTCAGTAAAGTAGACGGCGCGAAGTTTCGCCTCTATAACAACACTTTCGAGGCTCAGAAGGACGAAGAAAACACAAGGCATTCTAGCTCTGATTCCTTGAGTGGGGCGAACGAAGTCGAACAAAGACTCATCAAATCATGACCTGGCATGGAGCAGCTGCTATTTGTTTTGACAACGGCGTAAAGTCAACAGTTCATCTTGTGCTTCCAAAAATCACAAATCGTTTCGACACTTGTTATAAATAGTGAACAAATTTCTCACATCTCTGACTTGTTGTTGAAAAGGTCAGCCTTTGATGTGTCACATCCAAGTGTTGCCTTTCTCTTATAGAAAGGGAAATAAGCAGGCAAATACTGGCCGCAAATTGCCAAGGCGCCCTACATCTTTGCCGCCTTTCCGTTTTTCGGGCCAGCAGCCCCTTGTTTCTTTTACAAGCAGCAAATTGACCGTCGAGCGCCATCGACGGTTGCTTTCGCTGTGAACCAGTCTCTCTCTCTGGATCGAATGCGCTGCTACAAGATTCACCGGTAACACTGGCACCGCCTCCCGTGCGTTTCGTCGTCGTATCGCACTTTGTCATAGAGCAACGCCATGCAGCGCTCGTCATTATTCTCGTCATTATTCTCGTCATTATTCCCGTCATTCTGCCGAGTTCCGCACTCCAAAGACACGCACGCGACGGAAGCAGGAATACGGATGAAACGCCTAACGTGACGCTCGGTCTCTCCTTTAGTACTTGTGCCAGTAGTGTGAAACTTCAACACTGTATGGAGCTCAACAAAACGCGGATGTTGGTCGTCATGGGGCGGAACTGACGCATGCGATAGCCTGTTTGCATATGCGTTTATATGTTTAAGACCACGCGCACTTAAGGCAGCGGTGCTGCGCTTGGACATGACCCGAGTCGATGGCTAAAGTACGTGCGCGCGCGTGTGTGTGTTGTGATACACTGTATGCGTTTCCAGCATCCTGACTTCTTCGATGCGCATTCGCTGGAAACGCAAGCTTCGCTCTTCTGTTCCGGCGCGCGTCGGGTGCTCTCGATGGAACGCAATGTGCGCGTCCAGCACCGCACCCAACTGCTGCGACTAGGGAAATCCCCGGTACTGCAACAGTGCTGCGCTGCCTGCCTGCCTGTACACTCGAGTGATCAGCACAACACCAGCGGGGAATTGGACGACAAGGAGTTGAAGTTTTTTTCAGGGCAGAAATGACTGCCGTGTATCGCGCCGCGACATTTCATTGTGGTGGTCGCGTCGCAGCCTGATTAATGAGCCGCTTTTTCTGCCAATGCTTCAGGAACACAGCGAGGCCATTTGACCGAGCGTAACAAGACTTTGCTTTCCTTATTTTCGTACATTATACAGATAAACAAACAACACGACACACAAATGCACGTGGCCCGTGATTTACACGAAATTCGTGCTGTAATTGTTCTCACGCGGCCCCTTCGAACCCGCGAGTCCGACGTCGCTGCCCGAGGTGATCGACAGCGCGCTCTTGGGCTGCATCAGCGTCTGCTTCTTGCGCTCGCTCGCACCGTTTTTCTTCTCAGTCATGAGCGAAAAGTACACCGCGAGGAGCGTGACCGCGATCGTGAGTCCCGACGTCGTCAGCGCCACAAACCACGGGGGGCCGTACGACGAATCGATCTTCAGTGTTCCGCCGTCGCTGCTCTCGATCGCGCCGAGCGCCGTCGTGCATCGAGGCCCCGTCCATGATGAGCCCTTGCATCGACATCGGCTCCTCACACACGAGCCCGTCTGGACTCGAGTCTTGTTCCGAGAAAGTGTGCAGTCGCTGTCGTCTCGACAAAACGCTTTTCCCGAGACGTCGATGGCCGGGTTGTCGAAGTCCTCGTACTCTTCGATGTGGTCCTGGATCCACTGCTTCGTCGGGTGGGTCTTTGGATCGCACCCGACGGCCATGGTCGAATTCGTGGACGTGTCCTGGTACACGCGGATGTAGTCGATCTTCATGTACATCGGAAACGAGTCGCAGATCTTGTTCGCTACAGCATCGGTACCATCGCCGCGGCACTCCTTGCCCGGATTCGGTGGCTTTGTACCCCACGTACTCGATAACGCCACATTGAGAATAAGGTACAGTGGCTCCTCGATCATCAGCTTCTTTGGGTTGCTCTTAGCGGCATTCTGTGGCGGGCTCACGATTGAACTGGCTGGGATCTCGTATAGCGGTTGCCCTGCAAGCATCCAACGGACGTACCCAGTGTCGCCCATGACCCATTCCAGTTGGTAGGTCAAGAAGCTCGTGTATGCAGCGACGTGGAGCGGCCAATTCGACGAAATGGCATCCATTTGGTATTCAAAAACCTTCACGCCGTCACTTTGAGGGACATCAGTTTTTTCGCAAAGCGGACTCGGGTTGCCCGGACTACACAGGTACGCTCCTGTGTATCCGTTCATGAGTGGGAAGCAAGTTCCGTTCGTGTTGATGCCCCAGTGGTTTGTCTTGGAGCCATCAATGAAGCTCAAGTCCGCATTCGGGTCCCTGGACCCAGCACAATTAGCCACAGTGCACGAGTTCTCGGTGATGCCTTTGTCCACATTGGCTTTTACCGTGGTGTAACTCTGCTTAGCTTTCGCGTCCGCTGAGCAAAAGTTGTTGGATGCGTATCGCAGTCCCTGGTACCACGACTTGTGGCCGCGCTTGGATTTGTAAAGTGCAGTGGGGAGATCAGGTGCGTTGGCACCAGGGGTTGTACACGAAGCAGAGTACACACAGCCAGCATTGGCGTCGTCTGTTGCGTACATGATTCGGTACTCCTGCGGCATGCCGGGGCCAAGCTGGATCGACGACGACACATCGGAGCCACCGCCTTCTAAGATATCGATCTCCGGTGCGCCGCGACCCTGGTTCGGGTTCATGCCCGAGCCCGGGTTCGAATCACACGCGCTGATGCGCTGATTTGAGGACAGGAACACGTCGTCGTTGCACTCATTGTACGAGAACGGCCACATTCGATTGGTCGAGGCACTGAAAATGGCGCGACCGAGGTTGCCCATCATCCAAATGCCTGGCCACGTCGGGTAGTGCGCTTTCGATAGCGCATGACCGCTTGGTCCGGCTGCGATATCTGGGTTTCCTGACTCAGGACCGATGGCACCGGGCAGCTGTGCGCGCACTTCGACCATCCCGCCTTGGAAGCAAAACTTGTTCCACGACTGCACCATCGCAGCGCGGTAGTGCTGTGCCGTGCGCAAAACATGCATACAAAAACAATGAGTTTGTTGGAAGGAGATCAGCCACAATAAACGAATAGATAGGCCAAATGAAACACAAAACACGAAGGCGCAAGCACAACGTACAAAGGTCGTGGTCTGGTAACCCGGTGGGTTCTTGTAGTTGTTCCACAATCGCAGAGTAGTCACGTCGTCGATAGCTTCGATGTAAAAGTAGCACGTGCCATCGTCGTCGCATGCCGTGGAGGTCATGTTGTGGGAGTACACCTCGAGCGCAGCATTCACGCCATCGGGCTTGTCGATCGACGTCCACATGTGATCCTCACCGGGCTTGAACGATCGATTTGGTGTGTTGAACTCGTCGCTCATGACCAGTTCCCATTGCTCGCCTCGCGTGCTGGTGTACACCTGCCGGTCGTCCGGCGTCGCAGGATCGACCCACGTGCGGATCCCCGACTGGGTTTCGGATTTCGCGGCGTGCGCATCTCCCCATGAGCTCTGGAGAAGGAGGGCTCCGACAGCGAATCGAAGCATGGCATGCCGTCTCGGGTGTGCGACCATGGAGTCTGCTGCGGCTCTCGTACTGTGTACGCGAAGGATTGGAGAGTGGACTCGATTATGCACTCGCAACGAAGGACAAGGTGATCGCTCGGATAAACGAATGTCTGGCGCAGTCCATGGCTGTTGTGCCATTGTGATCAGTTTCCGTATGTTTGTAGCGAACGCTCTTTTGATTGGTTAATTGCTAGAAAGCGCAAATCATATGGCAAGCGTTGTTTCCGTTTATTCGACAAAACAGGGAGTAATACGATACATAAAAAGCACCACAATCGCAAAAAATATATGTTGGAGCTCGTAATTTACCAGGCATTTCAGTGCTAGAAACCGCAGCAAACTACTAAGTATGCATAGCAGCAGCTCATGCGTTGTCCGAGTGCTCGAGTCGTAGTGACCTCTACAGGAGGCGCCGCCTAGCGACCAGAACAAGTGCAGGAGTACATTATTTAATACTCTGCCTGGTCAATTACTAGAATGTTTGTAGGCAGGTGCGAGAGATTTCAAGAATTTTTAAATTGCCGAATACTTCGAAGTAGATTTCTTTTCATCATCCTCGCAACGAAATTGTAAATTTGGTAAATTACGTGCAAGCAATCGAGAGCGGGGCCACTGTGACACGTCTCCAACCGAAACAGGAAGCTCTGGCGTGCTACGCTGTTAAACAAGCAAACTTTTTTGTTTCGTCTAGGAGAAGCAAAGGCCTCTCCTAGTTAACACTTACAAATTGAGGTGAGTTTGCGTCGAGTGAGCGTCGAGTGAGCGTGTGTTCGCTTTGGTAACAGTAGTGATGTGGTCGGAGGATCGTAAATCGCCCACAATCTTCAAATCTGGTCAAGGGATAGCACCCGCGACACTTCCTGGCGCAAATTACTCAGTCCCTTCTCCATATGGCGAAGAGGAGAGGAGATGCCGCATCGATCACAGTGGGTGGCATCCAAGCGGAGAACCAGAAAAAAACGCCACCTGATTACAAACCGGTCGCACGTATTTGCGTGCGTCCATTGAACGCTAAATTTTACCATTTTGCCAAGAAATTGCTCTTACATCCGTTTCGAGGTCATTTAATTTCTCTAATGTCCTTATTTATACTGCACAGAAAGTAATCGCTGTGTACAAAACCGGGTGCAATCGACTAAAAGAGCGAGAGGATGCCACTGTATCCGATCGAAGATCCTCGAGCACCGTGAACAGTAAAGACCCAAGCCAAGCAAAAGTTCTTGACAATCTCTTTGCCCAGCACGCCGCGCATGATTGTACTTCCGAGTCATATGGCCACATGTCGCGCTCGCAGGATTTTTTGTTGTTTCGTCCACACACTGCAATTTTATACAGGGCTGTCCAGCTGAACTTTACTACAGAACCTGTAGGAAAGAATAGAGCTGCAGTGGCATCTCTTAGTGTCGCTTGCGTGCGTTCGAGAGCGAGAGCGGCGATGCACATGTCGCTGCATGCATCCAACTTTGCTCAGGCTCGTCGTGAAGAAGAACTGCTCATGTCCCAGTGGATTCAACTGCTCATATACACAATTGACATACTGTGGCTCCTATCTACAACATTATAGTATATTCGACATTCGGGAGTTGATATGAATATCAAGAACTGACTTGCTTGAAGTATACTTGCAGAAAAAGGCCAAATTTCAGCCAGCTGGTCTTCTAAAAACGCAGAAAAAGAGATTAACCAATGGGAAGGAGGCTCGCTTGAAAAATTAAAACGCTCAAGTTGCACCCTCTCGCTCGGTTTTCTTGGCAATCTTCGCCAACAGTTGGACACACACCAGCAAGCACGTGGTGATCTGATCTGCGCGCTCATTCTCCAATTTCGCCACCAACTTGTAGGGCGAGCTCCTGGCGACTCACTATGCCACTCACACACACGAGCCGACACTCTGTCTGGGCCAAACCGCTTCGACTCGCTGTCGGGGTCCTCCTTCTCCAGAGATCATGGGTCTCTGTGCACGCCATCGAATTCGAGAGCATGTCGGGGATCCGCACGTGGGTCGACACAGCGACCCCAGACGACCGGCAAGTGTACACCAGCACGCGAGGCGGTCAGTGGGAACTGGTCATGAGCGACGAGTTCAACACGCCGAACCGGGACTTTCGACCCGGTCAGGATCACATGTGGACGTCGGTGGAGAAACCCGATGGCGTGAATGCTGCGCTCGAGGTGTACTCGCACAACATGACGTCGACAGCGTGCGACGCTGACGGCACGTGCTACTTTTACATCCGAGCCATCGATGAAGTGACAAAGCTGACGTTGTGGAACGACTACAGAAACCCGCCGGGATTCCAAAATTCGACGTTTGTAAGTGCTGCGGATGCGTCTTCCATTTGTGATTGATTGATTTATGCTTTCCTATGTCTTTGCGCACGAATCACAGTTTTATCGCGCTGCGATGGTGCAGTCGTGGAACAAGTTTTGCTTTCAAGGCGGGATGGTCGAAGTGCGCGCACAACTCCCCGGTGCTATCAGCAATGCATCAGGGAACCCGGATATCGCAGCCGGACCAAGAGGCCATGCGACCTCCAAAGCGTACTACCCGACGTGGCCAGGCATCTGGATGATGGGCAACCTCGGTCGCGCTATCTTCACGGGATCGACCAATCGAATGTGGCCGTTCTCGTACAATGAGTGCAACGACGACGTGTTCCTGTCCTCAAATCAGCGCATCAGTGCGTGTGACCCCAACCCAGGATCGGGTATGAATCCTTTTCAAGGTCGAGGTGCACCCGAGATCGATATCTTAGAAGGCGGTGGCTCCGATGTGTCGTCGTCGATCCAGCTCGGTCCCGGCATGCCACAAGAGTATCGGATCATGTTCGCCGCGAACGATTCCAATCCCGGCTGTGTGTACTCTGCTTCGTGTACAACCCCTGGTGCCAACGCACCAGACCTCCCCACTGCGCTCTATAGAACTAGACGCGGCCATAAGTCGTGGTACCAGGGTTTACTGTACGCGGCCAACAACTTCTGCTCAGCGAACACATCGGCCAGGCAAAGTTACTCGACTGTGAAAGCTAATATGGACCGAGGCATCACCGAGAACTCGTGCACTTTGACTACTTGTCCCGGATCCAAGGACCCAAATGCAGGCTTGAGCTTCATCGACGGCTCGAGGACAGAACATTGGGGCGTCAACACGAACGGGACGTGTTTTCCGCTCATGAACGGATACACAGGAGCGTACCTGTGCAGTCCTGGTAACCCGAGTTCACGCTGTGAGAAAACTGATGTCCCTCAAAATGACCGAATGGCTGTCTTTGAGTATCAGATGGACGCTATTTCGGCGAATTGGCCGCTCCACGTCGCTGCATACACGAGCTTCTTGACCTACCAACTGGAATGGGTCATGGGCGACACTGGGTACGTCCGTTGGATGCTTGCAGGGCAACCGCTATACGAGATCCCAGCCAGTTCAATCGTGAGCCCGCCACAGAATGCCGCTAAGAGTAACCCAAAAAAACTGATGATCGAGGAGCCGCTGTACATCATCTTCAACGTGGCGCTGTCGAGCTCATGGGGTACGAGTCCGCCGAACATCGGAAAAGAGTGTCGTGGGGATGGGAAGGACCCTGTGGCGAACGCCATCTGCAACGAATTCCCAATGTATCTTAAAATTGACTACATCCGCGTGTACCAAGACACGTCACCCACCTCGACGATGGCCGTCGGTTGCGACCCAAGCACCCACCCAACGAGGCAGTGGATTCAAGACAACATCGACGATTACCAGGACTTTGACAACATGGTCATCGATGTCGCTGGAAGAGGCTTTTGCGCCACAAACGCGGATTGCACCATTGCTCCGAACGTGGGCGGAGGGATCACCACGGGCTGGTGCGTGAATAATCGGTGCCAGTGCAACGATGCCTCGTGGACGGGTCCGCGGTGCACGAGTACATCCAGTGCCCTCCAAGACCCGAGCTCATCGCGCTCGTACGGCCCGTCGTTGTATGTTTCAGCTGGCACATGCGGTGTGCTCTTTGCGATCACGCTCGCCGTGATGGCAGTTTCGAGAAAGTCTCATCGACAACAAGTCGTCGAGCTCGTGCGAATGCAGCAGAAGAAAGCTGACACGTTGGGTAGTAGTCGTGTGCCTTCAGCTGTTGAGGACCTCGTGGTCCTTCCTACTGGTACGATATCTCCATTAGAGACGAAAAGCAGTGCGCTGGGCGAGAAGCGGAATCCAGACGCTGCGTAGTTTGTATCTTGCTTCCAAAATCTATTGTCCATCCAAAGTGGACAACCCAGTGGCCCAGGTGGACACTTTTCTGTAAACGTAACTTCTAAAATGAAAATATAAAGCGCAACACCGTAATGTCTCGTTGTTTTACTTGTACTTTACTTGTTCTTGTTGTTGTTATACATGGTGCTCGCCTACCTTCTCGTCGCCAGTCACCATTCGATGAGGCTCTTACACAAAATTCGTACTATAGTTCCCGATCGGGGGTGCAACGGTTGGTGCGTCTTTCGTGTCCTTCAGATTCAGTTCTTTTACCCCAAGCTCACTGAGTGCGCCGATGGACATGGCGCTCTTAGGCTGCATCAGCATCTGCCGTTTGCGGCTCGCGTCGGTTTTCGCCTCGGAGCGGATCGAGAGGTGCACCATCAGCATCGTCAGTAGGACCGTGATGCCCGACGCACTAAGTGCCACGGACCAGGGTGGGCCGTACGAGTTGCTGGTCGAGATGGTGCTCGTGCCGCTGCTCCCGCCGCCACTGATGGAGCTCTCGACAGCCTTCAAGCTCGAGGTGCATCGCGGGCCCGTCCAGGCGGACCCGGCGCACTTGCAGCGGTTTTTTACGCACGTACCAGTCGCCACCTTGGTCTTGTTGGGCGAGATCGTGCAGTCGTCGTTGTCGCGGCAAAACGCTTTTCCCGAGACATCGACCACTAGGTTGTCGTAATCCTGGTACTCTTCGATGTGGTCCTGGATCCACTGCTTCGTCGGGTGGGTCTTTGGATCGCACCCGACGGCCATGATCGAATTTTTGGAAGTATCCTGGTACACGCGGATGTAGTCAATCTTCATGTACATCGGAAACGAGTCGCAGATCTTGTTCGCTACGGCATCGGTACCATCGCCGCGGCACTCCTTGCCCGGATTCGGAGGCGTCGTACCCCACGTACTCGATAACGCCACATTGAGAATAAGGTACATTGGCTCTTCGAGCATCAGCTTCTTTGGGTTGCTCTTAGCGGCATTTTGCGGTGGGTCCACGATCGCACTCGCGGGGATCTCAAAGAGAGGCTGTCCTGCAAGCATCCAACGGACGTACCCAGTGTCGCCCATAACCCATTCCAGTTGGTAGGTCAAGTAGCTCGTGTATGCAGCGACGTGAATCGGCCAATTCGACGAAATGGCATCCATTTGGTACGCAAAGACCTTCATGTTGTCGTTTTTCGGCGCATCGGATTTTTCACACAGCTCGTCCGTGTTGCCAGGACTGCACAAGTAGGCACCAGTGTACCCGTTCAGAGTGGGGAAGCACGTTCCGTTGGTGTTGATGCTCCAGTGATCCGTCTGGGAATTGTCGATGAGGCTCAAATCCGCGTTCGGGTCCTTGGATCCAGCACAGTTCGTCAACGTGCACGCATTCTCAGTCACGCCTTTGTCGACATTCGCTTTCACGGTCTTGTAATCCTGCTTGAGGCTCGCGCTCGCCGCACAAAAGTTGTTGGCCGCGTACCGCAGTCCCTGGTACCACGACTTGTGGCCACGCTTGGTTTTGTAGTACGCCGTCGGTAAATCTGGAGCGTTGGCGCCCTTGGTCTTACAGGAGCCCGTGTACACGCACCCAGCACTCGCGTCCTCGGTTGGGTAAATGATGCGATAGTCCGTTGGCATCCCCGGTCCGACTTGAATGGACGACGAGACTTCGTTGCCTGCTCCTTCCAGGATATCGATCTCCGGTGCGCCGCGACCCTGGTTCGGGTTCATGCCCGAGCCCGGGTTCGAATCACACGCGCTGATGCGCTGATTTGAGGACAGGAACACGTCGTCGTTGCACTCATTGTAGGAGAACGGCCACATTCGATTGGTCGAGGCACTGAAAATGGCGCGACCGAGGTTGCCCATCATCCAGATGCCTGGCCACGTCGGGTAATATTTCTTCGTGGTGGCTTGAGCGCTGGGTCCGACTGCGACATCGGGGTTCCCGGACGCCGAAGACACGGCGCCGGGCAGCTGCGCGCGTACTTCGACCATCCCGCCCTGAAAGCAAAACTTGTTCCACGACTGCACCATGGCAGAGCGGTAGTACTGCACACAGCAAAAGGAGCATGGAGTCAGCCACAGTTTGTATATAGCGCCATAACAGAACATGCACATGCGAGTACGTACAAAGGTTGTGGTCTGGTACCCTGGCGGGTTCTTGTAGTCGTTCCAGAGCTTTAGCGTCGTGGCCTCATCCGTGGCCATGATGTAAAAGTAGCACGTGCCGTCGTCATCGCACTTGGTCGACGTCATGTTGTGCGAGTACACCTCGAGCGCCTTGTTGACGCCGTCGGGCTTGTCGATCGACGTCCAAATGTGGTCATCGTTCGGCTTGAAGGATCGGTCGGGTGTGTTGAACTCGTCGCTCATCACGAGCTGCCACTCGTCGCCGCGCGTGCTGATGTACGTCTGGCGGTCGTCGGGCGTTGCCGGGTCCACCCATATGCCGATGCCCGACTTGGTCGCAAAGTCCGCGCCGTCGGCCCGCGAGAGCGTCGTCAGGAGCAGCAGCACCGCCGCCATCTTGGATCTCGTGGAGGCGCGCCGGCATCGCGTCTGCTGCGGTGATGATACTGTGTGCTGCATGGCTAAGAGTTCTTCTACTGGCGCATGCGCCGCCTACCGCACCAGATGGAGAATGCGGCGGCAGAGCGCCCGAGGGCGACAGCGCGGCGCATTGCTTCGTCGTGCGTGAGACCGGCTCCGGTGGCCTTCGCTTGCGTACGGCGGGACGCGTCACTCGTCGTTCGCCCGCACGGCAATCATGCCATCGATAATACAATAGCGTTGCGAAAAGTGTGGGTGGTTTAACCTGTTTAGAAGGCATACAGGCGCTTGGGAAAGGGAATATGTCCCTCTTTATTATCGTAGAGAGCCTGCTGCGTACCACTCTCTCTCTATTGGCTTGTCCAATTGCGCCTGATTTCTGGATGCGTAAGTTCGGTGTGCATGGAAGTGCCTGCGTACATAGTTGGTGCGCACTTAAGGTGGCATGCAATTTAGAGAATTGCATTAATTGCCACTATCGCACCGTTTAAAACTGTATGTAAAAAAATTGTCAGATTTATTTTGACAATGCAATATATTCCAAAATAATAAGCGAACTTAAGCGCGTCCTTTCTTTTAAACCCAGATCCGGGCCACTTCCCGCACCTACGCTCTCTGGCGTGTTGCACATGGGTCCACAGTCCGCACACCATCGAGATGCGGACTCGCTCAGATTTGCCACGTCGGTGGTTCGTTTGCGTCGTATTCTGCTGGCCTCTCGCCTGCGATGCTGCTAAACGGCGCAGAAGCGCAAGTGAGCACTCCATTGCTCAAACAGCGCAGTAGCGCTCAAGCACACGCCACTTCGGCTGAAATGCGTGCACGTTCAGCAAACCTGCTTGACGGTCAGCTCTGTGATAATCATTTTCCAGTGGCAATCGCGGCTCTCAACTTTTGAATAATTTGGCGAGACTCGTGCAGTCAGAAACAGGTACGTATCTTGCACAATTTGGACGATATATATTTGTAGATTGATACAACACACATAAAGCTCTCGATTTCTTTTTTTCTCCTGCGGCTCGTATACAAAAAAACACGTGGCGTGGAGCGTTGTTTGTAAATCGCGCAACGCCGGTTTACCTGGTCTATCCTCGATGACTGCACTGATTACACAAAATTGGTGCTGTAGTTCTCCTTCGGATCTGGTTTGATGCCCACATCGCTGGCCGAACCGATCGACATTGCGCTCTTCGGCTGCGTCATCATCTGCCGCTTGCGGTCTGCATCGTGCCTCTGGGCAGACTTGATCGACAAGTACACCGCAACAAAGGTGACAAGAAGCGTCAAGCCGGACGTGAGAAGCGCAAGGTACCATGGTGGTCCGTACGAGTTGTGAACGCTGATGCTCGTGACTCCATTTTCGTTAGTCTCGACCGTACCGAGAGTCGCTGTGCATCGAGGTCCAGTCCACGAAGCTCCGATGCACTTGCAACGGCTTTTCACGCACGAGCCCGTTGTCACCTTGGTCTTGTTCTGAGAGATTGTACAGTCATCATCAGTTCGACAGAAACCCTTTCCAGACACATCGATTGCCAAGTTGTCGAAGTCTTGGTACTCATCGATGTGGTCTTGAATCCACTGCTTCGTTGGATGCGACTTTGGGTCACACCCGACAGCCATCGTCGAGTTTTTGGACGTGTCTTGGTACAGGCGGATGTAGTCGATCTTCATGTACAGCGGGAACGAATCGCAGATCTTGTTGGCCACGGCATCGGTTCCATCGCCACGGCACGCCTTGCCTGCATTCGGTGGTTGTGTGCCCCATGTGCTCGACAGCGCCACGTTGAAGATCATGTACATTGGCTCTTCGATCATGATTTTCTTCGGGTTTTTCTTCGCGCTATCCTGTGGTGGATTCACAATCGCACTCGAGGGGATTTCAAAGAGGGGCTGTCCTGCCAGCATCCAACGCACGTAACCGGTATCACCCATGACCCATTCCAGTTGATATACCAAGTAGCTGGTGTACGCCGCGACATGGATCGGCCAGTTTGCCGAAATAGCGTCCATCTGGTACTCAAAGACCTTCATCTTGTCGCTTTGAGGAACATCAGTTTTCTCACAGAGTGAACTAGGGTTACCAGGACTGCACAGGTAGGCACCGGTGTACCCATTCAACGTGGGAAAACACGTTCCATTGGTGTTGATGCTCCAGTGATTCGTCGTCGAACCATCGATGAGACTGATATCGGCGTTCGCGTCCTTCGAGCCGGGGCAATTTGCCACCGTGCAAGAGTTCTCAGTGATTCCTTTATCCATGCTCGCCTTGACAGTCGTGTAGTCTTGCTTGAGGCTACCACTCGCTGCACAGAAGTTGTTGGCCCCGTATCGGAGTCCTTGGTACCACGATTTGTGGCCACGCTTGGATTTGTAGAACGCTGTCGGGACATCTGGAACATTGGCCCCCTTGGTCGTACACGAGCCCGTGTACACACACCCAGAGTTCAAGTCCTCGGTTGGGTAAATGATTCGGAAGTCCGTTGGCATTCCAGGACCAAGCTGAATGGATGACGAGACCTCATTACCTGCGCCTTCCAAGATATCAATTTCTGGCGCACCGCGACCTTGATTTGGGTTCATTCCCGAACCCGGGTTCGAATTACATGCGCTGATCCGCTGGTTCGAGGACAAAAATACGTCGTCGTTGCATTCATCGTATGAGAATGGCCACATGCGATTGGTCGAAGCACTGAAGATGGCGCGACCGAGGTTGCCCATCATCCAAATACCCGGCCAGGTAGGGTAGTATTTCTTCGTAGCAGCCTGAGCACTAGCGCCGCCTGCGGCATCTGGATTGCCATCGACGACACCAGGCAATTGCACTCTGACTTCGACCATTCCGCCTTGGAAGCAAAACTTGTTCCACGATTGCACCATTCCGGCTCGGTAATGCTACACATACAAAAAAAGATGAGCACGTGAGGGAGACATACACAGCATTCAGCAGCGCGCAAAGCATTCGAAAAACGTACAAAGGTTGTGGTCTGATACCCTGGCGGGTTCTTGTAGTCGTTCCAGAGCTTCAGCGTCGTGGCCTCATCCGTGGCCATGATGTAAAAGTAGCACGTGCCGTCGTCATCGCACTTGGTCGACGTCATGTTGTGCGAATACACTTCCAGCGCGGCATTCACGCCATCAGGCTTGTCGATCGATGTCCACATGTGGTCGTCTCCAGGTTTGAAGGATCTCCCCGGCGTGTTGAACTCGTCACTCATGACCAGATCCCATTGTTCGCCGCGCGTGCTGATGTATGTCTGTCGGTCATTCGGGGTCGCGGGATCCACCCACGTGCGAATCCCGGACTTGGTCTCAAACTCCGCGCCACGCGCCTGCTGCAAACTCTGGAGCAGCACCGCGGCCACCAGCACGATCTGCGTCTTCACCTGCATATTTTGCTATTTGGGCGTTGCCTTGTTCTTGATATCGCTGGACGGAAACGACGTTCAGTTTGCACTACGACGTGTCCACCACTCCAGTCACAGTAACCGCGACAGTTCGACTGGAAATTGGAATGCTGTTGGTTCACGCACGCACACACACACACCAATAGAGGGGGCGCTTGTATGGGGTTGGGAATAGATACAATAGCCGCCGTGGAGAAGCCCCACTGCTGCTGCTTACAACGCGTGGCTCGAACAAAGTGAACGCGAAAATGCGCGGGCGCCTTTTTTGCGTGAGGTCCGTTCTTAGGGCAGGGGCGGGTTGCCAGATGGGAATCGGAAAGTGGCGACGCCAGGTCAAACCAAGAAGCGAAAGGGGGATGGCTCGTTTTTCTCGAAAGTACTGTACGGTACGGATTTGTTTTGATCGCCTTCAGAAAGAAACAGCCATCCATCCAACTACAGTATGCAATACTGTACCAAGCCAGATGGCCACAGTGCAAAACTATTGTAACGAAAACCAGCATGGCTTGCTTTTTGTAAAGTACGTGTTTCGACACACTGCGAACATAAAGTGTATACATCCAACGAATCCAACTCAAATTATCAAACTTGGCTGTGAAAGCGAACCTTTCATGTCGCACTTAAATGAAGCACAACCGTACGCAGTTCGTGCTGTTGCCGTCTTTTGGTGGCTGGTAAGAAAAGAGTCAGATGTTGTGGCACGCCATCGTTTCCCTTTGGAAACCGAATGCCTGGAGCAGCAATGTGCAGTACAGTGTACACATACTATTTCCGAAAGCGTGCTTCTAAATAGTGGGACATGCATGAACGCCGCACGAAAAGAGCTGCCGATCGTTTGTATGAAGCTCATCGAATGAGCAAACGATCCCAACGATAGTGCGGTGTGTAGCACAACAGATGAGAGCGCGATGGCAATGCATCTCGTGAGCGTTTGGATACCGAGCTGGTTCGTCGATTATCGCTGCGAGCGCGCATGTCGACGTGATAGCGAAATTGCCAAACGTGGCTTCGAGAATGTGGCGTCGATTGCACGCTGTTGGATCCAAGGCGCGCAGAAGCTCATTCCAAGGGATGCGATGCCGCTGTGACCGACATGCGAAGCCAGCATCGACATTTTGATACAAAAGGTGCATACAATTCGCTTACAAACACTCACACTATTGCACACTAACATACTACCTACTGCTCACACGCATACGACGTCAGCTTGTAGATTTTTCTCCCTCATACGAAATTGGTGCTGTAGTTTGCCTTGGAACCCGGGTCGCCTGCAAAATGGGAGTTGTAATTCTCTTTGAAGCCGACATCGCTTGGTGACCCAATAGAGTGCGTGCTCTTTGGCTGCATCACGACCTGCCGCTTGTGCTCTGCGTCCTGTCGGCGTCCAGCCCTAATGGACAAGTACACGGCCACGAAGGTCACGAGTATCGTCAGACCAGACGTCCCAAGCGCGAGGTACCAGGGCGGGCCGTACGAACTCTTGATGCTGATGCTGATGCTGTCGCTGCCGTTCATCTCGATCGTCCCCAGCGTCGTCGTGCAACGCGGTCCCGTCCAGGAAGCTCCGATGCACTTGCAGCGGCTCTTCACGCACGAACCCGTGGTCACCATGTTGGTCTTGTTGGTCGCCATCGTGCAGTCATCATCGGTTCGACAGAATCCTTTGCCTGATACGTCTACTGCCAAGTTGTCGTCGTCCTGGTACTCGTTGATGTGATCCTGGATCCACTGCTTCGTTGGGTGCGACTTTGGGTCACAACCGACAGCCATCGTCGAGTTTTTGGACGTGTCCTGGTACAAGCGAATATAGTCGATCTTCATGTACAGCGGGAACGAATCACAGATCTTGTTGGCCACGGCATCAGATCCGTCGCCACGACACGCTTCCCCCGGATTTGGCGGCTTGGATCCCCATGTGCTCGACAGCGCCACGTTGAAGATCATGTACATTGGCTCTTCGATCATGATTTTCTTCGGGTTTTTCTTCGCGCTGTCCTGCGGTGGGTCCGTGAGAGCTTTTGCTGGGATCTCAAAGATCGGCTGCCCTGCGAGCATCCAGCGAACGTACCCAGAGTTGCCCATGACCCATTCAAGTTGGTACACCAAGAAATCTGTGTACGCGGCGACGTGGATCGGCCAGTTTGCTGAGACGGCGTCCATTTGGTACGCAAAGACCTTCATGTTGTCATTCTTTGGGGCATCGGGTTGTGGACAAAGCGCGGCTGTGTTGCCAGGACTGCACAAGTAATCACCGGTGTATCCGTTCATGGTGGAGAAGCACGTTCCGTTGGTGTTGATCCCCCAGTGGTCCGTCTTGGAGCCGTCGATGAAACTCAGGTCAGCATTCGGATCCTTGGAACCAGGACAGTTTGTCACGGTGCACGTGTTATCAGTGATGCCTTTGTCCACTGAAGCCTTGACTGTCGCGTAGTCCTGCTTGAGCTTCGCGCTCCCCCGCACAAAAGTTGTTTGCCGCGTACCGCAGTCCTTGGTACCAGGATTTGTGTCCACGCCTCGATTGGTAGTATGCTGTTGGAAGGTCTGGCGCGTTGGCACCCTGGGTTTTGCATGTGTTGAAATACACGCAACCAACACCAGGGTCGTCTGACGGGTGCACGATACGAAAGTCGGTTGGCATCCCGGGACCAAGTTGAATCGATGACGAGATGGTGGTGCCGCTGCCCTCGAGGATATCGATTTCCGGAGCACCTCGTCCTTGGTTTGGGTTCATTCCGGAGCCCGGATTCGAGTTGCACGCGCTGATCCTTTGGTTTGAAGACAGGAATGCGCTGTCGTTGCATTCGTTGTACGAAAACGGCCACATGCGGTTGGTTGAGGCACTGAAAATGGCGCGTCCGAGGTTACCCATCATCCAGATACCTGGCCAGACAGGGTAGTATCTCGTTGACGCCGCTTGAACATTTGGGCTGCCTGTGATATCCGGGTTCCCAGATGATGCGGAGACAACACCAGGCAGCTGAACGCTAACTTCGACCATCCCGCCTTGGAAGCAGAACTTGTTCCAGGATTGCATCATCCCACCACGGTAATACTGTCATGAAGACAGACGGTGACATCACAATCAACGTGAGAAAACAACACATGGAACCGATCGCAAACAAGGCAAGAAGACACTTACAAAGGTCGTGGTCTGATACCCTGGCGGGTTCTTGTAGTCGTTCCAGAGCTTCAGTGTCGTGGTCTCCTCGACAGCCTTGGCGTAAAAGTAGCATCTGCCGCTGGCATCGCACTCGGTCGACGTCATGTTGTGCGAATACACTTCCAGCGCGGCATTCACGCCATCAGGCTTGTCGATCGATGTCCACATGTGGTCGTCTCCAGGTTTGAAGGATCTCCCCGGCGTGTTGAACTCGTCACTCATGACCAGATCCCATTGTTCGCCGCGCGTGCTCATGTACGACTGTCGATCTGCTGGAGTGGCCGGGTCGACCCACGTAGCGATGCCGGACTTGGTCGCAAACTCGACACCACTCACTCGAGCAACAGCGAAGCTCGCACCAAGCACTGCCGCAGCAGCAACAGTAGCGTGCAGGCGTCGCGTGACTTTCATCTTCACTTTCGACTGGCGAGATCAAGCGAAACCGAGTGCCTACTATCGCTGCGGCTCTCGTTCACGTCAGCAGCGCGGCCAATGCGAGTCTGAACGACAGGAGGAGGCCGAAAATGCACAATCGTGAGGTTTGCTTTGTCGGGAGATCCGCGGCCAAAGGTGATGTGGTGCCGCCTGCCATGCAGACTTGTGTCCAGTTGTGGTGGTAGTAATGGAGAGAAACGTACCTAGTGTTCCCACGTGATGCTGCGATGCTGCTCAGATGCATCCACCTATCTCTTTACAACACGTGATTGTATGATCTGTGGAGGTAATGGATACAAAATGGCTTTGACTGAGAAGGAACTAAAGTCTTCGTAAAATTAGGTAAATCGGTGATAATATTGCTGTTATGAGAGGTCGAGCTACTTTCCTCGTGTGGACTGGCTACCACCACCTTCAGCGGCGTCTGATGAGCGAACTTTGAGCCCATTTTGTACCCAGTCATCGCAGTTTTATTGTGAATTTGAGCTGGTGAATGCGTAATTTACGCATTTCACCAAGTAAAGAGTGGGACAAAAATAGCTCAACATCCAGGCACCAAAGCGTCAAGAAAAAAATCGAACATTTCTTCGCATTCAAGAGTCCTGAGCTGTATCCGGATACCCAACCATTTGGATACAACAACTTGTTGTTCTAATTGTCAACAAGTCAACGACGTGAAAATAACAACTGCAGCGTACAGTGCATACCCTCCTCAAATAGATACAGGTTGCACCTCCGAAAGCGAATGTTGCCTTTGCCAAGCCCGCGTTCTTCAACCTGGAATGCGGACACCGAGTGCACAAGGCAACAAAGAGGAAAGAAGCGCACACCGCATCATGTGCGTACATATTGCCGTGGGATATGCTTGTTAATGGCATTGATGCACGAGCTGAGCGTGATGTTTATGGCGTGTACTTACAGTAGATAGTACGCTTTGCAGACCAAGGCTCGAGGCAAGCAAGCATGCCGCAGTTCGTCGCAGGCGCGCACTTTTACAATCACGAGATGTTTGGCGGCATCCGACCTGGCGAAGATGTTCGGCTGCTCTCGAAAGCGTATTTCGGACTCGCGGTGTCTGCGTTCGCATCGTCCTTCGTGTACATCGGCTTGCGCAATGGACTGCTGCTTATGGTGTGCGACGAATTGGCGTTCACGCCGCTGGAGACGCAAGCCGTGGATCGATTAGCTGAATTGCCGGCAGCATTCTCGTTTTTCGTTGGCTTAATAGCGGATGCGATTCCGGTGTTTGGGTTTCGGCGCAAGTCATACATCATCATTGGCGCCGTGCTCACCTTGGGTAGTCTGCTGCTGACAAGCATCGCGTACTGCTTCGATTCGTCCTTCCGACACGTGCTCGGTCGCGGATACGTTTACTTGGTGGCATTCCTGATCGGAAGCGTAAGCGTCGGGTCGATGATCAGCTTTGCGTCGGTGCAGACAATGGTGGTTGCGCTGTCACAGAGGGAAATACTGAAAGAGCGGGGAATCATCCAAGCCAACTACTTGATTGCTCGAGGAAGTGGACAAGTCGTTGCGCGCATCTTGGTGTTCCTCGTCAATCGCGCCGGTATCGCCTATCAAGTGTCGCTGATGCTGTTGGCTCTCACTGCGATATCCGTCATGACGATCATCTCGACAATCGTGTATTTGGACGAGGACCAAGACTTCAGTCGGCAAACAATTCGAAGCAAATGCGACAAGCACTGGGTGCTGAGTCAGCAAAAAGCGATGTGGCGTACGTTGAGCTTCATCTCAAGCTTCGCATTCTGTCTCGGCTTCAAGTTCTCAGAAGCGCAGAAAGCACTCCAGGAATGGTCGCACGCTGGCAGCAAAACATCGTTGCTGCTGTCCAGTATCTTGGTCGACTTCGTCATGATCGGCACAGTCATTGTATGGCGAAGCTATTACATGAACACGTTATGGAGACGGGTGTTCTCCGTTGCACCGGCTGCATCCATTATCTCGACCGTGATGGTGTCGACATTTACCATCCCTGCAATTCTTCGAAATCAAATCATCTACGCGCTTCTGACCGGAATAACAGGTGTGTCCGCAGCGTTCATTGCTCTTTCGACACTTGTACCAGTCACGGAAATTGCGCAAGAAGGGTCCGAGGGTGGAGTTGCCGGTCTCGCGATCTCGTTCTACACCATATCCAAGGTGTTTGCCAACACTTTCTTAAGCGCACTGCAGAACTCGAACGTTATCGATCTCGGAGACCCCGTTCAAGATTCGAGTCATGTTCGATGGACGGTGGCGACGGCGCAGATCGTGACGGTTCTCGTAAACGCGCTCAGTTTTGCTGGTATCGTGCTGCTTCCGATGCAGAAACTGGATGCCCAGCAACTGCGTACGTTCGGTGGCTTCGCACGCAGCGCAGGATCAGTGACTGTGATTGTGTTTGTGCTTCTTCTGGTGTACTGTATCGTCTACAACTGTCTGGTGCTGATTCCCAGCACCGCGTGCGTTGTCATCGCCGGGCGCAGCGGCTGTCATCCAGAGTCCTGAGAGGTACATGCTGTGTTTGCACTGTCAACGAGATCGCTCCCACTTCCATTATTTACGCCCACCATCGAACAAGTGAAATGAAAGTTGCATTTGGGCAAAAAACCCGATGGATGACGTCGTCCACGTCCACACAAAAAACTAAAATTCCCCCATGAGATACCACCACCATTCACTACGATCCGACGATCGAAGATCGTATGTATCCAAATCGAAACACATTCCAGGTGGTATTTGACAGGATGCCGTTTCAGAGGTTATCACATCTCGCAGTCTCTTCCGGGCTGTTTTCTGTGCCGAACTGGCGTTATTAACCGGTCTGTATGCGTTTCTAGAGGTGTTTTAGGACGCGGGATCTGTGTCTCACGCTCTGTTCCATGCCAGTAGCGCAACAAAGGTACCACACCGTCGTAATCGCTCGCGCTTGCATGCTGGCTTGTGAATCAAGTCGAGACGAGAGGGGGGGATGCGTTTCTAATTTGCCGTCATTTTTGGCATTTGACTCGGTCTTCGTATCGGAGATTAGTTTTGATACGAGACCCCGCTCAACGTGTCTCAAGACGAGCGAATCCCAAGCAAGTGTCCTCCATATCATCACTTTTGACACACCCAGCTGCCAAGGGCTCCCAGGTCTGGGTTGGCTGGTTGTCTATGGGATCAGCACGACCTTCGAAACCGCATACAGTTGTGATTACTCCAACAGGGGTCTTGGTTGGGAATCCTGTCGTGTCATGGGGCAGTGGCCTTGGCATCATCATCGCCGGCCTCAAGTTTATTCAGCCAGCCTTCTACTCAATTCATCGGTCGTCCATCCGTCGAGCTCTTCCTCCTTCTCCATAGACTGCCTCACCATTCTCCGAGTCCCAGCGCAGTATCAACCAGCAGCGATGGACGCCCCACAGAAACCACTGCAGCCCGCACTCGACATGGCGGCGCCAGCGGTGCCACCAGCGCTGACCGTGACGACGCCAGCCCCCAGGGTGCCGTCCGTGTCGTTTCCGGCGCCGCTGCTCTCAACCGCATCCGAGACGCCACTGAACCTGTCGACGCCTATGCGCAACAAGGCTGTGTACCCGAGCCGCCGGTACGAGAAGAAGTCCACGTGGCTCCAGTGCATCTTCGGCGCGCTCTACTTGCTGCTCATCGTCGTGTGCGCGTTCCTCGACACTGTGTACTTTTTGTTCCCGATCGACTACATCGTGCGACCACTCTTCGGACGCAACATCTACAAGCGCGTGTACAAATTCTTTGAAGGGCTGTTCTTCGCAATGCTCTCGGGGCTGCTTGAGTTTGTCGCGGGCGTCAAGATCGTCGTGACCATGGACCCGGGCGACGAGAGCCTCGAACCCGAAGACAAGCCCTTCGGCTATGGCGACCAGGTCCTCATGATCTGCAACCACCGCACAGAGATCGATTGGCTGTTCTTCTGGAACCTCGCGCTCCGATACGGCTGCCAGGATCGCATTCGCGTCATGATGAAGGCGATCATCCGGTACGCGCCAGGCGTGGGTTGGGCACTACTGCAGATGAACTTCCCGTTCGTGAACCGCCGCTGGGCCACGGACGAAGAGCGCATCCGCAAGGTCGTGAGCTCGTACAAGAAGTACGAGGCCGGCACGTGGCTCTCGATGTTCCCGGAAGGCACGATCCTCGAGAAGCGCACGCTCGAGAAAAGCCACAGCTGGGCCATGGAACGCGGCGACCCGCAGTGGAACTATGTGCTCTACCCTCGTGTGCGCGGCTTCGAGTTGTGTGTCGAAGAGTTTGAGCCAGAATCGATTCTGGATGTGACCATCGCGTACCCAGAGCTCGCTGACGGCGTGCTGCCCTCACCGGTACGTTCTTGTTTAGTGATGCGATTGGTAGTGTGAAAGCTACAACGTTGCCGAACGGAATGCTCACTGAATAGTTGTGTTAATCCGCTCTGTAGCTCCGCTGCATTGGCGGCCAGTATCCAAAGGAGGTGCACATCCACTTGAAGCGATACAAGAAGGCATCCTATGAAGCCAACAAGGGCGAGATGAGCCAATGGTGCGTTGTGCTGTCATATGATATTTGCCTATTTTTCTCAGTGTATAGCTCACTTTGTGCCTTTTTTTTGCGTTTTTTTTCGCCAGGTTGAACGACCGATTCGCCGAGAAAGAGGAGCTTTTGAAGAACTTTTACGAGAACCGCGTCTTCCTTGGCAAGCGTGTGATCTGCGAGAACACGCGGATCTCGGGCCTCGTCATTGCCGGCTGCATCATGAACGTCGGCGTGCTGATCTTCACGTACGTCATCTGCAGCTGGTACCCGCTGATCATGTTGTGCATCTTCGGCTTCTGTACGCTTCACGCGTTGTACTTTGTCCACACGTTCGGCAAGTAAATAAACGCATGCGGGAAGGCTCAAGAGAAGACCACACCCACACAGAGAAGCAGCTTCCTGTCCGAGAACACCCACATTATTCACGCTTCTTTTTTATATTAGAGAGAACTGTATCATACCCCATGCCGATGGCGTCTTTGGCGTCACCGAAAAGCTAGCTTTGGACGCATCAACTTCCTCACTATATTCATACTGAATACATCACCATCTTTGTAATCCTTCCTTCGTTGTAGTCGTTGTCTTCTCGTACAGAGCCGCTTGATAAGCTGGTTGCTACGTCAGCGTCGGCGCGGAAGATTACGCCACTGCTCCGAGTTCTTTTGTGGCCTTCTCACGGCGTCGCCACATGGAAGACCGAGCTCCACGCAACGACGCGTGACCTGGCTGACAGTCTTGCCCGGCAGGTGGTCGGCGATGAGCTCGGCCGTGGCGCGCCTCTTGGCCTTCATCAGGCCGTCCTCGGAGCTCGAGAAGCTTGCCTCGTACATGCCTGGGTCGCTGCCCTGACGCGCGGACGCGCGACGATACGCCACCGTCGTCTTCTGAGCCGAGACCATGACAGTAGACGATCCAAGGAGCAGCAGCAAGAGCGCGAGGCGCTTCGGCAGCATTCTGGCTGCTTTGCTGGCCAATCTCGGGGCTGACAAGGTGAATGAGGACGGGAATAATGTCGACATCACTGAAGCGACGCCTCTAGGATCCGCTATTCTTGGTACAATCCCATTCTGCGGCGCTTGTCGTGGACTCTGTGAATTAGTTTACAGAGGAAAAGAGAGCCTGGATGACAGATTTACAGGGATGTCACTTTCCTATGAGGCAGGCAGCCCACCAGTACAGTACACTAACATTACTGTACGGAACACTCTAATCGATGGAACCCCTTTGACCAGACAGACGCTCATCAGCCATCCGAACCAACTTTGAGCTTCTGATCGAAGTGGTTCCATCGATTAGAGTGCTCCGTACAGTAATGTTAATGTACTGTACTGGTGGGCTGCCTGCCTCATAGGAAAGTGACATCCCTGTAGAAGGCAATCAATTCTCTACTAAGCGGGTGAGTATTGTACCATTTTGCTTTTTACTACCGTAGCACAACCGGTAGTCAAACCGGCAAAACAGTAGAGTGCCGGTATCCATATCATTCTAAAACGCTTTTCCACCAATCAAGAGCAAGTGCACCCATCTATTTGTTTTTCAACTTCCCAGGAAAGACTGATGGGGACGACGTCGCGACGGACGCATGCTTGCTTCTGGAGACCGCTGCTCGGGAAGATGCTTCGGAGACACCACAGACGTTGGGAATGAGGCGCCAGTCGTATGCGTTGTCACTGTCGAAGTCGCTCGACGACTCGTCGCCGCGGCTACTGCCCCCGATCCACGAGCGGTTGGAGTCGGCTTGGCAGGCGACTTGGCTTTAGATCGAGCTGTGCTACTCACTGATGACACCACTGTTGTCTTGGACGAGCTATTTGAGGGTTTGATACTTCCACCGCTGCCGGTAGATGACGAAGAAGGCGGAGCGAGGTCACCAGGCTTCTTCGGTTTGCGATTTTCCTGCTCAACGTGGATCATCATGTGGACATCCTCGGCAAACATCGCCAGCATCTCATTTGTTCGTTGAGTTGCCTCATCCCACTGCACAACCGGCGCAGCTTTCCGTTCTTTTTGCTCCTCTAGAACGTTGAGAATGCACTGCACGCGCTCCTCTGGGAAACTCGCAGGTGCAATTTGATGTAGCACATACAGCAATCCTTTGAACTGAGCTTTTCGATCGACCTTCGGGAGTTTCTTCTCGGGAGATGGCGCAGCAGATTTCAAAGTTGCTGCTGGCGTTGCAGTTGTTTTTTTGCCTGTTGGTGTCAGTGGCGCTTTCTGTTGAGACTGCTTGGACAGAGTCTCGACTGGTCGTTTCTTCGGCTCGGGTGTCTTTGGCGGCGCTTGTTGGGAACTTGCTCGTGACGGACTCGAGTTGCTACTGATCGGTGTAGGTTTTGGTGGAGACTTGGCAACTACTGTTGAGCTTGAAGTCGCTGGTGTTGCATTCCTAGATGCAGCACGTGGGGTTCGGGAGCTTACGGTGTTCGGTTTGACTGGAGAGCTGCTGGGAGTAGCTCGAGCACGGGATGAAGAAGCAGGCTGTTTACTTGTGGGGGATGGTGCTACAGTTGTATCCCCAGACGCAGGCAGCTTTTGAGGTGAGAGAGGAGCTGGAGTCTGCATATCAATGATACTGTCCACAGGAAAGCCCATTCCGATCAACCGATTTGCATCGTGGATCGTGAACTCCCAGTTGAACAGGACAAATCCTCGTGCACCTCGAGCTCGCATTTTTTCGTCAATGTACTGCTTCACTTCTACCTGGTAGAAGTCAATTTGCAGTGGCCTCTCCGCGCCACCAATGTCGGGATTCGCCAGCGGAATGCTCGCTGCTGCTACAGGATCTCTGGTTCCTCCCTCAGTCACCTGATCAAGCTCCATAGCTTTCTGCAATCGATGCTGTCGTTCGGCTTCCTCAAAGCGTAAGAGCATGCCTCTCACATCGATGGGAACGTATTTTAGCTTGGAGCTCAATAGAACTGCACACTTTTCGCTCTCTCCTTCACTTCCTCCGAGTAGGAGGATGCCCCGCATGGCTTCATCGAGGTCCATCTTGGCTTTAGTCGTTTTCTTAACAACTCTAGAAACCAGCACGCGCTCAGGTTGACTAGAGATACTCTCGGGATACATCTCACTACTGCTGCTCTCTGATATTGATGCCATGGGGGTCGCAGTGTCTGTGGTGGCTAGTGGATTCTGCTTTTGCTCATTCTTTTGGGATGCTGCTACTTTAGCCGGGGGACTCGCAGTCGCGCTGAGAGCTTGGTGGATGATTTTCAGCGCTTCTTTGCTCAGCACTTGTTTCGGAGACTTTGTGTCTCGCAGCACGGATTCACGTAGATACACCAGCAAGTTCGCGAACGACCGGCGCAGGTTTATTGTCTGATCTCGGAAAAAGCCGCAGTCGCCATTCTCGCTCTCCATGTGTGCGAGTTTCTGCTTGCATTTCCGTAATTGACGTTTGTAGCAACTCGCATCCTTCTTCGCGTCTCCACGAGCTTGTTTGAGCTGGCTGATCTGTGCCAGGAGCTCCTTCTGCTTCTCCTCGAGCTCCCGAATCCGCGCTTCAGCAGCGTCCAATTTCTTTTGTTGTGCGCTGTTCTTCGCTACCTGGACATTCAGAGTGTGTGCCATGATCGCTGCAAAGTGGCTTTCGTCGGCGCTCATCGAAAGGAATATTTGCTGCGCCATTTCACTTTCTGCATGCATCCGCGTGGACTTTTCGAGCAGCGCGTCGTGGCGGTGGCGAAGATTCGTGAACCCCTCGACGAAGAAATCTAGCTGAGAACGTGTGTGCAGCGTCTCATCGCGCATCTCGCCGTGCTGCTTCTTGAGTAGCGCATTCTGCTTGATGAAAAAACGTCTCGTTTCCTCCTCCTTGGCGCGCAGCAGCGTCAATCTCACGAGGAACTGCTTCATTTTCTCAAACGTGGGCACCCCCGTGTGCGCGAGCCGCTCGGTTGCTTTGAAGTCACGCTCCAGATCCTGCAATTCTACCAGCCGCAAGTCGATCTCTTCGTCTAAATGGCGATTTTTGACCTGGTCTTCTGGTGCTGCTGACGGCTGTTGATTCGCTAAGGTACACGAAATACTCGGTTCTTGTGGCCTGCGCTTGGTTTTGCTGTGTTCGTGTGGTGCGATCGTAGGCACAAACGTGTTGTGGAATGGCTTTTTCGCTGCCAGGACGCCATTTTGGCAGTCCGATGCACGCAGCCAGGACAGAAACACACCTAGAAGCAGAGAAGCAGAGCAGCACAGCGCCGTGACGCGTTAGCTGTGACAGTACCGCAGCATGCACAACAATGCGCACCTCTGTACCAAGTGATGTATCTTGGTCGAGGCAGATGAGCCCCGTGACAATCCGCTCGATGTCGTGGCGGTCGTCACACCCTCGCAGGTCGATCCGCAGCGTCTCCGAGAGCAGCTGGAGCTGCTGCGCATCGAGGTCTTGCACGGACTCCTGCACAAAAGCCTTCAGCGCCAGCATGGGTGCCAGCTACTCATGGTCTTCCTATTTAGACTCCTGGGTGGGCATGAACAAAAACAGAGTACCGGTCGTTTCACCTGGCACTATGCAACCAAAATGCCAGCATCAACATACATATATAGATATAGGGCGAGGCACTCACGCATTCTCAAGCCTTCACGTCTACACAATTCTTCCTCACTCTAAATAACGCTCACACAAAGTTCTGGCTGTAGTTGGCCTTGGAATGGCGCTGCATTGGCTGCCGCTCGAGATACTCCGGGTATTGCTGGTGCTGCGGCAGGTCCACGATCGCGTCGTGTAGAGGGGATGTATTCCTACCAGCGCCCATGTTCTCCTTGGACGATTTCATGATGGCACCGAGCTGCCTTGAAGTGGATTGGATCGACAGCCACACAGCGACCACCGTGACCAACACGGTCGCTCCACCGACGATCACTGCGAGCATCATGGGAGGGCCATAGATCCCCGTGGCAAAAGTCCCGGAGCTATTGGCGGACTCAACTTCGGTGGACGCAACAGTGCAACGAGGTCCGCCCCAGGACCGCGGATACATACACGAACAACGCTTCTTGACGCACGTCCCGGTCTTCAAAACGGTGGTTTTCACGCGGTCGACCGTGCAATCAGCGTCGACTTTGCAGAACGCCCTTCCAGCAACATCGACAGCCGGGTTATCGATATCTTGATACTCGTCAATGTGGCCGAGGATCCATTCACGCGTCGGGTGACTCGCTGGATCGCAGCCAATTTGCATGAGGTTATCCTCGTCCAGATCGCTGCCCTGGTCCTGGTACAAGCGGATGTAGTCGATCTTCATGTACATCGGAAGGTCGTTGCAGATCCGGTTGGCCTCGGCATCTTTCCCGTCGCCGCGGCACTTGCTGTCGACATGAGGTGGCTTTGCTCCCCAGGAGCTCGAGAGCGCGACGTTGAGGATCAGGTACATGGGCTCTTCGATCATTATCTTTTCCGGATTGCTCTTGGCTGCATCTTGGGGCACCTTGGAGAACGCGTTCGCTGTAATCTCGAAGAGTGGGTGACCATCGAGCATCCAGCGCACGTATCCGTTCTTGCCCGTCACCCATTCCATTTGGTAGACGAGGTAGTCAAGATAGCCAGCCATGTGGATCGGCCAATTGGCCGAGATTGCGTCCATCTGGTAGTTGAATGGCTTCATGAGGCCAGACGGAGTGGTCGACGCGTTCCGTGGACGAGCGCAGTTCTCGTTCGTGTTGTCGGGATCACAGAGATACACGCCCAGGTACGAGTTCATGGTCGGGTAGCACGTGCCGTTCGAGTTGATACCCCAGTGGTCCGATCCGACACCGCCGATCAATCCCAGGTCCGAGTTTACATCAAGCGACGCTGGGCAAGTCTCGGGCGTGCACGCATTCTCTGTAATGCCCGTCTTGAGCGATGCAGCGACTGTGGCGTAGCTTTGCTTCCTCGCACCGGTCGTGCAAAACCTGTTGGGAGCATATCGAAGCCCCTGGTACCAAGACTTGTGGCCGCGTTTGCCCATGTAGAACGCCGTCGGGACGTCGACCAAGTTGGCGCCTGGGGTCTTGCAGTCGGAGAAGTACACGCAATACATCTTTGCAGCGTCAAAGTCGACGGACGCCTGGAACAAGCGAAAGTCGTTGGGCATCCCCGGCGCAATCTGCATCGACGCTGAGATGAGCTTACCGTTGCCTTCAAAGAGGTCGATCTCAGGTGCACCGCGTCCCTGATGCGGGTTGAGGCCGAACTTTGGGTTCGTGTTGCATGCGCTGATGCGCTGGTTGCTCGGCTCGAAGACCTCGGGCTCGCATTTGTTGTACGAGAATGGCCACATGCGATTCGTCGAGGCGCTGAAGATCGCGCGACCGAGGTTGCCCATCATCCAGATCCCTGGCCACGTCGGGTAGAACTGATTGCTCGTGGCTGGTCCGTTTTTCCCGAGCTTCACGTCCGGGTTTCCCGACGCATTGCTCACGGCACCCGGGAGCTGCGCGCGCACTTCGAGCATCCCGCCCTGGAAGCAGAACTTGTTCCACGACTGTACCATGGCCGAGCGGTAGTAGAAGTGCGCGGTCTCGTAGGCCGGCGGGTGGCGATGCAAGTTAAACACGCGCACGTCCTGCTCGTCCTCGATTACTTTGATGTAAAAGTAGCATATGCCGTCGTCGTCGCAGGCCGTGGACGTCATGTTGTGCGAGTAGATCTCGAGTGCGCCGTTCACGCCGTCAGGCTTCTCGAGCGACGTCCAGAGGTGGTCCTGTCCGGGTTTGAACGACCGGCCGGGCGTGTTGAACTCGTCGCTCATCACGAGCTCCCACACGCGGCCGCGCGAGCTCGTGGACGTCCAGCGGTCCGTGGGCGTCGCGGGGTCGACCCACTGCCTAGTCTGAGACTTGGCCTCGTACACTGTGGCCGCCGTCGCGCATGCGGCGACGAGTGCAAGAGAGAGAAGCAATCGCGTCATGACTAATCAATCTGTGGGGTTAGAAGTGCGCAGTGAACCGTGAAAAGAATAGTAAAATACACGCGTGGGTGAATCACCCGTTCCCTTGCGCCGCCCAGGAATCTCTGAAAGGGGCGACTGCCTCTCTCTGCACGGGTGCATGTAGACGCTCATGGACGCCTGCGCCCTCCCCCTCTCGAGCGCGCGCATCCCCATCAAGAGCACACGATTGGGGACAGAGTTCCATTTGAGTGTTGCATTTCGATATTGTAGACTTCAGCTTCTTTGACTTGGATACAGTTTGGTGGCCCTTGCATGCCCTCACTGTATCCTCAAAAGTACAACTTTACCTTGTTTGATTCAATATTATGTGTTGAAGTGATTTGAAATGCTTAATAAATTTGGTATTTTGTTCTTAGAATACATTAAAATAATGATATGATTTTATGAAGGATGCAATGGAGGGAGGTGAAAGTATTGAGCCGCTTCGAAAAAAAAGCTGACCCTTGCTTGACCAGTGATGGGCATCGGAAACCCCTACCCGCCTGATTTACCACGCAAACGTATTCCCTTTGGTTTGTTGTTATCGTAAAAATACATACTTCTTAGAACGGTTATACTGTTTAGGCAGTAAACAAGACACAAAAGCAATCAAGTGTACCTGATAACTAATATTGTCGGCTTTCCGGCACTCATGTAGGATGCGTGGGTTTTGCATAATTAGTCATTCGCCCCGATTCTGAAGCGTCGTCACACACGATTCACCCCAAGTACCCACAATACGCAGTAGCGCATGAGGAGCGCGCTACCGCCGCCCGCGCCACCGCCGTCGCTCCCACTGCTGCGGCTGGCGCAGGCGCAGGCGCCTGATGCTTTGCGCAGTGACAGGGGCGATGCGCTGCCGCCGTCACCGTCTCCGCCCAAGACGCTCACGCTGCCGCACTTTACGAGCCGCAACCGCGCCGACTTCCAGGCACCGCGCCGCCGCCATCACCACGCGCACCCGGAGCGCTTCGAGTCGCAGGACGCGCCAGCGACGGCGAACGCGACGACGCTGGCCAGAGCTGTCGACGACCTCCAGTATGCAAAGGCAAGCATTTTATTAGACGGATGTGTGCTATGTATCAGAACACTGATGATTTTTTATGTGCGCAGCTCCGCATCCACGCATGCTTTGAGCGCATCGAGCAGACGCAGAGCATGTTTGAGCAGGAGCTCCAGGAAACGACGCAGATGATGGACAAGCTGCACACAGAGCATCAGTGGCTCGCGACGACGTACTACAACTACTTCAACTTCAGCGCGATGCAGATCCAGCGTCTGTACCGCGGGTACCTGGGGCGGCGCATCCGCTACCAGTCTATGGCTGTGAAGGCTGCGCTGCGCATCCAGCGCAGCTATCGCGCGATGCGCAAGCGCCGCCTTGATCGCTTGCGCCGCTTTCGCCTGCTGTGCTGCAAGATCCTGCGCGGCATGCGGGGCGTTCGCGCCAAAGAGGAGCTCTCACACAAGGAGCTGCTCAACCGCGTGAACCACAACATGATGATCGAGACGCAGTGGCGCAAGGCCATGGGCGTCGGCGACACCGAGAGCACGTTGATCCACGCGCTGTACCGGAAAAAGTTTATGCGGAAGCGTATCGGCACGTGCTTTCGTCAGTTGTACTGGATCAATTCCATCGTGCGGTATTGGGTGACGCTCGTGCCAGAAAAAGAAACAGCGGCGGCAACAGAGAGCGCAAGCATCGTGAGTGCATGCGATTCCAGTGAGAACCTCTTGGCGTTTGAGGGCAGCAATGTTTCCGCTATCGACCTAGCGACTCTTCTGGTCGACGCTGATGGCGAAATGGTGGATCCTCTGGATCCATTCAGTGCGAGGAGCACCACCAGTACCCGTCATGGCGTGCCTGGGAATGGAGCAAAGCAAAGAGGAGCGGATCATCGCCACCACCAACCAAAAGCGAGGTCCCCAACCTATAGCAGACAGAAGCCGGATCTCTCGCGCGACGAGCTCCGCAAGAAGCAGCAAGTGTACACGCAGCGCGTCCACGAGGAAAATCTGAAGCGAGAGGCTGCGCGTGCGCTCATCCTTGAGAAACAGCGCGAGGCGGCTCGACGCGCTGAACTTGAGAGGCAACGACTCGACGAAGAGCAGCGACAACTCCGCATGGCACACGCGCAGGCGCTGCGGGAGGATCTGGAGCGACGAGGCCTTATCGCGATCAAAGAGCTTCAGTCCAAGAAAGATGAAAAGCAGCGCAAAGAGGAGGAAGCACGACTGCGACTCGAGCAGGCGCAGCAGAAGATCGCGGCGCAGGTGCTGAGCGATGAGACGCAGCAGATCCTGAAGCGGAAACAGCGGCGCAGCAGCAGGAGCAACGACTTGGGGGCACCGCGACAGTGATGAACAGGATCAGATCGTCACGCGCCGCCAACTCATAGGTGATTTCATAAATACTTTATTATCATTGTGATTCACGTCTTTCCATTGTTACCTTGGCTCAGCCTTTCCTGCCGACGAGCACGATGTTGGTGGCCAACCCGAAAAGCAGTAGCAACACGAACGCCACGGCGACGACATACCCCATGACGGCATTCCCGGCCCCGTACGCGCGCATCTGCTGCACTTCGATCTTCTGCGCCGGCAAAATCGGTGCGAGCGCGACACTGCACAGATTAATGGCGTAGTACACGGCCGCAGCGGCGACCACGGTTTCCCGTGTGTGTGTAGAGTCCGCGCGCACCTGGGTCTCATTGACGTTTGTACCGATGACCTGACTCAGCGCCAGCGACATGGTGTTGGCCGTGATGTACACGAGCGCCTGGAAGGAGAAGACGAGCCCCATGATCACGCCCTCGCGGCCCGGCTCGGCGATCTCAGTCGCAGGCACGACCGCAATGAGCTTGAACCAGCCCTTGGGCACCTCCAAGAGCGCCGTGAACACGAGGAAGAACCAACCCTCGCGAACCCACGCAAACACCGTCGGCACCGTGAGCACGACAGAGCACAACACGTAGAAGCAGACTCCGAACACCACGAGCTTTTGCCAGCTCGTATTGACGAGCCACGCCTTCCAAAGCACAAGCCCTAGCACGATGCACGCGTTCTGCGCTATTTGGACGTTCAACGCGTCCGCAGGAGTAATGCCAGAC
Source organism: Globisporangium ultimum DAOM BR144 (assembly GCA_000143045.1). NCBI lineage: Eukaryota > Oomycota > Peronosporomycetes > Pythiales > Pythiaceae > Globisporangium > Globisporangium ultimum. Next base: position 309,823 of record GL376592.1, on the reverse strand, counting down.
CAAATCGCGAGCGCATCGCGAAGATTCTGGTTGTACACGCCAAGGATGAGTACGATACCGCAGACAAATAGGATGACACGGTAGACCACTTGGTGCTGGCAGAAGCGCAGCAGCTCGCTCGTCCGGGCCAGGAGCGAAAAGCTGCCAAGGTCAGTAGCGTTAACGAGCTGCTCGGTCCCGTCCTCGGCAATGTACGTCACTTTGTCCTCTTTGAGGAAAAACAGCACCAGTGGGAACGCGAACGCGCTCGTGACAGCAAGCAGGACGCCAGCTTCGCTCATTGTAATTTCGGACCGCAGATCTTCTCCCGCTTCGCCAGGGTACAGCACTTTGGACACGAGCGCTTGGGCCACGAACGCGAACGTGTAGTACAGGATCATATACAGCGCCTGGAGATGACCACGCACGTACAACGGCTCCCGCTGCGCGAGTTCGACGGTCATCGCCAGAGACGTCACCCACGTGATCTGGAGCCCGAAGGAGCCGATGACCGCAAACATCACGTACAAAAGTGCATACTGCTCTGGGTACGTCTCGAGACTCGATGTCGCGATAGCGGCACCTGGCCTGGTCGTATCCTGAGAAAGCAGGATCTTGTCCGATGCGGTCAGCGTCAAGATCGCGACATTTGAGAACATCAAAAAGCTGAGCACCCAGCCGATGATCAGGTACGGTTTCCGTCGATAGCCACCGATTGGCACGGAATCGGAGACTAGGCCAATAAATATGGTAAGCGCGCCAGGCCACTCGAGTAGGTACTGCGCCGACTTGAACTGGTTTGGGTGGTGCACACTCAGGTACGCGACGAGCAGCGGACGGAAGCCGTAGCGCAGGAACGTGATCGAGAAGCCTGCTGCGCACGCCGTGAAGAGAAGACCGAAGTACGGCACACTGAACAATCGGATTGGGTCCTTGTCGACTCGTAGACTCCCGTAGCTTCTTTGATTGAAGAACGGTACGTCTTGGCCCGCGGCATGCCGCCCAGGCGGAGGCGGCACTGCGGTGATGGAGGACGATATCGATCGCGCGCCCCGATCAAAGTCATCGGGCGGGTACAGCGACGGCAGGTGCGAGAGCTTGGGCAAGATGTACGACCTGTCGCTTCCGAGCACCGGAACGTTGTCGACGTCTGTGAACGCGACCCTGGACGACGAGTCCCCAAGTTGCAGATCGAGGGATGAGACCGACGACAGCGAGATTGTCGATGGGATCCTTATCCCCGAGGCGGAAAGCGGCGGCATCGCCTTGCGCTTCTCGGCGGCGCGGCGCATCGCAGAGTCTCGGTGTGGAAGGAGCCCACAGTAGAGCGACGCAGTGGTAGGCAGGCAGCCGTTCAAGGAGTGCGCGCGAAAGAGCTCCACGTTCAATATTTTTCGAGGCGCTTGCTGACAGGAGGCATCACGCGCGCAGAGTCCACAAATCCCAGAGTTGCTCTGGGATTTGTCATCTGTTTAACGGCATGGGGGTTAATCAAGAGAATGTGGGGCAGGGGTAGGAAAACGCCCTCTGTTGTGGTGACAAAGGGGTCTCTGAACAGAATTGGGCGTTCTGCAAATGCAGTGATAAAAGGGCAATATGGCTTTCTTTTGTGGTATGAAAGCCCCTACAAATCAGAAATGGAGGCCTACTGGGTGAACCACGTGCACTGAACACATACTGTGGACTGGCTTTCAAAGAGACCCCTTAGATCTGCACTTGTCGACTGAACGTGAGCTGAATAATGCTCTAAATCCTTTTTGAAGCCTTATATCCGCAAGTTGGGTGACCTTGAACGTGTCAGCATTGTTCCTTGTTGAAGCAGGCAATTGACATCACTTTTGTAGAGGCAGGGGGTCCACAGGAGGAGGACGTGCGCATGCAGTAGTGCACGTCGCTTGGATCAAAAATGCGCCTCTACTATTAATAATGTAATCGCAAGACAAGTCTCCTCGGCACTTTAATGCCTTTTGGCTCTCGTGAAATACTTTGCGATGGGATCTCTCACTCTGCCCTGATTGGTCATCTGGTGAATGCAGCGTCATCATGCCTCGTAGTATGCATCAGGGACACTACGGTAACACTCTGGATCGTTTCTGGGCTGGAGGATCGAGACGACATTAGCGCCACAATCTCCTTTCGCTGGTTAATAGGAAGCTACCAAAAGCTGCTCTCGGCGACAGGATTCAGCCTAAAGTTTTGTGTGGACGTCGCACCCGTAATTGGCGGACAGGAGGTTTCATTCCTGGAGCTGTGTGCATGAGCTAGGCACTCAGGTCTATTCCTTGGACCTCGCACCCTCAACAATGATCAAGAAGCCATCAAAGGGATCCAAGAAAGAACAGGACACCCGGTCTGTGTTGCAAATGGTTTATCAGCATAGCATCAACAGTATATGCGTGTGAGTCGGCGTGCACATCTGCGTGTCCGTATAGTGAAACAGAAAGCTCCAACCCAGCACGAGGCGGCTGGATCAAAAGGCAAATCACCGGAAGCCGACTGAAGCACATTGTCAATTGGAAATCGGAGGAGGCAGCCACGATGATCACTCGTCGAGCAGCTTCGGCAGCAGATACATCACGTAACAGTTGGTGCCGCAATTCCGACGTCCACTGTCCCCAAACTCCCCTCGAACTCACCGCAGCACCCAACCGCCATGAGCCTCATCCGTCAATCCCTCCCTCAAGCCAATCCAAACGCTATAGTGGCTCGCCACCCTGCCGTGGCACTTCCTGTCGGCTGTGTCCTTCCATAGAGTGATGGCAATGAAGTTGAGATCTCAGAGCTCCACGGCTCGTTGAAAATGGATGCTCGAGTCGCCACCACCACCTCGCCATTTTGAAGAAGCTCCAATCGTGATCGAGACCTACGGACCAGTAGCCCAATATCTTCTTGTGTGTGTCCCCTTCTTCTTCTGCCTTCCTAAGCAAAGAAAACAAGACCAAGCTTCTTTTCGCCAGCAACTCTGATGTCCACGTCCCGACGTATCTATGAATTAAATATTGAATCTCAATCTCACAAATGGGTACACCTGCTTGTTGATTGGTCAAAAACTTGTGAGCATACCGTACCAATTGTCGGTATACTACCGGTATACAAAGTTTAGGCGACTTGACAGCACAGTCGCATACCGCTTAGTAGAGAGTTGACTCCAAATCAATTGGCCTACATGCAAACGCCAGGCAACTCCTTTGTCATCCACTTATTAGTCACCAGAAGCCAAGACCTTTGCGCGAATTGCTAGTGGAAGTGTGTTTACGAAGAAATTGGCGTATGCTTGGCTAGCAAGGTATTTGATCGTTTGTCAGCAGCTTACATCCGCTATACGCTGCAAAAGCCGTACTGATACCGGTATTTTTATTTGTACCGGTATCGCACTGAAAGCCATTCTGTTCTTGAAGCAGTTTTGAAAGACAAGAGTGTTGGTCCGTTTGATGTATCCCAAATTGGACATTCGCCGAAATAACAGCACGAAACACAGAGCTACAGAAGCAAAAGAACGGGAAGAGCAAAGGCAGAAGAGCGAATACATGGAGCGAACACTGCCAGCGCATGCGTCGCAGAGGCAGCGACGTGATACGCCAGCGGTCCTGCAGATGCCTCAGCGCTTCGCTGAGTACGATGAGCTCGAAGAGAAAACGGGCGTCGCGCACCTGAGCGAGCTCGTGGAAATCCCGATGGAGGACGATGAGAGCGACGACGACGTGGACGCAGAGCACAACGAAGAACGAAAGTCGTGGACAGCGAACGGTCCGACGATGGTGCAATTGCCGTCGAGAAAGCATTCGGGAACGAGTGGTGAGGAGGAGGAGGATGGAACATCGTTACGGCCATTGCATCCTCCGCCTGCTCCTGTGAAGGCAACAGCTGGTGAGGACGATATCGATTCCGATGTGTTCAATGAACTCCCTGTCGATATTCAGCAAGAGATTCTGGCGGAACGAGCTACGCGGATGGCTCTTGATATGGAGCTGGCGGATAATGTCGGGGAATCGCGAGAAGGTTCATCCCGAGGTGCATCGTTTGGAAGCGATGAAAAGCGTGCGGCAGACTTACGACTGGGGGGCGGATGGATCTGTAGAGTGTGCACGTTTGTCAACCATCCGCAGTTGGTAGAGTGCGAGATCTGTGAGGCTTTGTGCATCCAGCCTGACGATTATACTGGAGACTTTGCGGACGAGGCAGATGAAGTGCGAGCCGCACGGCGATTGTCAACTCCGACCTCCTCCAGTAGCAATAGAAACCGCAGTAGTAGCAGCGAGCTTTACTCCAAATTGAGTCAAAAGATCAGCTCAACCGCAATGTCCAAGACACTCCAGAAGATTCGCTTGCCAGCCACACCTGCGGCCACAAAACTCACGATGAAAGAAGACCCGACGGCCGAAGATTTGCTGGTCGTAGCGACCGCAAAGATTCAGCAACTGCAGACCACGGCGTCGCAGGGCCTTCTTCATGCAAAGAACACCATCATCGCGAAAACTAGTTCACCCAGCAGAAAGAACTCGATGCACGGAGAACCAAGTCTCCCGTCGCTGGAAGCAGTCAGTGAGCTTGGCGTGCTTCAGCGCGATTTGAATGTGAAGTGTGAGGCTGGCGATGAGATCTACGAGAGTCTGCTAGAACGACTTTGGAATGCGATCTATCAGGACGCGCCTGCGATGCGAAAAGTTTCGTTCACGGGCGAAGGGAGTTTTTCAAAGAGACCGTTTGAACGCGTCTCGGACGGATGGATAGACATTGGGTTCCAGGGCACGAACCCGGACACGGATTTCCGCGGTGGCGGGCTTCTCGCGCTCAAGTGCCTCGTGTATGCGTTCGAGGCATTTCCGCAGCGGATGTTTGAGATCGTGATGAGCCAAAAGCCGTCGGGCGGGGGAAAGAAATGGTACCCTGTGTGCGTCGCTGGGATCAACTTGACGTGCATGATCGCAGGTTGCCTCAAGCTAGGCAACGGCAAGTATACGGAGACCCCAGAGACGTTCTGGAAGCTGTTTGAAGAGCCCTCTGCGTTCTATCAACTGTTTTTCTATGGTACGCTTGCGTTTATGCTGGACTCAGGAGATCGCTATCGACACTCACCCGTTTGTTTTGTTGTGTATTCTTCCTAGCGTTCTTGAAAATGGACGCAACGTGGCGTAGGATGAACACTTCGCACATGGAGTTTGGAGGTACGAGCTTTCATAGCTTTCTTCAAACCAAATCTGGTCTTTCATTTAATTCTTCGCCGAACTGCATTTCTCTTTTTCTGAAGTTGTGCTGAAAGCGACGCGCAAGATGGTCGTGTACATGTTGGATCAGGCACCCGAGTCGCTCGACGACCTCCGTGAAGCCGCCGATCGAACGTTCCTGGACCGTTTTGTCGTGTGCATATCGTCGAGTTTTCTCGAAGACTCGGAGAACGGCGAGTGTCCCGACCCGTACAACGTGCTCGAAGACGACAACGAAGTGCTGTTGACCCCTTCGAGGTCGTCACTCTCGGCCAAACTCACCGTCGTCTCCCCGATGCGTTGACTGGGAACCATCCAATTTCCTTCGTCAAACAGAGCTCCAAGGCAACAATTCTATACACTTGGCAATCTAATCATCATAAATAGACCCTTGTATTGCATTTCCCAGCTCTTCTCTTTTCCTAAAGCCCGAACTTCAGGCAGCTGCTCTCTTTATGCTCATCGCCGCACTTGATGCGGCAATACCGGGAGCCGCATCGCGTGCACGAGTACACCGCGAAGAAGCCGCACACGCAGCAAAAGCGCCGCGCAGGGCGAGTAGAAGCTGCTGCGGCAACTGTGATGTAGTTTGGCATATTGGGGTCGACGGCGTCGCCGGCGCCATGTTCCTCAAATACCAATTGCGCCAGGCTTTTCACCTTCCACTTCTTCGCTTTCCTACCAAACCATGAGCCAGCACCAACCACAGTAAACTTGTAAGCATTTCCTAGAATAGACAGAGCATACAAGTGTATGCACATCACGCACGCTTTGGTCGCGAGTTTGCGGTTCTTGCGCGCTCTCTTGTCCTTGCCAGGGGTCCCAGCGCCAGAAGGCACGTCGCCGTCGTCGATGTACATATCGTCGACGTCGTTCGCGTCGTCGCCGTCAGCTTCCGCGTCGACACCATAGTTGTCTGCCTCGAGCGCATCCAGACGCGCATTACGCACGATCGTACGCGTCTCCTCGTCCACGTGCTGCATGGCCTTACTCAGCTTCACCGTGCGACCTGCAAACCACGTGGGAAATGAGGAAAAAAACATATTGGAGAACGCCAAGCGCAGCGCCTTGTAGAGAGGGTACTAGCGAGTGATGGAGATATCGCGCGGTACCTGAGAAGCGCTTGGTCTTCGCCGCGCGCTTCGCAGTCGCGGCCGCCGCCGTCGTGCGCAGGATCGTCTCGTTCCAGCGCTTCTTGCCATCGTACGCCTTGCCCATTATATTGATCTTTGAAAATGGGGGCGCGAATGTGCGAACTGGTATGCCTATATACGTAATTTCACAATCTATGCACATTTGTTTAGGTAGTTTTATGATACTTAACTTTGTGAACCCATTTTATAACTCACGAGTCATGACAGTATTGCTGGACGTCGGAAAGGCTGAGAGGTGTGGTCTTAGAGTGACATGACCAAGTCAATCGACTTTGTCGTTGTTGTGAAGAAGAAGAAGAAGAAGAGAAATACAAAGTATCACATGCAACCTACGCATACTCGTACAATGCACACACACACACATCGTTTTTTGTGCAGCTACGCACATGAATCTCAGGAACCCCATCACTACTCGACGTGGAAAGCGATTGACCCTAAAACATCGACACCGACGTGCACCGATGCACATCTTCAGGCACGGGCTTGAGTAGATGGAACTTGTTAAAGTTGATGTGCACGCCGTCGAGCGTCTTCGACACGCAGTTCTCGAACATCATGTCCCACACTATGTCTTCGTCCGTGTACGAGTAACGCGCCTGCATGGTGTTGGATGTCGACGCGTCGATGCCTTCGAGCACAGCGATGACTTCCAGCTCGGAATTGCGGAGGTGGTTGAGGATTTGTGAGCGCGTCGGCTGCTTGTATGGGAGCTGCGCGCCATTTCCAAGGCCATCGCGATTGCCATTCTCCATGTCGATGATTCGCTGGGATGGATCCGGGAACGAAGGACAGACATTCGGGTAGTGGCCGTCAGCTGGCAGACATTCCGGTGGAAACAATGGGCTCCACGGATCAATACGGTGCACAATCACCTGAGGCAGCACCATCAACAGCATCGCGCCAGTGTCGTCATCAGGCTGCTGCACGCGCATTTGGTGGCACTGGAAGAGACTCTCGGCGTTCCCCTCGTCATCGAACTCATGACGCACGGCATACAAACGCACATGCGCTTCCACCAACTGATGCTTGCGGCGCTCGCAGACCTGAAACATCAAGTAGTAGCTGCCTCGGATGCGACGAATGACAGCCGAGTTTGTAAACATGATCGTACTCGCTCGTTTCTGGGCAGCATAACAATAACAACAGAACGTGAGTTATGATTTAATTAGGCGACAACCAATCATGAATGCGAGTGGTGTCGTACATTTGCGCGCGCAAAGCGAGCGTAGAAGATGCCAATGCAGATCGAATCCAGGAAAATACCAGCAAATGACTGCAAGGCATACATATAAAAGTGAGCGTCAACTACTGGAATATGCAGCAAACAAGAAGCGAATAATGGCTAGTTCATCACCTCTAGCGTCAATAACGTGGCCATGGACACGCATCCGCCATAAAAGATATCGTTCGTTGGCGCGCCATAGCCAATCGTCATCTGCACAAAGACAAACACAGTTGAACGCATCGCAAGTCAGCACGTAGCGTACGCGTTAATAGGCAAAGAGATATCATCCCAGCGGTGCACGTACGATCGTCTCGAGCGAGAAAATGTACGACTCCATCATGGTCGAAAGCCCAACGTTGCACGTTCCGTATCGTCTCGATACATCCAAATACAAAATCGCGAAAAACAGGATCACGAAGAAGTACTGCATGACACGACAGCAACACACAGCATATCGTCAAATTAAGCTTCAGCGCCTCCATCTTTTTGACGCGCACTCCGATCTAGAGGAACTGCGTACCATGACGAAGATGCCCGTGACGATGCGCTTTGTCTTCGTGTGGATCAACGTGTTGAATACATCTTGGTAGTAGATCTGGCGCCAATCGCCTCCAGAACGGTACACACTGGTTGCATATCACACGAGAAGATCGCACAATGAGCCACATAGCATCCACGAGATATCCCACCCAAACAACAAGCGTGCATTACTTGTATTTGCCCGTGGACTGGCTGAATTTTCCCGATCGATCGATGAAGCGCTTGCGGCGCGCGCGCAGACCCGACGACGCGTAGTTGATGCTCGGATTGTGCGCGCCGGCCGTCGGCAGCAGCGGTTGGTCGGCGCTGCCCATGCTTCGCTTCCTGTCTTGGGGACGGGATCCAAAGTGCCGCGTGATGTGGAGAGAGGATATGAGGGGAGAGAACAGCAGCCGTTACGCGGCGGCCGGAATCCTGAGGGTGATGGTGGCGGAGGCAGAGGGGGAGAGGAAGGCGCGGCGCGCGTGCGGCGTCAGCTGCGGTTCTGGAGCTCCGGCTCAAGGAATAGGCGAATGTTAGATGGCTACGAAGGGGATGGTCCCACCCCTCGTTTCTTTCTCAACAAAACCTGAATAGAGCGCCCTCAGTTGACCAATGGCATACAATAAACAGCCGATCATCGTTCTTGATTGGGCTTTTATCGGCTTAAGAGGTTTTTAACCAATCAATCATGATTAAATAAACCGGCATTATACCGGTTTATTGGTTTTTGATACGGTACAGTCCAGCACGTCCATTTCTAAATCAAAATGAGATATATCGCCTGCTTTTGATAATTAGTTGTTGGAATCAGATTGGTGTGCCACTGTACGCATATATTTTCATCCAATCAGATCGGTTCATATACCAGCTGGTCTGTAAACCCAGAAATAAGGGGAAGGGGTACACTCTCTGTTCTGGGCTTTTCATCAGCTAGAGCGTACCACCTCATGCGCATGCCTCATGCGTGCACGCGCGCCGCGTTCTGTTAAACGAGGTATCCGTCCATCCATGCAGTCCGCCAGACCGCCGTACGCTCGTTTGTTCCCGCGATTCGGTAATCAGCGGCTCGTGCGCGTTATTTACTTCGTCGGCGCACGCGCGAAACAAGTCAGAGCAGCCGACCCCATTGTGCGTGTCCGCTGTCGTTGGTTTGTGAGAAGCTGCCTGAGTGGGTGTGGACGGTGACAGCGACGGGGGGCCATGAGAACGCCGGACAAGGACATCGAGGCCCAAATGCACGAGCCCATGGCGCACACCCTCACGGGCCGCACCGAGCGCATTTCCAGGTACGTGGTGGTCTGTGAAGATGCCCAGCGCGCAATGCGGCACCTTAAAGCGTGTCGCTGCAGATGCTAAAGCCTCACCTCACTGTCTATGTGCGCTCTTGGTCTCTCTGCTATGCTCCGATGGCTTCACACGGTTGCTGATTCATATGGCAGCTTGAGTACTCCGAGCGATGCGTCCCAGTTTGTCGTCATGGAAGACAGCGACGTGGAAGGCATGGAGCTGAATGTTGAGGCTGTAGACGGCACCGATCCTCGCAAACAGCGCGTGCTCACCGTCTTCTCGCTGCTCGCGCTCTGCTTCTTTGCAATCTGCGGTGGTCCCGTCGGCTCGGAGCCCGTCATCACAGGTATACCACTGGACCATCTATAACTGTAAATGAAGGAGCTCGTGTGTGCTGAACTGGGGGATCTAATGAGCGCTTCTCCTTGACTTTGTACACTGTTAGCTGGCGGTCCTATGGCTGGCATCATGGCGCTGATGCTGTTCCCGATCCTGTTTTACGTCCCAATGAGTCTGCTGGTCACGGAACTGGTATCAGCAATCCCAGGCGCAGGTACGATCTCCAAGCGGTCTTTACTTCTTCGTGAGAGAGTTTGAGAGACGATCTGTTTCCTAATTGCATACTTCAGGCGGCCACGCGTACTGGATCGCACTCGCGTTCGGTCCACAGTGCGGATTCCAGGCCGGGTACTGGTCCTGGGTCGCCAACTGCATCAACTGTGCGCTGTTTTCGTCTATCGCAGTCAGTTCCTTCGTCGGCAGTCGCTCTGTCACAGAAGACCGATCGACGACCGAGGAGATCTTCCGGCAGGGTCTGCCGATCTTTCTCGCCGTCCCGGGGTTTCTCAGTCTGCGTCGCGTCGGCCACCTAATCTCTGTCGTGTTTGTCGGCGTGATGCTTCCTTACATTGTACGTACCTCGTCTCTCGCGCACACTTTGGATAACTCTGGTTCACCAATGCAAACTGTGTTTCTCTCTGCATCATTGGTTGTAGGCACTCACGATCTGGGGCGTTATCGCTGCAAAGCAGTGGAGCGTGCTCGGCGAGCTCCGGTATACGGACACGGTGTTAGGACCGTCGTCATCGTCATCGCCTTCGTCTATATCATGGGGCACCATTAGCAGTACCGACGACGCGTCACCGAGCAGCGGCAGTAATGCACCCAGTCACTCATCGAGCTTCGATTTGGACTACGTGACAATGATCACCTCGCTGATCTGGAACTACCATGGTTTCCACAATCTCTCGGTGTTTGCAACCGAAGTGCAGGACCCGGTGTCCTCGTACCGGCGAGTGATGTTCTTCTCCTTCTTGCTGATCCCATTGACGTACCTGGTGCCTGTGATCACGGCTGTGGCAAATAACCACCCGCCGTGGACGGAATGGGTCGACGGCTCCATCGGCGACGTCGTGCTCACGTTTGGAGGCACCCCGATGTATGTGCTTGTCGTGGCCATCATGTTCTTCAGCACCATGGGCTTGTACCTCACCAGTTTGATCAGCAGCGCGTTCCTTGCGAGTGGCATGGTGGAGAAACGGTTCGCACCCGCTGGGCTTGGCATGTACGTACATCTGTTTTGCATTGCTGCTCTTGCGCGTGGACTCTGACGCTTAGTGGATCTGGTGATGAACGCTCACAGCACGGCTCAAAGTACTACACACGGTGCGATTCTCTGCAGTCTCCCCGTGATTCTCATCATCGTGAACGTCGACTCGGACGACATGGTGCGCATCTCGAACGCGCTCGGCGGCCTCGGCAGCATCACGCTGATCCTCGCTGCCATTCGGCTGCGCTTCACGATGAGAGACCTCCATCGCCCGACCAAGCTCTGCGGGAGCTTGCATCCTGTGTTCATGATACTCGTGCTGCTGTTCCCGATGGCGAGTTTGGGGTTCGCCACTGTCTACGCCTTTCGGTCGCTCATAAGTGGCACGTTGGCCACTGTCTTCGTGCTCATCGGCTTCGTATATGGGAGGCAGGGAAACTTCAGCCGCTTCCAACGAGAGTAAACGACAACGTAGTTGGTGTAGGTATTTGCGGTGCAAAATGGGCACGCCCTCGCAGTAAGGCTTTATTTATTCTATTCAGTCTTTCGTCGTTTTCGTGTGGACACTCTCGTTGGTAACTTGTTCTCCGCAGCGTCTTCTGCTTCTGGCACAGTGTCGCCCTTCGCCTTCTTCTTTGGCTCTTCTTTCACGCTTGGAGTTGCTGCTGCTTGCGATTGCTGCTCTTTCTTCAACTTGGCCTGCGCTTGGATCTCCTTAAGTACTTGCTTCTGCTTTGCAGCTGTGCGATTGAACACAAACGTGGTCTCGTTCGAGGCCGTTGTCGTGAAGACGTACCCTTCGAGATCAAATTTCTTGATGCTTTCGATCGAGTCCACTTGGTTCTGGATGAGGTATCGACACATGAGTCCGCGCGCGCGTTTCGCGTACACAGACTTGATCTTCCCGTCGTCCTGGAAGACACAGTCAATGACTTGAATGTCGTCATCGAGAGCCTCCAACGGTATACTCTTGAAATACTCTTGCGACGCCACATTCACAATCACTTTCTGCTCCTTCTTCACCTCATTCTCACGAAAGTACGCGTTGATCTGCTCCGATAGAGTCGTGCCCCAGAAGGCGTAGAGGTCTTTCCCCCTCGAGTTGGCGAACTTTTGTCCCATTTCGAGGCGATATGCTTGGATGAGATCCAATGGGCGGAGAATGCCTATGACAACAAAGCAAACTGTGGTGTAAGTCTGAATCCGGCATGCATGAAGCAATGCATGCGCGGGTCTACTATACCGTAGAGTCCGCACAAGATGCGCAGGTGGTCCTGAGCATACTGAAGTTCCTTGCCAGAGAGCTCTTGCGCGGCCAGGCCTGCAACAACGATGCAAACGCCAGCATAATGAGAGCCAATCCACGTTGTACACAGATTGCCAATGCGATGAATCTGATGCCTTGATACGCTGGCCCATTGAACGACAATACAGCTTGCTTGTGGGTCTCATCTGGGACCAAGTCCGCTTCTTTCTTCTCGTCGAGCACGATCGCAAAGTTTTGAAAGCTGCATCAAAGTTGGGAAATGTTATCATGCCAGCACAAAATCTCTCTCCAAGACCGCGCACATGATGGTCCTCGCAGCAGCGCAGTAAGCCGTACCGCTGGTAGTTCAGTCTGGCAAGCGCGTCGCTCACTCCGAGCAGCGACTTGACTTTGGCCTGCGAGAGCTCCTGGAGCTGCTTCACCTGCCACGGTTCGTTGCCTGTCAGTGCTTCGGTTTCGCTGTGTTTGGACACATAATTTTACACACAAACACGTACCAGAATGTGCGCTTCGTGCAGCAGTTGCGGAGCGCTGCAGACCTTGACTGTGGAGAGCGTCATGTCCAGCGTCTTGGCTGGCGACAGCAAGTAGAGCAACCGCGCCGTTGTCATGATGCCACCCACTACTATCGGGTTATTTAGCCAATTGCTCGGAAAATGAGTGGATGTCGGACTGTACTATATAAACTCTTCTAAGTACGTTGTGATGCATTTACAGAGACTTACCCAGAAATACCGTGATTACTGCCTCCAACTAATCTGTCTCGCGCACTCTCTCAAGAAAAAAGAAGAAGGACCCGACCTGTCAAAAAATGGTTGGTCAATCTGTTTTCTTCCAATCACAGCAATATGAATCCGCCAAAGAGCCTTCCAATTGGCTGGAATTCATACATCAGATGTCCTTTTTGACCTTTTCCAGATAGGTAGGTACGTATACAGCCAGCAAGAAGCAAGTGGGCAGGAAGCGGCAAAGCGCCATCGCTCGTTGTCTCCAGAGCGTTCTGTACGTGGGCTGGCGGCATCTCATCGCGCGTTCCGTGTGCATCAGTCCTTCCCAGTGCTGTGCTTCGTCTGCGTGGGTCGTTGTATCAGTGCCTTTCGGTATGGAGGGCGTGCTGTGGGTGCGCATAAGCCGCGGCAAGTTGCTGCGCGGGTGGCAGAAGCGCTACTTCATTCTCACCGACGACGGGCTGCTGCGCGAGTTTGCCGAGATTACGGAAGCGCCGGCGCCTCCAACAGCAGCAGCAGGTGCAGTCACAGCGACGCCGGCGTCCAATAAGCGCCGCTTTACGACGCCGCCCAGTGGCTCGCTGTCGTCGCAGGACGCGCTCGTCGCCCGAAGCGGCATGATGCTCAAAGAGGAGATCGATGTGCTTGGGTCGACGACGAAGACGATGCCATTCCCGCTTGTAGGACGCCAGTTTGTGTTCCAGATCATGAAGAAGGGTGTGTTCCGACTGAGTCTTGGCGCGAAGAGCGGCGAGGACATGCACCAGTGGATGAATGCGCTCAAGGCCGTCGCGAGTCTCCCGTGGGCAGACGCCAGAAGACAGCGCAGCCCAGCGATCAGTGGGCGAATCCCTCCGTCAGCGCCATGGACGCGGTCGCCGTCGTTGGAGATTGGAACATCGAGAACAGAGGACGATTTCCTGGACATTCCTGTGCTGCATCCAAACGACATGGCGAAGTTTGCCAGCGGCTACGAATGGGTGGATGAGCGCATCAAGACCACACGCGACATTACGCTCGGCGGTGTCTCTATCCCGCGCGGATCGATCCTAGTCGCTGCGAACGGCATTTCCCTGCAAACGCTGGCAGTCGACGAGATCAAACTTATGCTCAAGCCGTCGAGAGGCATCACGTCGGGTTTGCGTTTCTTGCGCACACCGTACAAGAAAGGTGTGCTCAAGTGCAAGATGTGCTTCAGTCTCACGACACAACTGAAGACCATTGCGCAGTATCGTAATGGCTTGCGTGATTGGAAGCAGCAGGTCGTGGAAGTCGATGGCGAAGTGCTGACATGTTACCCGCGCGCGGACGCGAAGTCGAACAAAGCGAGGCGCCTGATCCCGCTCACAGGTGGATGCACCGTGAAGACAGTGCATGAAATCGTCGCGGAGCAGAAGTTCTGCTTTATGGTGTCCGCGAAGTCGTACTCGATGCTGTTCCAGGCGAGATCCGATGAAGAGGTACGCCACTGGACCGAGGTGATTCAGCGCTCCATCCATCTCGCCGAGGGCGTGCTGCCGGGCCAACACGATCGACCGTCGCTCGACAATATGCAGTTGCAGAGCTCGCTGAACATGCGGAATCTACAAAACAGCCTCGATTTTTTGGATGCAGACGATCAGCTTTATCCTGTGACGCGGCAGACGTCTATACCGACTGATGATGAATGGGAGACGACCAGTAGCGATGGAGCGCTGGGAAGCCCCGTGTACCCTTCATCGGACAATTGGGACAGTGCGACGCAGCGAGCTGCCTACCTGCCGGCCAACGACCTGTCCGAGATGCTCTTCTTTCTTCAGCGCAGCGGTCGCCTCGTGGAAGCGTTCCAGCTCATGGGGCGAAACACGTCACATCGGTCCGAATATTGGAAAAAGATCTTTTTGTGGGCGCTCGATCCGATTGAGCGAGACGCGTTTGAGCACTTGCTGGCACTCCCACTTGCAGACGAGTAAGTTTTGTTTTATGATTTGTACTTGTCGATGGTGCTGTCGTGATTCTAACTCGTTGCATTCGCTATATATTGTAGAGACAACGTTCAGGTACAAAAGGATATTCCACGCACATCCAAGTGGTTGGCTGGTTCTTCAGGCGCCCCCAAGCTTAGCGCGGATGCGAGCGTGATCCGGTTAGAGCACCTCGAGCGAGTGTTGCAAGCATTTCTCGCTGGGTGCACTGCGCACGTGCGTACCGACGAAAAAGAAGAGGAAGCGACCAGCAGCACGGCACCTCGGGAAGGCAGCAAGAATTTTTACATGCAGGGCATGAACGGCCTCGCGTTCATCTTGCTCGAGGTACTCGAAGACGAGCTCGTCGCATTCCAGTTTTTCCGCGGTATCATCTCGCGCATCCTGCCTCACGTGTTTGGAATTTGCTGGGAGGGCACGGAGCGGGACAATTTCGATCTCTTCAGCTCGTTGGTCGAAGTCGGAAACATTTTGCAGGACGTCGTGGCGCTGCATCTTCCGAACTTTAGCGGCGCCATGGACGACGCAGGGATCCCTGTGTGTCTTCTGGCGTACAAGTGGTTCCCAACGCTGTTTTCCGATATCTCTTTGATGGCGCACAAGACGCAGCTCCGGTTCGACACGCTGCTCGTGATCTGGGACATCTGTCTGCTCATGGGGCTCGAAGGTATCTTTTGCGTGTCCCTTGCGCTGTTCAGTACTGCTGAAGAGCACGTCGTGGGTCTCGGTCGCGACGCCAGCGCCGAGCAGATCAGCAACGCGCTCGTGCACGTGATTTCGCAGATCAAGCCTGAAGACCTCGTCACGAGCGTGTGCGAAGTGCTGGAGCTGTGCAGCCATCCAGTGTTGCTGAAGCTCCGCAATGGCCACCGCCGACGGTTGCAACTCGGGTACGCCAAGCAGAAGTACGATGGCCTGTGCTCTCAAACGCCTGCTGCGATCGGGACCGCAAGTTCTACGGCGAAGCCTGGGGCCATGGTGCCGAAAGTCTCGCCGCGGATGACAGTGAAAGACTTGGATTCCGGCAAATTATTTAAGATCTCGCACACAGGGAACATGCTCTTGCCCGTCATGAAAGCGATGCAGTAAGGTAGGGTACTGAAATAAGTCATATCACACTATTGCCACATACCTTAGTGCTCGTCCACATTAAGTTTGAGGCATTTCAGAAGGAAAACAGGACAGATTCGTTTTTGCTCCTAGATGAACACTGAGATCGGGGCAAATGCGCCTAGTTTAGAATAAATGAGTCCTCCAGATACGCCAGGAAGATGCAACGAGTGACATTCGTCGTGACACATGGGGTGCTGATAGATGCGAATCGCATGCAGTTTCTAATTCGCCACGTGGAGGGAGGATCAACGCAGCGCCGCAATGCAACTCTCTATTCTTCGACTACTGGTGACCGCCGTCGGTGCGTTGCTGTGCGTTACAGTAGTAGCAGCAGCAGAGAACGCTACCAACGTCCCACTGGCGAGCGACGCGGTGGCCGACGTGGTGGAGCAGATGCTCCATGAACAGTTTCCAGCGAACTACGACGGCAGCTCCATGCACCTCGTGTTCAGCATGAGCTGCGACCAAGGCCACCGCTTGCTGCTTGCGACGGTGGTCCAGGAATCCGCGACGCGCGTCGGCCAGCGCGGACCGATCACGCAGATCATTTCGGGATGCACGGACGAGCAAAAGATGCAGATCCTGGCCGAGCCGCGATTCTATTACGACTTCCGTGTGCACTTCACGCCAAGTTATACGCCGCATTCAATACCAGATCAACGACAACTACACGCCATACAACAAACCGTTTTCTCTGCGCCGTTGGCTGCAGAACGCGAATCCTCCTGTGCAGCACAACGAAATCGCGCTTGTGGACGGTGACTTTGTGTTTTTCAAGCCGCTGGAAGTGAACACGGGCCGGAGCGTGATCAAGTACTATCATGGCAAACGCGATCCATCGACAGTGACGGACGAAGTCCGCGATGGTGTCGCGATCGCGCAGGACTGGACTATCTACATGGGCAGCGGGTACTTTGGCAACGGCAAAGCAAAGATCATGTGCGCAGACAAGCCGTGCTTTAACGTATCCGCAGAGGACGGACAGGAATTTTACGCCGGCACAGGGCCGCCATACATCATGACAAAGCACGACATGCTCACGTTCATTGACGATTACTGTGATTTCGTGGTCCAGAGCCGCAAGGTCGACCCGGATGGCTGGATGGCGGAAATGTTTGGCTATGGTGTCGCTGCCGCGAACCACGGCATCAAGCACACGATCTTGTCAAACTTGGGTGTCACACACCCGTCGAATATGGGTCAGGGCAACGAGTACTGGACGTTCCTAGACGCCAACACATTCAAGGTGAATCCGTGCACCGACCCGTACGAGATCTCTGCGCCTGAGGACCCACCTGTGGGCGTCCATTTCTGCCAGCACTACCTGCTGGGGGACAAGGGTCGCTACTTTTACAAGTACGCGATCCCGCGGGACGTGATCACGTGCGAGCAGATGATGCTGGCCGTGCCCAAGGCGTCCGAGTACAACGCCATCGATACCTTGTACCAGGACAACGCCGAGACGCGCTCCAAGAAACGCCACGAAATGTGGGCCGAGTGCACGCTCACCAAGTCGATTAACCGCGCGCTGTATCTGCTCAAGACGCACATGTGCGCTGCCACGGGCTATAACACGTTCCAGGGCCTGGAGCTCAGCAAGGAGGACTAACTAATTAAAACGGGAACGACGGCAGATGGTTTTTATGCACGCTACTTTTGACCCGACTGGCTTTCCGTCGCGAGCAATAGTAACAAAATCAGATGCTCTTAATATAAGAAATGCGTCTTGAGGACATTTATCCCATTTGACGGTGCTGGCACACGTCACGTCGCACTCATTTGCAAACTGATATCTCATTCGGTTACAGACTTCTATATGCGGGTCCTGATTGAAGAAAAGTGGAATTTTCGTTCGGCGCTGACGATCGCCACGAGGGACTTGATGTAAAAACGGCGGCGTCATCACTCTACGCCACATACTTGTATACTGGATGCACTGTGCAGAGCCACTTTACCTTGAAAAAGTCCTTCCTTTCTCGGTGGGACACGTAGCGGCCGAGCTGTCTGGGGCCATGTTGACAAGCGATTATGATAGCGTCCTGCTGTCGTACGATCGATGGGCAGAGGCACCAAAGTCAGGATCGGAAGGAAGCTGGCAGTGGAACGGCGCATTGTGCGGGAAGCGTAATCGCCGACTTTCAGCACGCTGCGCGCTTGGTGGTTATCCTCCCTGGCCTGGCCACTAATCCTTCAGCGTGGTAAACGTCCGACCAACGGAAACCTCGTTTGCGTTTGTGTGCTTTGCTGTATCGTCCAGTCTCATTCGCGAGCACGACGCTGCTCACACAGAGATATCCCGAGCGGAGTTTGTGACGCCACGCATGCAGAAGGAATCGCCCGACATCCAGCCGCAGAACCCGTTGAAGGCGTACCACTCGCTCTCGCTCACGCAGTCTGTGCCCGGGGAAGAGCTCGCCGACAGCCGCTTCGTTGCCGGCGAAAATTTCTACAACCATGAGATGTACGGGACGCTGCGGCGCGGCGGCGCCCTGAGCTTCTACTCCGTGGACTGCCTCGGACTCGCGGCTGCGACGTTCTCGTCCTTATTCTCGTACCAGTGCCTGACCGGAGTGCTGCGACCGCATATGAGCATCGAGTTCGCGCTTTCGGTCCAACAGAACGTGTCCGTCCAGCGACTGATCGAGATCCCGATGGCGCTGAGCTTTCTGGTCGGGCTTCTGTCGGATTGCTACCCGATCATGGGGCTTCGACGCAAAGGGTACATGATTCTCGGTCTCGTACTCAATGGCGCCAGTGTCTTCGTGGTCGCTGGAATCAGCGCCCATTTCGAGTCCCACGAGCCCAAAAACGGCGACCGTCCAAGCGACGCGATGGTGGTACTGGGGATTGTCATGGCTGCTCTCGCCAGTCTAGGGTGTATCATCACGTACCTCTGCGTGCACACTCGTGTGATTGAACTCTCGCAGCGCGAGCCTCTGCGGACTCGAGGCTCCATTCAAGCTACGTACCTGATTTTCCGTCGACTGGTGTCACTTCTCGCTGCGTCATTTACGTACGCCGTAATGGGCAAAGGGACCCGGGCCCCAAATGTCTCGCTCTCGACGGCCATGATTCTACTCGCAGTCATCTCGATCTTACCACTACCAGTTATCCTGAAGTTCTGGAAAGAAGAGCACTACTCGCTCCACACGTCCATGAAGATCCGCGGTCGCATTTTCTGGAAGATCATGCAGCAAAAGGCGGTGTGGCGCATCATGGCGTTCATCTGCTTCTTCACGTTGTTTCTGAGCATCAAGTTCAGCGATTCGACAAACGTGATTCGCAAATGGTCTGGCGCCGCGACCGACAATTCCTTAGTCGTGAAGGTGATCACCGATGTGGTCATCTTGTTCACCATTGCTGTCTGGCGCTACGCATTTATGAACCGGTCGTGGCGGCTCTTCTTCGCCTCGGCGCCACTATTCCAAATCATTCCACACTTGCTCATCGCGATCTTGGTCGCGTTCGACGTCGTGCGTAACCGCTACTTGTACCGGACCATGTTTTCGGCCACGGCGATTGCCGATGGCATCAATTCACTCAACAACATGGTGCCATTGACCGAAATCATCCAAGAAGGCTCCGAAGGCGCGACGGTCGGGCTCACGCTGTCGCTACAACGACTTATTGGTATCTTTGTCAGCACCAACGCCGTCGGACTCTTCCAAGGAAACAACTTTTACGATCCTGCCGAAGTTGCTGCTGACTCTTCAAGCGCGCACTGGGACGTATTACTCTCGCTGGTACTCAACTTCGGCCTCAATGCGCTGGCGCTGATCGGATTGTTCTTCTTGCCAAGCCAGAAGCTCGACGCGCAGCAGCTGCGCATGTACGGCGGCTTCACGAAGGCCGCGAGTAGTTTAATCATCGCGTTCAGCGTTGTCATGTTTGTGTACTCGCTGGTGATCAACATCATGACGTTCGTGCCGAGTCTGTCGTGCGTGAAGCTGGTTGGTGGCGCTGGCTGTTCTTCATAGCCGCAGCATACAGCATTGAATTTGTGAATGAGACGCTCACTGGGTAGTCGAGACGTCAATGGTAGTATATTGTTAATCAAATAAATTGCGTATAAAGGACAATAGTACCCATCACTAAGTTGCAACGAAGCTTGCTTTTTGGTTTGATGTGAAGAAACTGAAGCAACGAACGAACACAACGAACGATAATGGTGGCTCAGGATCGCCACGCTCAGATCCGACTCCTTCCCCTCCGGCTCAGATTGAATATGGGCATACTACTGTAAGTACACTGCTGACTCAAGGGATGCTTTCTCTACAGTGCAGCCATGTCTTCGTCCTTCAACAGCACATCTTCTCAGGAGACGTGACGGGCTCCGATGCTCCTGCTACGCATGTGCTGACTGTACAAGTGTATTTGCCAACTGGCAGAAAGCCATCAACCGGGTACAGAGGCAGTGCTTTTGTCGTGTTAGTGATCGCTGGCCCATCGTCAGCGCCTGCTACGTTCATGATGTCAGTGTATACCGGATACATTTGTGTGTGCCAATGGGACACGCCGAGTGCCATCCATATGTGACTGTAGCAACCTATCACTGCGGTGCCATGTCTCGTGATGACTGGCAACGACAATGAATCGCACGATCAATCGCCGAGGTAGAGAAGATCACAGAGAGAGCTGGAGCGCAGTCTGGTGGAGAAAAAGAGCACGCGCTCGCATGCAATCTTTATAATAGACACAGACACCATGTGGTTTCTGCAACAGGACTTCCGGATCACGGGAACTAGTGGCCAAAGTGTGTCGGGAGCCGTGTTATCGAGTCTCATTCGCGAACCAAACAGTTCAGAGAGAGATCGGATACAAGCCTGTCAGCCTAGTGCCACTGGTCAATACCCATGTCGATTATGCAAAAAGAATCGCCGAGTATTCCGCGGGGCCCCAATGGCTTTAAGACTTTCCAGTCTCCATCGCTGTACGCGTCCAGCCCCCAAGAAGAAGACATCGAAAACAACGTCAGCCGCTTCGTTGCTGGGGAGCAATTCTACAACCATGAAATGTATGGAAGTCTGCGGCATGGAGGTTCGGTGAGCTTCTTATCGATGGATTGTCTCGGACTCGCTGCTGCTACGTTTTCGTCGATGTTCTCGTATCAATGCCTAACCGGAGTGCTACAGCCCCTGATGAGCACTCAGCTAGTGCTCTCAGTTCAAGAAAACGTGTCCGTCCAGCGGCTGATCGAGATGCCCATGGCGCTGAGTTTCCTGTTTGGTCTTCTATCGGATTGCTACCCAATCATGGGGCTTCGTCGTAAAGGGTACATGATTGTTGGTCTTGTGCTCAACGGCGCCAGTGTATTCGTGATCGCTGGCTTGAGCGCCCACTTCGAGTCACGCGAATCTAAGGACAAGAATGATCCAAACGATGCGCTGGTGGTACTATCGATTTTGATGGCTGCTCTTGCCAGTATCGGGTGTATCATCACGTACCTTTGCGTGCACACTCGTGTGATCGAGCTCTCTCAACGCGAATCTCTTGTATCTCGAGGCTCCATTCAAGCTACGTACCTGATTTTCCGTCGACTGGTGTCACTTCTCGCTGCGTCATTTACGTACGCTGTATTAGGTCCCGTATCCGGTGACTCCAACGTTCCGCTCTCAACGGCCATGGTTCTACTCGCAGTCATCTCGATCTTACCACTACCAGTTATCCTGAAGTTCTGGAAAGAAGAGCACTACTCGCTCCACACGTCCATGAAGGTCCGCGGTCGCATTTTCTGGAAGATCATGCAGCAAAAGGCGGTGTGGCGCATCATGGCGTTCATCTGCTTCTTCACGTTGTTTCTGAGCATCAAGTTCAGCGATTCGACAAACGTGATTCGCAAATGGTCTGGCGCCGCGACCGACAATTCCTTAGTCGTGAAGGTGATCACCGACGTGGTGATGCTGCTTACGATGGTAGTCTGGCGCTACGTGTTTATGAACCGATCCTGGAAACAGTTTTTCGCCTCGGCGC
Source organism: Globisporangium ultimum DAOM BR144 (assembly GCA_000143045.1). Taxonomy (NCBI): domain Eukaryota; phylum Oomycota; class Peronosporomycetes; order Pythiales; family Pythiaceae; genus Globisporangium; species Globisporangium ultimum. Next base: position 287,861 of record GL376592.1, on the reverse strand, counting down.
CACTATTCCAAATCATTCCACACTTGCTCATCGCGATCTTGGTCGCGTTCGACGTCGTGCGTAACCGCTACTTGTACCGGACCATGTACTCGATCACTGCAATTTCTGATGGCATTGGGCTGCTTAACACAATTGTACCGCTGACTGAAATCATCCAAGAAGGCTCCGAAGGCGCGACGGTCGGGCTCACGCTGTCGCTACAACGACTTATTGGTATCTTTGTCAGCACCAACGCCGTCGGACTCTTCCAAGGAAACAACTTTTACGATCCTGCCGAAGTTGCTGCTGACTCTTCAAGCGCGCACTGGGACGTATTACTCTCGCTGGTACTCAACTTCGGCCTCAATGCGCTGGCGCTGATCGGATTGTTCTTCTTGCCAAGCCAGAAGCTCGACGCGCAGCAGCTGCGCATGTACGGCGGCTTCACGAAGGCCGCGAGTAGTTTAATCATCGCGTTCAGCGTTGTCATGTTTGTGTACTCGCTGGTGATCAACATCATGACGTTCGTGCCGAGTCTGTCGTGCGTGAAGCTGGTTGGTGGCGCTGGCTGTTCTTCATAGCCGCAGCACATACAAAAGAGTAGTAGAGAGTTGAACTCATATAATAGTAACACTCATGCCATGTGGATACCACTAGGACGCCGGTGGCCTTGGAATTTTTTCAGCAATGTGGGTTCATCCATATTGGGGGCAACATGCAAGCGCGTTGAGTCTCAAGTGACAACCATTCCCAACTTCAACACGCACAATGCGGAAGGTCGCACGAAGGTTGTACGAGCAGTGTGGAACAGCAACGCATTAACAGATTGCGAGCCTGTATTCTTCTCGCACACAAAGTCGCACGAAGGTTTCACGAAGGTCGCATGAGTGTTTGTTCTCTTTGCCTGTTTCTGTTTGCTTTTTCGCGAAACGGGCTGCTGCTGCTGGATTGAAGGAAGAAAGCGAAGAAGAAGGAGCGAGAAGCACGACCGAGCGAGAAGAACGAGCGCGCTACAGAGGTCCTTCCGCAAGCAGCAGCACGAAGAAGGAGACGGTGAAGCAGAGGCGACGATAGTGTGCGAGTGTGTGGGCAGCGTCGCGTTCTCTGTCATCGCGCGTGCGTTTTTTTGTTTTGTTTTGTTTTGTTTGAAGGGTGCGACCGAAGCGCCGACGTCTGGAAGAGCGTTTTTCGTTGCGGATTGATTACGTGGAGCAAGTTTGCTAACAAAACGCGATGGAGGCCGTGAAACCCAAACGACGCAACAGGAAGCAGCAGCGGAAGACAAACAGCCAAGCCGAAAGTGTGACGCTTAACCCGTCGGTGGTAGATGGAGCAAGCGCAACGCAGGCAGAGCATGCGGTGGGTGCGGATGGCCACGGCGCCAATTCGTTGCGTGCGACTCGAAGTGGCAGTGGAGCAAGTACGGGGAGCGAGAATCCAGATGACGATGTGGAAGCCGAGATCATGCAGGATATGCTCGCCGCGATGGAGGAAGATATCGGACAGTTCAGCAGCGGACGAACGGAGCACTTTGTGAGTACGACTACAATTGAATCGACAGGTGGATTGGCTTCTAGATCTGCGGTTGATCTTATGGAGCAAGAGAATGAAACAAAAAATGAAGGCATTGTCACTGACGGTGAGATTGCGCAAAATGAAGATGACTTGTGGTCTCTGCTTGGTGCGGCTCCGACATTGAGCGAATCTCCTTACGGTGTGGCAGCTTCACAGCCTCCTCGCGAGCATCATGGTCAGGAATGGCCACCTGTTGATCAAGACCAACATTCGGAGACGGCGCCTAATGAGTTTGACCGACTGCACGCTATCGAAGCCAATGTACTGTCCACAGTTGAAGAAACCACAGAGACGAGAAACGAAGGAGAGCTGACAGACTCAAGTACCAGTTTGCAACAGGCGCCGTCACCGATCTTTAATCTAGAAGGACTTCCCAGCGCGCCTGTGTTTGACGAACCGTTTGAACCGTATGCATCTCTTGCTGTGAGTGAAGGAAACGTGATGCAAATAGGCGCATCAGCACCATCGGCTCCAAGCTTTGACAATTCTGATGACGAAAGCCCGGCGTTTGAAGCTTTGCAACCCGATACTTTTGTTCCTCAGTCAAGTGACACTGATCCCTTCTCTTCTCAAACTAGGATCCCGACATCTGCGATTGGAGAGCTGACGGCTACGAGTGCGGCTTTTCCAGACTCTTCTCCATCCGACCATAGAGTAACGACTCCATCAGCTCCTCCAGAGATCGATTTAAACGAGCCGACTACACTCGACGACGCGAGTCACAGTGCTCCTGAGCAACATCGGATAGTCCCAACAGCTCCACCAGAGATCGATTTGAGCAAGCCACCTGCAATTGACCAACTGACGCACAACCCTTCTGAGCAACACCGGGCTGCTCCAACAGCCCCATCAGAGATCGATACAACGGAACCTCTTGCAGTCGAAACAACCGATGTGGTTCCTTCTGCGCCGTCGATATCTTCACTTTCGCCTACAGCAGCGAAAACCATTTCTCGAGTACTGAGTTCGCCTGAACCTACCACCGAGATGACCACGCCGATAAAAACAGATGACAACCCATCTCTTGCGACTGAAAACGTGAGTGTTGCCGTACGAAATTCGTTTGCAAAAGCGCGAATGCAGGATGCGCGTCGAACTCTGTATCCGGCGGTACCACAGAAGATAGAATCTGTCCAACCAAGTGGCTCTTCGTTTGCTCATGTATCGGCAGATGGCAAAGTTATTGCTAATGCGTTTCAAGCAGCAAAACAACAGCGAGTTCATATCAAGCTCGACCCCTTCGTCAATTTCGAGATGACCCTCATGCGCGCAGAAGCCTCTCAGAAACGACAAGAGATGAAAATGCAGCGGATCGAGACAAATAAGGGGGAGTTATACTCACGATTAGAACGCTATCTTTATTCTGAATATTTATTACACACAGCAGCGTCGATGCTGGATGCGTCGAAGAAGGAAATCGATACCCTTGTACAAAAAGGTAAGTTTTATCTACTCGGCCAAGGATGTGCTTGTTTCGAAATTGACCAAAGTCTTACATTTGTCTTGCTGGTGTTTTGTAGTATGGACGCTTGAAATGAAGAAACTCTCGAGCTCGCAACGATGCGGAGATCATGTGGAAATTGATCAGCAGCTAGAATTCCAGACGGCGAAGTTCGAACCTCAGCAACTTCAGAAGTTGAAAGCTCATCTGGATAAATTGCGGCAGCTGCGGACGGTTGAGTCATCGTTGCACACGTTTGATCGTGCCATTGGCTACTTTCACGTAGAGCAGTATCTGAACGGCTTACTTCATGAGCCCAGCTTAGTTGCCTTTCTGAACAAAATGAGCTCTTCATGTACAAGCAGCGAAAATGTACAACCTTCGGTGGTGGGGAATCTGGATCTTGTGCCAGAAGGGATCAACTTTTTTGAGACGCTTCCTGCCGGATCGTCGCTCGCAGCCACGGTCGACCACCTGAAATACTGCGTTGATGTGTTGATCCATTTCGAGAAGAAAGTAACTGTGGACGAGCAAGGATCGTTTGGCCGAGTTCCGCATTCATTCTATCGTGGCGAGTTAGTCTGGCACAGCCCAAGTTCGAAGACGAATCACGGGGGTAATGGTGCGATGGTGCGCAAAATAAAATGTTACGCATGTGGTTGTTTGAACGCGCCGATGGAAACAAACCAGTTTTGCAAGCTGTGCGAGAGCTGCGACGTGGTATTGTATTTACCACCATCGTCGGTGTCGACAAATTCGAACGAATGGTATTCAAGCGTCTTGCGCTTCCGGCAGTCTCTTCAGAAGTGGATTTCGTCGTGTCTTCAAAGTTTACTGCGAACCAAGCTGCTGAGCAACATGCCGTACTTGCTGATGCACATCATGTATTTGCCACGAATCGGAACCGAGGAGCGCTCATGGTTATTGCGTTTTTTGCAGTTTCCGCGCGCGATGGTATCTACAAACGGATCCATGAGACATGAATGGAGCGAAGAACTTGTGGATCATTATTTGGCAATGATCCACTTGGTTTTCCATCCGGAGAAACTGAGGCGAATGTCGGTTTTGGTGTCGTCGGGGCCACCAGTCAGCTCGTCAACCCCTTCTGCTGCAAATGGTGCGAACGAAAATGCTGTCACTGTTTCGCCGGAATGGGTTTTGCTGGAAAACCCGGAGATGCTAGACCGATGCTTTCTCTCCGATGACGACTTCGTTGCAGTGCTGAACCAGTTTCCAAACTCTTTTGCCTTCGAACAGATCTTTCGGTGCACGTTGGATACGAAGAAAAGCTTCAGTCGCGCATTGACGCTCGTATTGGAGCTCTCGCAAAGTTTGCGTGCGTTTCAAGAGTTTGAGAAATTCCCGCTGCGCATTGCCCAGCTTATTGGTGAGCTGCTTGTAAATGCATCTCAAGTGCCGGCATCTACTTCGTCATCATCGGGGGAGGTGATCTATTATCCAACTTTGTTCGACCAGCTGTTCGTGACAGCACTACACGGCTTACTGGTGACAGATTGCAATCGTGTCGCTTGGAAAAGTTTGAGCGGCTTTCCCTTCGGCTCATTATCTGATCTTGCCAAGTGGGACGTTTTGGCATTGCTGCTGTTTAATATCCATCATGTACCACCCGAGGCCAAAACTGCGACGAGCTGGATGACGTTTGTGAGACGAGCAGTTAGCGGAACCAGTGACAGTGACGACGTTCGAAAAGATGCGCGAGAATCGCTGTACGACTTGATTGCTTCAGACACGGAGAATGCGGTTTACTTGCTAAATGCTGTTGCAAAATTGGCTGCGTCATGCAATGGAACTACCAGGCCCAATAGTTTTGGAGAAGATGCCGATGGGACTGATGACAACGATCTCGTCGCTGTGGCTGTTCACGAACTATTTCTTGCTGGCTATACGGTTCCGTCATGCCAAAAAGCGCTTGGCGAAAATGGTGAGCGCGCTGCTGTTCCGATTAGTACGATCTGTCTGCGCCATCCGTGGATTATCTCTCTGCTGATCAGTTTACTATTCAAGTATCACGAATGTGCTGCTACGTGGATTCATGTTTTCGAAACATTTCCAATCAATCGGTGGGTCCCGACCCGTTCAGATCTGTCAAGCATCCAAGAGTGGTTAATGTTGGAGAATACGTCAGCTCCTCGCTGCGCGCTAGCGCGGTTTTTGCTGGATCATATCAACTGGGAGTACGATTTTAAAGAAGAGACGCTGTTTACCAGCCCGTACCTCCACCGACGGGTTGCATTAATCGTGGCAGAAGCATTCGTGCTCTATAAAACGAGGCGCGAGCATGTGCATGATCCTGCATCTGCAATCATCGTTTCTGGAAGTGGAGCGCCGCAAAAGTTGGAGGTTGCTGCTATCACGAAGTCTATTCGACGAGCTTTGTGGCTGGAAGACACATTTGATTTTCCTCAGTGGTGTTGGAAGTTGATTTTGAAGCTCAAGTTTTATTCTCCGAACACCCATGAACCATTTATTCAGTTGATTGATTTGGCGCGAGACCGCTCGCGAGAAGCTCTCACGTTGCGTCGATGGTTTGCAAATGCGTCCAAACCTGTAAATTCAAGTTGCAAGAAGGTCCCTTTCTACGTGTCCCTGGAAAACGAACTCGCGTGTATGGTTGGACAATATGCAAAAAAGCCTCTTCAACGAGAGCTTTCGACTGCGTACTCAATGGATGGAGGAAATTCTGGAGCCCCGATCCAAGAAAGGTCAACTGATCAACAAGAGGTTGGGAAGGCAAGTATCAGCTCGGCCCTTGCTGCTACAGTTGCTCTACGCACGGAACCGATTGTCGCGTATTTGATTTGCCAAATTACGACGTTCGTGTTCACTGATCGCATTGATCGATGGGAACCTGTGCTTATTTTGCTCAAGGAGAGCTTGTTCACTGCTACCATCCGAGTGCTCGAGAACGTTTTCCCTGTTCTATCAAAATTCGACAGGATAAAACGAAGCGGTAAAATTCAACCATTACACGGTACAACAACGGAAGACGAAAGTAAAGGTGTCGATGAGACTGCCGATGCTGAGCTCTCCGTGCAAGCTCCTGGCATCGACCATGAAATGGATATTTGCATGGCAGCGATTCAAACCCTCTCTACCAGCGAGATGATGAACCTGATAAGTGCACTTGCTGAGAATTCGTACATCAATACCGAAGAGCGTAATCGACTCGAAGAAGTACTTCAAAAAGGTTACATTGGGGGATGGGAAAGTGCAGCGAAAGCGAAAGTTGTCAACGAGATTCTTTTCATTCGAGAGTGCAGCCGGTATCTTCATCCAGTTTTGCTTCCTGCTTTGATCAACGAGTGCTTTCCCCAGTCGAGCCCTGTTGCGCTAACCACGTCAGCGATTTTTCATGGTGCACTTTCTTGGCTTTCGTCAACTTTTCGAGGTGGAGGAAGTACGTTGGGATCGCTGCCAAATTCTTCAGCGGCACTTTCTGTGAGGAAGTCGTCTCTAATCGCAAATGGGTCATCGGCCACGGCTGCTTCTGCGTCGTCGCTAAACATGCTGAAGTCAAGCACGGAGTATACTGCGTCCACCAGAGCACTGTGCAGTTTGATTGAGCGGGAATTCGAGTACTCGTCAGATACCGAGTTGTTCAAGGATGCGATGCTCTTTTGGACGAAAGTGCTGGTTCAAGTTCCGTTTTGGTTCGAAAACCACGAGTTTCGACATTTGCTGGATGTGCTGGCACGGAGTAGTATGGCCAATCACTATGTCTGCCACAGCGACGACAAGCAACAGAACACCGCGAGGACGCTTCTGTATGACCTAGTTGGGATCCTGGAAAACGCGTTTGGGAAGTGGTGCCATGAACTGAAAGAGAGAAAAGAAGAGCTGAACTCTGGAGGCAATGCTCGTAGTCAACTGGTGAGTTTCCTTCCGACTACAGATGCGTCGACTCTATCTTCGATATTTGGGGCAACGTTTGATGCAGCACAGTACGTCGGTGGATGTTCGACTCTTGCGCTTTGGGTGCTCCTGATCGAAACGCGACGAGAACTTCCCTTGTTCTTGACTATGGGCAACCTAATGCTCAAGTACGAGCCGAAGACGATGAAGAAAATTGAAAAGTGGAAGAAAGAGAAGGGGAAACTTGCTTCTGAGCTTGCTCTTTTTGGTCTCAACACATCTCCAGCGGGGTCATCAACGCCAGTCGATAGCAAAAGCTTCTACTTTGGTCATTCCAGCTTTGATTCACTCAGTCAGTACAAAATCTATCGCTGGTGTGAATACTGTCTCGAGTTGCCCGAGCACGAAGAAATTCAAATTGTGTACTGGCAAATATTCTTTGCATTGTACTTCGCGTGCGCTGGGGGAAATCGGATTTTTGGCCACTACTTCCTTGAGCGAGATGGAAGTCATAAGTCGAAGCGCGTTCACCTGCGGAAGAATCTTCAGGTGAAACTGCGCAAGATGACGAATTATTGCTCGACGCAAGCGCAAGTTGTCTTGACAAGTACAAGCAGTGGCGGTCAAACTGCTTCGTCCGAGTTGAAAGAGAAGAAGTACGCGCACTTTGTTGTGCTCTCTCAGATTTATACTGCAATGGATGCGTGGCTGGAAGACAAAGACCCGAACGGATGGATTAAAGAAGACGAATTTGTGACTCTTCCTCGCCACTACGAGGTAAACCGACTGCAAGAAGTGCTACGATTGAGTGATGTGCTGCTCAACTACGTCCATGATGATGACGGATTTGAATGGTCCGACCTACCGCTATGGACGTACTTGTGCGGATTTGAATTCACATTCCGAAAGCACCGATCCAACCACAGAGCTGATTCGAGCAACGAAATTGACAACTTGGATGCAGCTGTAGCTCTGCGAAAGAGAAGTGATCTGCATGATGAAGAAGAGTTTGCATTTGTTGAAGACGCCTCGGAATTGCAGCGACGGCATAGTAGTTTTGGCAGCAGTTTTGGTGATTTTGGGCGAAATGTCCATCCTTTGCCGCTGTCTCTGGAATACTGTGGGCCAGCAACACTCACAATGCTCCCCACGGTATCGCTGGCAACCACTGAAGAGACGTGCGTCGTTACCCCATCCATCCAGCTGAATAAACATGGGCTGAAGAATGTTGCGCTGAAATTCTCAGAAAATCTGTCGGTGCTAGTCGCACTCGATGCAGAGTTGCTGGACCATGTTGCTCAATTGTATTCTAGTAAAACCCGGACAGTGACGCAAAGCATCCCGTGCATCGAAGGAAGCAATTGCAGAAGTCCAGCTTCATTTCGCTTCGAGTTTAGAGAGTGGACGATCGACAACGCGCTCTCGGATGCTGCACAAACCATTCTAGTGCAAAGTGAGCGCTGTGATATGAAGTCAATGCTGACAAACGTGGCGTTTGTAATGTTGGATCATCACCAGACAAGCGACGCGTCTTCTCAATTCCAGAATGCTGTTGACCAGTTTTTAAAGTTGGATGGCGATGGCTTCATGCTGGTCATGCAAATTTTATTGATCGATCAAGTCGTTCGGACTCTTGACATTGAGCTTCAGAAAGTGCGACACGAGGGAGCTGCTGCATCTACTGAGAGCGCAGTTGATGATGACACCCAGCTAGACAATTCAACACAAACGCAAGAGAAGCAAGTTGCCAAGCGCGACTGGGAAAAAGTTTCGGATCGCCTTCATGAGAAGGGTCTCGAGTGGTTTCGACTCCTGACCGAGCTGGATACAAAATTGTCTCGAATGGTTCCACCATTGCGTGAGGTGCTCTGGCGCTCCATCAAGCAGCTTGGCGCCAGTTTTGTGTGCGTTGATGAGCGTGAAACATATACATTGCTGCAGTTGATGCTCGAAGATCCGTCAAGAATCAATTTACTCAATGATTGCTTCTATCCTGCCGGCGCTCCGACTCGATTTGTCGAGATGTTTTCGAAGCTGATGAGTGCTAGTGGGTCATCCAAGTTGTCTGCTGAAGAGAAGCTGGTGTTGCTTCGAAGGTTTGATTTCCACGAGTGGTTGCAGCCAAAGAAGAACACCAAGGCACCAATCCCATCCAAATTTGACCGGGAAACAATACTTTGCATTATCTTGGCTGATATTAGCTCGCAATTCCCTGCAGATCGAAGTTTGGTCGCAGGAGCTGGCGGTGAGCAACTGTTGGTGGCAGCAAACGACAGAGCTCATTTGGACGAAGTGTTGGGGGTATACGCTGACGTGCTCCGCCTGATATGCTCACTGTATCTGGAAGATCACGTCGACAAGGTCTTGCATGCGCTGGTCGGAGTTCATGACGACTATCGATTCCATAGCAGCCATGCGAACATGCCGGAGTCGTCTACTGATAACGGCGGAGGGCCAAGTCTGTCGTCTTTACCGCGACCAGTGGATGCAAAGATCTGGGAAGCGATGGTTTTGATTCCTGTTGATGTGTGGCAACGACTTCCTTTCACGCAGATCGAATCATGTGTGACGTTCTTCAGCCACCACATGACGACTCTTCGTTGGCAAACTGCGCTATCAAGCGGGTCGGCAGATACTAATTCTCAGTACCCGATTGTGTATTGGCAGCGGCTTGGGGTGATGAAGAATTTCCTCGACCTCTTCACAATCTTTTGCCGAGTGGCTCCAGAGAAGCAACAATGGCAACTCATCACGTCTTTCTTCGAGCCACTTCTTTCGACCCTATACCAACAGGCGAGCACAACAGAAAGCTCAAGCATCAGCAGTCCGTGGTCGGGTCAAGATAGCTTATCAACTGGGACGACGGTCTGCTCTTGCTTCGTTGCAGCATGCTCGGAATATTTGCGGCAGAAAAGACCCAAGACAATTGAGAATGGTGCCAATACAACGCAAGGTGAAGACGTGAGCAGCAGTGAAAACGTCAAGTTGACCCAGATTTGGACATTTTATCTGAATGTGCTGGTGGTGCATGCCCCCGTGCACATTTGCAAGCACCTTCATCAGTTTTTGACCCGAATCGCGTGGGAGCATTGGTGCTTGACGCTAGAAATCGTTCAGCAAATGCGTGAGCTTGTCCAGACTGAGAAACAACAGCTATCGTCACCTTCGTCCGAGTCTTCGTCCTATCCGTTTGTGTCCTGGATGGTCCGTGACATTTTGTGTCGAATGACATGGAGCTCAACAGAGGAGTGGCTCGGAAAACAGAGCGAAACGATCTGTTCGCTCTTCCTGCTCGAATTTGCGAAGTTGTGTGTGGAACTTGTGCTAGATTTCCCTCACTTCAACCCTCCACGAGCAAATGTGCAAAGAAACCGTGTGGCGACATCCTCAAACAATGTCCTACCACCGTACTTTGTGAACTTCGTCAAGCAACAGCCAAGTTTCTGGGCAAAATGGAAAATCACGTCGACTGATTTGGATTCGCTGCTTCATTTCACATTAGAAGCGTTAAAAGAGCCACTCAATTCGCAGGCAACAAATTATCGCGAAATCAGTACGACGCCGGCAATATTCCCCGCCACCCCGACAGCGGCGTCGATGCAAGATGCGTTTACGCGCTTGCAGCTGGTGCTGCGCTTACTTGGACAGGTCACCACTCTTCATCATTCGACTATGAGCAAAAAAGATTCGTTTGGACGAGCAGACAAGTTCATTCGGATGCTTTATGCAGTCTTTGAAAGCAATGAAATGAGTGCAGGCAGCTTTGATATGTATTCCAGAACGAGCAGTCAGTCTGCGTGGCTTGTCGTGCTCTACAGCGCGAGTTGCACTGTGTTGTACGAGAAGCTGGACGAAATTGTGCAGTTGTATCGAACCGATGGCCGTGATGCAAAGCAGCAGCAGGAAACACAAGAGGAAGTCGTGTCAGAGGATGTGCTGACGAACACTTTGATTGGCGTGCTGAGGTTTTGCAATTTGCGTTTGGTTGAGAGCTTTTTTAAAGGCGAGCAGAATGGGTACACTGTCAAGAAGGGTTCGTCTTCTCCTTCACCTTCGTCCTCGGTGTCCCTGAGCTGGGCCAAGTGTGGCAATGTGATCTTTGTGGAGATCGATAGTCTGGTGCGGGATTTTGCGTCATCGCAGAAATCTGCTTTGGAGCGTAAAGCGAAAGGAAAGAGTTTGGTTGAGAGGAGCGACGATGAAGATAGTCCGGGATCCGCGGAAGGCAGTTCTCCCAACTCGCTTTTCCCGACCGAGGCGATCGGCAACCGCTTGGGACGCTTGCTGTGGAGTTTTCTGGCGTTCCGTGGCGGTGAACTATGCTGTTTGTCCGGTTGCGGTCGTGCGATTGCGTCTGTTCATGTGATGAGCCAGGTGTCGGAAAAAAGTATTGAAAAATGGATCATCGAGGACCGACAGGGTTCGTGGGAAGATCTTGTGATGCGCCTCAAGGTCCCAGAGCTGAGCGAAGAAGAGTTTGAAGGTGCGTGCCTGGAGCTGGGCAACCTGATGACGTTGCAGGTGCTTTTCATGCAGCAATTGCGCAAGGCACCAGCATTGACAGAATCGTTCAGCATGGGTATGCTTTCAAAGTTGTTGGCATGGATGGAGAAGATGCAGATCACGCGCAAGAACTCGATGACGGAGATGAAAATTTTATTTTTCGCGGCCGAGGTGACCAATTTTGTGTGTAAATCCCTTGCAGATGTGCTGCCGTCGCCGCTGAAGAAGCAAATGCTGCGGCAAGTGTGCAACATTTTGCTCAAGTTCGGAAATGCGCGCAAGCAGCACGGCATCATGAAGGCAATCGGCATGGGCGGATCACTGAAGTATAACGTCGAGTTCCATGTATCCTGCCTGACGATTGGTGTCTTTCTGCGTCTGCAGACTCGCAATAGCGTACCGCTGCGCGTGGACGATCGCATTCCGTTGAAGATGACGCGGACGTCAGAAAAGCACGTGAAAAGTTTAGAGGATTTGCTGAAAACCAAGGACTGCTTCCAGATCGGTAAGCGCATGGACTGGATGCTCGAGTTTGTGAAGAACCCAAACCGGAGCCTGGGAGACCAGGATGAATTCTTTGTGAGTCTCTTCTCGCGTATGTACCCATCGCACCCCTGGCTTTTGGCCAAATGCACGTAGTCAAATGTAGTCGTCGCTCCACTCGAATTGAATTTAACAAGTCAGAAAGTATCAATCAACAACTTGAAGTCAAAATGTACCATTCGTTAGAAGTCTCCGCAATCGTTTGGATAACAATTTTGTTTTGTAGAGAAATCCCCCCCTCCAGTCCCGCAACACGAAAGCGAAGCAACACGCGCACGATTGGAGCACAATACACACTTCATTTCTTCGGGCAGCGACGGACGCATCAATAGAAGATGACGCGAAAGGTCTGGATCCATATTTTGGATGAACAAGGCAACTTTGTCGAGAACTGCGCCACCGCATTCTCTGTGAATCTGACCAACGACGATACCGATATCGACGATCTTCGCAAGGAACTTCTTGCCCAGAAAAAGACCGCACGCAGCCTCCCGGACGATGGATGGTCGACGATCATGTCAAACCGAGTCAGCTTACAGTGTATAGGAACCGAGCCGCTCGAGCTAGACTTGAAAATTGGTTCGCGTGTGGCGACAATAGACGGAGATGCGTTCGTTGTCGCGGTTCTGAAACTGAGGAGAATCACATTCGGTGGACCAGAAGTCAATTAGTCCGTGGCAAGGGAGCCATGCCTCTCTCCGCTTGTTGTCAACCCACTTGATCCTCTCGTCCGAGTCCCGAGGTGCTACCTCAGAGGCTGTGGTGTTGAGCCGCTCTCTGTTACGGACTTGGTGCTCTACCGTCGATCTCAGATGATCCAACAATGGGCAGAAATGCAAGCTTGCGTGAACACGAACTCGTTGCTACGAATTGTTGGAGCTCGTGGGTCCGGAAAGTCTTGCACGGCTTTTGCTTTCGCTTGTACGCTTGCCCGAGCCAAATGGGACGTTTTGTGGATGCACTATTCAGCTCAGGAAATGGCATTTGATGCTTTCATTCACCAGTACGACATGGTACCGCAACTGGACAAGCTGCTGCGGTCTACGACGAACGCGACAGTGCTCATTTTCGATGCGAAAATGATGTCGTCGGAAGCAGTGAAGGAGGCTCACCTTTTGTGCAAGTTGTGTCGAAAGCAGGACAAACACAAGCGTCGCTTAGTATGGATATGCGTGGCGGGATCGTTCTCCACGATGGGAGAAAACATGGAGTTTCAACTTGCATTATGGACAATTGAGGAGTACATTACTGCAGTGCAACACGACGCGTTTTTTGACCACGTGAAGCGCTTATTCTCGTCGTCTGATGCAACACGGGAGAAGCGTGTCGAGCTGGTGAAAGCAAAGTACTTCGCGGCTGGTGGTAATTCCAGACTGATGTTCGGCTCTACGACTGACGTTGCCATCAAGTCCTTGTGAGGATCCCTCGAGTTTATAATGTGCCCTGGGATTGAGCAGTACCTTCAAGGTTGCGTCGGTGCGCCTTCGTTTAATCTTCTCAGTCATTTGATCGCCAGTATGACGCGAGGAAATCCCACGTTTCGTCGGTAACTTTGCTGCGAGAGCGATGGCGTCCACCAAGGACCTCCAGCTCGTACTTCGATTCCATCAAGCCTACGACGCAAATCCGTCGACGCACGGTCAGCTCCTTGAGGCATGGTTTTTCGCGGAACTCACACACAATGGTGTAAACCATAGCATCTATGAGGATTCGACGCTGACGCAGCGGAAATGGGATCGATCTAGAGGGAGCACTCCACTTTTTGATCCAGACGAGGAAACGCTCACAATTCCATTTGATTATCCGACGTGATTTACCCCAGTGAAGTGAGTTCAAGAGGGAAGCGACGTAGTTTTCGCCTCGAAAGAATTGTCGTTGGTACGGTTTCTTCAGTTATTTGGCTCCAAATGCCCCATGTTCGATCTCCGCCACTTTTGTGCGCTTTCGCAAAGACTGGTGAAGGGTGGTGACCTAAAGGAGGTGTACATGGTCGCGCTCTATTTTGTCGTGCAATTTGCGGACGATAAGCCCTGTGGTGTTAACTACATTCATTGTCTCTGTTAATGAAATAATAAGAGCAAGCCAGACCTTGCTGTCTACGTTTTCTTCTCATACATTTCGTATCCCCGGAACTCATTGTACCCCGTCCGGGTGCACGTTGCCGCTTTCAGAAGCCGCACGGCTCGATTGACTGCTTTTGTGAGCGTACATGCGCCCCAGACCTCGCGGCGCTTCCTGGATCGTACCGTTGCCAAGTCGTACTCGCGAGGATCCGGGAGCGCGAGCAAGGGGTGGTCACACTTCATGATTTCCTTGGGGATCGCTCGCTTGTAGAAATACCGGCCAACGCTTCTTTCGCCAACGTAGAACAGCTGGATGAAGTGGAATGCAACTGGTGGCGCCTCGGGTACGTGCATCTCGATCGGGTCATCACACGGGTTCTTGGTCGAACTACCACCGTCACTTTCACCGTCGAGAAACGTCCAGTACTCTGTCGCTGCTAAATACGGGTGCGTGATCGCTAGGTTCGAGAAGATGGTGTGCTTGATGCCGTGGTTGGCAGCCGCCACCGAGTACGCGTACATCTCAGTCATCCAGTCCTCAATCCTCCCGCGCGCTTCGACGAGGAAGTTGCAGTAGTCATCGATCATCGCGAACATGTCATTCTTGGTCATGATGTACGGCGGCCCGACGCCCCAGTAGTACTCCCATCCCTCGACTTGAGTGGTGTTTGCACATGGCCTTCCCACGCAGATGAGTTGGGACGTGTTGCCGTCGAAGAACTTGTCCCTCTGAATGACGTGTCGCCAGTCGTGCGCGATCGCCATGCCGTCGCGAACCTCGTCCGTCACTGTGCTCGGATCTCGCATGCCTCGGTAGAACTTGGAGACATCGCGGCCCGTGTTCACCTCTAGCGGCCGGAAAAACAGGAAATCAACGTCGATCAACGCAATGATGTCGTGCTGGATGGGCGGATCCGCGTTGCGCAGGAAGTGCTGCAGCGAGAACGGCTTGTTGTACGGCGGGTACCAGTCGTCAATCTCGGGGCGCGGACGTCTCGTGTAATCTGGCGTGAAATGCACGCGATAGTCGTAATAAAAGCGCGGCTCTAACAGTATCGCTGCCTTTTGCGCATCAGTGCAGCCCGAGATGATCTGCGTAATGGGTCCTTTCTGCCCCACGCGCGTTGCTGAGTCCAGGAGCACGGTAGTAAACAGTTGGCGGTGGTCTTGGTTGCAGCTCGTACTGAACATGATGTGCATCGAGTTGTTGTCGTGGTTCGCAGGGTACGGGAGCTCCTGGGTGGCAGTAGCATTCTTACGCTCGTGACTCAATGGACGCTTTGTACCATGCGCATCCGCATCGTCGACTGCTTCTGGCGCGTGTTGCTGGTACGGAGCGTTGGCGTGCCGCAGCATTGCGACCGCGTGGTTTTGCTGGGGCTGCGCATGGTAGCCATCATACTCCACGTGGAGCGCCGCAGCCAATCGCGATGCTGTCGACTCATCGTGTAGTATGGACGACAAGCGCAGTAGCGTCACGACCCCCACCGCCGCCAGCACGAGCAGCGCGACGGCCGTCGGGACCAGCCGATAGGAACGAGCCATCGCTTCTGACTGCGTGTGTGTGTGTATGCGGACGACCGCGTGAGCGCCTGGCCGCGCCCGTCAGTCGCAGCGGACCGAATGGGAAGAGATCCAAAGATCGACCGCCCATCAAGCACCACGCATCAAAAGATTCAGCAGCATCCTCGTACTGTCTCAGTCTCATTAGTGGCCCACTAATAGTGGGTGCGGTTCAGCAAAACGGTACAAAAACCGGCCGAATCTGCCACAATCAATTGTTAAAACTAGTTTATTATATCTCGAAGATTTCGATGATCGGATCCCTAATTTAGAAACTCGACTGGATGACTGAATCTGGGTATCAAGTACCACGATCTTCTTCTGATCCCAAAAGAATCGCCCGCTCTTTCTCTAAATGCACACTCGGCTACCCGCGCTGTCTGCAGTTTCTACAAACGCGCGCGATCCCGAAAGACATCTTTGAGTGCCACCAGGAGCTGCTGACGGTGCCTGCGACCTCGGTGTATAAACTCGCGACGTTCTTATACCTCCCGAAGCCGACGGACTGGTCGCGAAAGTACAACGAAGTGTGGGCCGAGTGCATGCTCATCAAGTCGATCAACCACGCGCTGCAGCTGCGAAACGCTAGATGCGCCAGCACGCGGGCCAATAGCTTCCAGAGAATCGAGCTGCAAAAAGCTCCATCACGGCGAGCCACAGTTATTTCCGTAGAACTGTCTAAAGTAAACACTGTTAGGTAAATGAACACAAACACAAAGAAGTATCAACATGAAGTCCTTTTCATTCCACATTCCCTTCTTTTGAATGCTCCATGTGCGTGCGGTGTCTGTGTTTCTCTTTGATTGTGTCTCCTTGCTGATCTCGATACAAAAAAATATAATGGGCACTAGACTGCCATCGTGCACGCCAGTCAAGGAAAGTTAAACCAAGACGCTATTCAAACCAAATAACAATCAATTGATAGCGTCAGAGAAGTGAATGGCACACGAATGCTAGGGAATAAGAAATATAGGGGTACTCACGTTTTGCGTTCCTCGTCTTCGTGCACTTCTGCTGCTCCTGCTGCACCATCGTCGTGAAGCTCCGGATCCCTACTATGGTCACTCGCCTGCTCCACGACGCCGTCCACCCCCATAGACTCGTCGATGCCAGTCGCATCCACTCCACCAGCACCGGCGTCCTCGCCGTCGTCGTCGTCATCTATCTCTAAGTGTCCGTCTTCGTCTGCAACAAGCGCTGCGGCTCCAGAAAGTGGCGGCTGTTGCTGCTGCTCATACGTCACGTAGCTGCGCTTGAGCGTGAGTCCGTTGCGTCGGATGAACTTGGTGACCCAGTTCTCGGACGCCTTAAAGTTCGCGTTCGTGCGCTGGAACATGTGCTGCGCGGTCTTGGCGATCCACTTGCGCGTCACGCGGTCCTTCTTGGCGCGCTCCTGGATCACGATCACGAGCAGTTTCTCCTCCGAGTTCTCCAAGTACGGTTTCCGCCCGCCGCCTGTGATGCGCTTCTTGTGCGACGAATCGCCGAGGATCTTGTCGCGGTTCTTCCACCATTTCCGGAACGACGACGCGCTCACGTCCCAGTGCAGCGCGCTAAAATGCTTCTCGGCGCGCGACGGGATGCCCTTTCCCGGCCCCATGATCCACTCTATCGCTTCTTTCTTCATACTCAACGGGATGCTCTTGCGCTTGATCGCGAGGCTGTTGCTGCTGATATTATTGCCGCCATTGGCGGTGCCACCGTCCATGGAGCTCTCCACGTCTCCTGGCGCTGCTGCAGATGCTAGATCTCCACCCATCGAGTGCGCGTTGTCGACGACAGTCGCTCCGGACAGTGGCATGAACTCCATGGCGCTCGCGTCCATCTTGCCTCCATGTACACCGAGCGCCGCGCTGTCGACAGCCATGTGCACGTCGGCCATCGCGGCGTCCGCTGCCGATGCTACCGCGTGCTGCACGAGCGCGTGGTGCTGCGCTTGCGCCTGCGCGACGGCCTGCGCCTGGGCCTCGGCGAGCGCCTGCGCCTGCTGGGCCTGCGCCTGCGCGATCAGCTGCTGCATACCGCCATCGCCCGCCGCCACGAGCGCGATCACCTCCTCGGCAGTCGGGATTTTGCCTGCCATGCTGTGTGCCCTCAATATAGCGCTCGTGATGTGGTTGTTTTTCAAGGCCGTCTTCTAATACGGTAGCATTCCCGCCACTCCTTTTACAATCTTAGGACGCGGCAAAGCGGTAGGAGCCACTATTACAGTCAATTACACATTGTCGCACACCGCTTATTTTGTCGATAAATCTACTAATAAAGTTGTTTGGATTTGAATGCGTAGGAGAAAACTCTGTAGGGTATATTTTAAAAATGGCATGCATTACCAATTGTTCTAGGGTATTTACTAAAAACAAACAAAAAGATCCAACACGTGTCGAGTTGAGCTCAGTCAGTCAGTACAAGAAAGCGACACTACGGCCAGCAAGCAGCAAGATGGCGAAGAAGAGCATGTGGATGACGCTTTTCGCGCTCATCGCGGTGGTGATGACGGTGATGACGGCCGTGGTCCGCGCCGAGGCGCCGTCTGCCAGCGCGAGCCACATCCTCGTGCCCACGGAGGCCGAGGTCGACGCGCTCCTCGTCGAACTGGAGGCGGCTGACGACCTCTCCGCCAAGTTCGCGGAGCTCGCCAAGGCCAAGAGCAAGTGCCCATCGAGCCGCAACGGTGGTGCGCTCGGCACGTTTGGGCGCGGCCAGATGGTGGAGGAGTTTGACACCGTCGTGTTCGAGAAGCCAGTGGGCGTCGTGCACAAAGTGCGCACGCAAGTGCGTTTGTGCTGTTGGTTTGGTTTGCTTGCGTCACGATGCGGATGGGGTGTGGACTGACTGAGCCTTACCTCTTTGTGAATGTGTGTTAGTTTGGCTGGCACTTGGTGCTCACGACGTCGCGCACGGGCATGGGGGACGTGGATCTCGATGAGGAAGACAAAGACAGCAAGAGCGACTTGTAAGTCGAAGCTCTTGATGAGAATCCACGTGTCCTCTCTCCGCGATCTTAAGCGACAGGACGACGACTGTAGATGATGAATTCCAGTGTGGAATAGAAGAAATATAAAAAAGCAATAAAAGCAGCGCTAAGAATCACGTTTGTTCATATACGTGAAGAAAAACAATCTGCGTATGCAGCTCACGTGCACGACTCGATGAATTAGGACAAGATGAACTGCACTGAAGACAAACGATAGCAAGGCGCGCTTAGTTCGCCTTCTTCACTTCGCCCGTGCGCTCCGTGCAGATGAGCACATGCCAGCCAAACTGTTCCAAATAGCAGCAACGACCACAAGAGCAAGTGTCAGTACTCCATATCCAAATCAATCGCTCTAAAACACAAATAGATAAACAAACATACCTGCGTCTGGACCTTGTGCACCTTGCCGACTTCTTCCTCGAACACGACCTTGTCAAACGCAGGCACCATTTGGCCACGACCGAACGAGCCAAGGTCGCCGCCCTTTTTTCCCGATGGGCACGAGCTCTTCTTAGCTGCGAGCTCCGCAAGCTTCTTCTTTGGGTCCGCGGCCGCATTGATCTCCTTGATCAACGCGTCGACTTCCGCCTCTGTCTTCACCAGGATGTGGCTTGCACGCGCCTTTGGACCGGCCGACTTGGAACTGAATTTGCTTCCAAAGACCATGATGAGCACGAGAAGCACTGGGCCGATGAACGGCGACGCCTTGAGCAAGAACTCGCGAAACATGCGGTACACGCCGGATTCTGGTGCTTCCGAGCCGTCCGAGCGTGTCGAGATGAGCACCAAGTGCCATCCGAACTGGGTCTTTACCTTGTGCACGACGCCGATCTCCTCCGTGAACACGACGTGGTCAAACTCTGGCACCATTTGGCCCTGGCCGAACGTGCCCAGGTCTCCGCCCTTCTTCGATGACGGGCACTTGGAGTGCTCCATGGCGAGCTTCGCGAACGACGCGAACACGTTCTTCGCCGACTTGAGCTCCGCGTGCAGCTCGTCCGCGAGCGTCTCCGAGTCCACGAGGATGTGGCTCGCGTGCGCCTTCATGCCCGACGCGCTGTAGCTGCCAAGCAGCGCGGCCAGCATCACCAGCAGCGCCGTCAACAGCGTCACACTCTTGCGTCCTGAGGCCATGATCTCTTGCTTTCTTTGCTCCTCTTTCCCTCTTTTTGGTTCAAATGGGGAATGCTTGGAAAAAAGGGGGAGGGAGGGGGGACGTGTAGATTAGAATCGCGCAACTCGGATTGGCTGATGGTTTTTGATAATTAGGACCTCTTGATTGGCTGAAAAGTCATTTCGTGACGTCAAGAAATCCAGTGTGGCACCGACACACTGTGTGCCGGTGTCCGAACCAGCATTTGCATCTACCCGATTGTAACAAATTGCAACAGTATGTGCTTGGCAAAAGCGCCCTTTTTGTGTGAGGATGGTTGCTGGTAGCATGTAGATGCTGAGGGGATGACGAAGATGTGGGCCACCGCCATCGCAACGTCAGACACGCATAACGCACACTTCGCCTTACGTGGTAACCGAGCGTCGGTCATTTCTAGGCGCCACGATCAAGACCTGTTGTCAGAATCTGATACTGTTGTTGGCCGTGAAGGATCCACTTGTCGGATCCTTTTGTGAAGGTGCTATTGATGATAACCACGGTACTATCAAATCACTGAATGACCACTTCGAACCATAACCTTTGTTTCGAGCAGCAAGTCCAGAGAACGACATCGTTCCAGAGGCACTTCTGACGACAAAACTGGTATTAATAGTCAGTCCTCCGAACGAACTTCGAGTCAAGTGGTATGTGCCAAGTTACATTGAATATACTTTATTGTTTGTGCGCTTGGAACTCCGTCAAGCCACAAAACCTCAATGTAGCAAGCCGAAGGCTCAGATGGAGGCGCCAAGGTGTGAGTTGGCACGTTCCAAGGGTACAATGGGTATTCTGAGCGAGTTGGCAGAGACAAGAGCGCAATGCTCTCCGCTCACTCATTCGCAATTTGTCCACGAATTGTCCACGAGTAAAAGTGAGGTAGACGCACGATCGCGATGCCGCCGTATCAGCCGTACCAGCTATACTACCGTCTGCTACTCGTAATCACGGCGCTCTTGGGCACCGCATTGCTGATGGAGACTTCATTCGTGAAGACACTGCCTTCGGTCGACGTGACGACAGGTAATGCGTGGACATACGCGGGATCCACTGGCAAATCGCTTCGATCGTCGCCGTCTTCTCATGCTGAACGAAAAGACAAAGTGAACTTGCGTCCATCGCCGCATCGATTGGAGCAACTGCGGTCCTCGCCATACCCAGCGAATCGAGACAGCAGTACGATGCATATCGTGTTCAGCACGAGCTGCGACCAAGATCATCGACTGCTTTTTGCAACCGTGCTGCAAGAGTCGGCGACACGCGTGGGGCAAAGAGGACCAATCACGCAGATCATCTCGGGCTGCACGGACGGACAAAAGGCGCGGATCTTGGCCGAGCCACGTTTCTATTACGACTACCGCGTGCATTTCACGCCAAGCTATTCACCCCACCCACTCCCAGAGATCAACGACGACTACTCTCCATACAACAAACCGTTCTCGCTCCGCCATTTCCTGCGCAATGCGAACCCGCCTGTACAGCATGACATCATCACGCTGATCGATGGCGACTACTTGTTCTTCAAGCCTCTCGAAGTAAACAACGGACACAACATGAGCAAGTTCTACACGGCTACGCGGGACCCGACGACCGTGACAGACGAGGTCCGCGATGGTGTGGCGATCGCACATGACTGGCGGAATGTGATCCGCGGCGATGGATTCTTTGACAGCAACAAAACTGACCTCATGTGCGCCGGTAAACCGTGTGGGAGCATCACGAACGAAGACGGGTGGGAGTACTACTGGGGTCTCGGACCGCCATACATCATGACCAAGCACGACATGATGGCCTTTATCGACGATTATTGCCACTTCGTCGTTGAAGGCCGCAAAGTCACGGATGAGTGGATGACTGAGATGTACGCGTACTCGCTGGCGGCCGCGAACCACGGCATCAAGCACACGATCTTCTCGCACTTGGGCGTCACGCATCCGTACTTGAATGGACCTGAGTACTGGTCGTTCCTTGATGGCGGCAAAATGAAAGAAAACCCGTGCACCGATCCAGTCGAGGTCGCGGTGCCCGAGGAGCCACCGATTGGGTTCCATTTCTTCCATTTGTTCTTCGTAGGTGACCGAAGCACTGGCCGCTTCTTCTACAAGCGCTCGATTCCAACCAAGATCATAGAGTGCGACCACCAACTCTTGGTGGTCCCGAACGCCACCGAGTACACATCGGCAAGTGATGTGCACCTGAACGCCAACGCCGCGTCGCGGTCAAGAAAGCGCCATGAGATCTGGGGTGCGTGCACACTCACCAAGACGATCAATCGAGCGGCGCGACTACTGAAGCAAGTGGCGTGCGCAGGATCCGGTTACAATGGATTCCAGGGCGTCGAGATGTTTCACCCAGCAAGGTAGTCTCGACACCAGAGGACTGGGGCTTGCTGCAGTAGCGTATAAAGTGATCTTTTGAGTACAACTACGAGCTCAGTACAAGTACAATGACGATACATTTTGTTCGACGTGATGAAGGATGACGTGTTCATTATTATCAACGTGCTCGATTCGCGACACCCCATGGTAAACACGGAGACGACATGGACAGCGAACTTTGCGGCTCCTTCAGATGCAAGAAGTCACCTTTACAGCGCCATGAAAAGTGTAAGTTGTGAGATTCATTCATTTGAAGAGTGGATACAGTACTGCACGTACTGGAATGGGTGTTTCTGAAGTTCTGTGCACAGAAAGGCTGAGGGGTAGGCTAGATACTAATAACCTAAATCAATATGTACCATTTTTGGAAACTCTTTGCTTTTATATCCTACTGTCGTGTTTGTCCGAGTCAGCACCAACCTTCATGCTTAATCTGCACACTTTTCCGGTCAATCGAGTGGTTTGTCTGCAGAGCCTGATTCGAATGAACGTACAAGCGTGCTGGTGCAGGAGGCGAAATTAAACATCTCTAATTGTGCCACTCCCTTTCAATCGTGGGCGCAACAGACCGAGCCCTATCAATTTGTGCTCGGCTGCACATGACGTCAATTTCAGCTTGTCCCTTTTCTTGCAATATAGAATTGCCCTCCCATAATTGAAGAAGTTGCACTGGGCATTCAATCTTCGGCGGTTCGTTTAGAAATTCCATCCTACTGTAGGCAGATATTTAAACTCGCTTGTTTCGAGGCACAGTGATTTTGAAATTCTTTCTAAAGACTCGCCATGACTTCAGAACTCAGCGACACATTGAGGTCGCAACGGTACATCCACTACATCGAGCGCGAATGGTAAACGAGGTCTAAGTTTCTGAAAATCTTTCTATAGATTTCCATAAGTTCACACTTCTTTTGAAACTTTCGTAACTCAATTCATTGCTTTGAGCGTCAAGTACAAAAGTAAATCCAAGTAGATCATTCATTTTACATGCATTTCTGAACTGCAGAATCTCGGCCTCAATAATACTAATAACTGGCACTTTTCACTTCAATGTTTAGTGGGGCATACAAAAAGTTAGTGGGATATTGGGGGAGAAACAAACGTTGTTGGTCAGCTGGACAGACAGTACCGTGAAAATGGTTTCGCCCAGGCCACATAGGCACGAACTGATTTGGTCTGCGCAGAGTCGAACCAGTGGAGATATGCTCTGCACCCATCTCGAAAAAACAATGTGCAAGAGACCAAGACCTAACACGAGAGAGAGATCACTTTAAACAAGTCTTGTATTCTTGCAGGATACAACTTGCCATTTTTGTAGACAACACAAGACCTGATATTTTTTCTATCAAATATTATACAACCAATTTAAACATTCTATTAACTGTTTGGCACGTCATCAAGACGTGCTTCAATTGTGGATGGCAATGCGCCGCGGCTTCGAGAGAAGTGAAGCGGAGAGCGACTCTTGCTCACGCGTCGTCATTCTCGCTTCCGAAGGCGTCCGATAACAGCGTCATCGTCTCGATGCTCAAGCACGCTTCGCCGTCGCAGCCGCTCTACTACCGCATGCTGCTGGGCCTCGCGGCGCTGTTGATCACCGTGCTGCTCGTGGAGAACGCGTCGCTCAAGTCCTCTGCGTCGAGTCTCGTCACGGAAACCAAAAGCAGCGCTGGACACGCCAGCGTGGCATTTCTGCGTCAAGACGTGCTAGTCCACGTACCGGAGTCCGGCAATAGCAACAGCAATGTGACGGAGCAAGCTGCCGTGTCCACGGAGGCGCCGGCCAAGGTAGCCGCAGACGCGAAGAGTGCACACGACGCGGTGCTGGAGACCCTGCACCACGAGCAATCCGCCGATAGTGATCACAGCCCAACGACTACAGTAAATGAAGAGAAACTGCAGCAGCAGACGCTCTCGCCAGAGCACCAGAACATCGTCGACAAGCTGCTACGTCAAATATACCCGGCCAACTACGACAATAGCTCCATGCACATTGTGTTCAGCATGAGCTGCGACCAACAGCACCGACTGCTGTACTCGACCGTAGTGCAGATGTCGGCGACGCGCGTGGGCCAGAAAGGGCCGATCACGCAAATCATCTCGGGCTGCACGGACGAGCAAAAGACGGAGATCCTCTTCGAGCCGCGTTTCTATTACGACTTTCGCGTGCATTTCACGCAAAGCTATTACCCGCATCCGCTCCCAGAGATCGACGACTGGTACGCGCCGTACAACAAACCGTTTGCGCTGCGTCACTACCTACACAACGCGAATCCGCCCGTGCAGCACGAGATCATCACACTCATCGACGGTGACTTCGTGTTCTTCAAGCCCATGGAAGTCAACACGGGCCGCAATGTGACCAGATTCTACCAAGGTACCCGCGACCCGACGACCGTGACGGACGAGGTCCGCGATGGCGTCGCGATCTCGCACAACTGGCGCAATGTCATCCGCGGCGATAAGTTCTTTTCCATGACCGAAAAGTGGCAAAAGGTGTGTGAAGGTCAGCCGTGTGCGTCTGTGAACGAGGACGACGGCTGGGAGTACTACTGGGGCCTCGGTCCGCCGTACATCATGACCAAGAACGACATGCTCGCATTCATCGACGACTATTGCCACTTTGTCGTCGAGGCGCGCAAGGTCTCAACTGACTGGATGGTGGAAATGTACGCGTACTCGCTGGCGGCCGCGAACCACGGCATCAAGCACACGATCTTCTCGCACTTGGGGCTCGCTCACCCGTATCTAAAGGGTCCTGAGTACTGGTCGTTCCTCGACGACTTATCCATTACGGAGAACCCGTGTCTGGACCCGACGGAGCTGTTCTATCCGCCGGATCCGCCTGTGGGCCTCCACTTTTACCACTTATACTACGTCGGCGAGCAAGGCCGGCACTTTTACAAGAAGTCGATCCCCGACAACTTCTTGGACTGCGACCACGGACTGCTGCTGGTTCCAAATGCGGCCGAGTACGAGTGGGCCAGCTCCATGGACCCCCAGAACGACAACTCGCGGTCGCAGAGACGCCACGAGACCTGGGCGTCGTGCACCATGCACAAGGCGATCAACCAGGCCGCGATCCTCCTAAAGAAGGCGACGTGCGGGCGACGAGGCTTCAACGCGTACCAGTCCGTAGAGATCATCAAGCAGAGCTGAGCGAGATCGAGTTTATTTACTAGTACTTGAAGTAGGAGACAAAGTGGATGGTAGTACATGCAGCAGCAGTAGTTCAATACAAAATCATCGGCGGCACTCGATCCGTCCATTTTTGTCTAATTTGCGCGTTCTTTGATTTAATAATTGGAGTATTTTGTCACTGTACTGCCTTTTGCTAACTTAAATAATAACAGCGAGCCATGTCTGGCTAGGATCGTGTGTGTTTTCTCTTGCCTTGAGTGGCAAGTGGGTTTGGCCCATGGACGTTCGAAGAAGACGGAGCTTCGCGCTGACTGTCGATGTCGCCGCATGTGGCTCCTGCGTGGAAACAGAATAAACTGAAGAAGCTGTGTACAGCAGTACAGTGCTCGCCACGGCTTATGAACATGGTCGTTTTTATACAGTGCGCGCCAAAAGTTTAGGAACAGGCAAAAAAAGTCAAAAATGTAGATTTTCCTCCAATTTTTTGAATGGTAGGCTGGAAAGTTGAGAGCATAGAAAATCTATACGGGATATTCTTGTGCTGAAATTTTAGCGTCTGAATCAAAACACAGCTCACAAGAAACATATTTATAGATTTAAAGAGTCCGCCAAAGTATAAGAATAGATACAAAAGTGATTATAAAGGCGACTTTACTTGCATTTTTCATTTCTGTTGAAACAAAGCAGCATGCCAAAGAGCACACCTCTCACAAAACTTGAGAGAGGATTGACCTTGGCAAATCACAACGAGAAATTAATCATTCGGAAGATTGCTGAGGGAATCAACCGTTCATCTGCGGTTGTGTATAACTTCTTGCAAGACCCCGACAAATACGAAACTACTAAGCCCTCTGGAAGGCCTCCAGCGTTGAAGAAGAGAGACAAGAGACGACTGAAGAAACACGCATCTACCGGTGACTTCACTGCAAACCAACTCAAGAAAGACTTTTATTTACAAGCGAGTGTGCGTATAATTCAACGGAGCTGCAGAAAGATGACAACCTCGTCTACATCAAGGTGAACAAGGCACCTAATGCAACGGAATAAGCTGTTGCACGGCATACACGTGCTTTGAGGAAGCGCGTGGGAGGAAAGGGCATAGCGATAACGCTGTGTCCAGGAGGAAGGTTGGAGCTTTACGCAGTAGAGCGCAAAACGAGAAGTGAATTAGATTTTTTTAAGTGGTAACATGCAATCGTTCTGACTGAGACCTACGGTATCTCTCATTGGTAGATAGTCGGGTGTTGTAAGAGGGCGCTGTTCCAAACAGTCTCTCTAACACGGCACACACGCTTGTGCAATCGAGGAAGCGATCTCCCGACTTGGAGGGAGGAGGAGGAGCGACTTGGAGACTTGAAAGCAAATTTGCAACTGAATTAAAATGTGGTTATGGTTCCTACCGCTACTTACAATTGAACCTCAAGGGCTCCTAGAGGCTTTACAACTAAAACCTACACATGCAGAAATAAAACCTATGAATCTGATATATAAAACCTTGGGTACACTGAGGTTGAACCCAGGGGATCTTCTGGGAACTTGAACTTGAAGTACCGCGGAGATTCCCTGCAAAGTGATTGGCGAGAGCCACTCACTTCAGAGGATAGAGACACGTCTGTAACAGGCCTGCCTGTTACTCTGGCTTACACGTGTGCGCTGTGGAGGAAGCGGTAACGGCTAAGTGGTCGCACTTAGTCGAGGAGGAGGGTTCTTTGTGTTGTAACGCAAAGATGAGAGTGACTTACCATTTAGAGGGTTGGCGGTAGCCAGTGTGGTTCGGAGGTAGCACACAAATATCCTAAAACAGTACCACAAGTCCAATCAATGGTTGGGAGAACTCCTTTCTCCCAATTGGCTAATATGGCTACCTGCTTGTGCATTATTAAACCAATAGCATGCCTCCCTTAGAGTGTCAAAAGGAGCCAGGTTGACATCCTCTTTTGTCAACCTGTAGCTGAGGGCTTGTACCAACAAAAGGGGTACATGTGGAGGCGGTGCGAACCTAGTCGAGGTTCGCACTGAGCATTAAAGAGTGTTGACCGTGCGCACCTTGAGGGCGCACGCAGTGTGTGGCGGGTGGCCCCGTTACATACTGTAATGGGCTAAGGCTGCCATTACATGCAAGGTGGCTCTTTGTGTGTGTCACACGCCACCTTGTGGAAGTGCATTGTGGGTGCGAAGATACTGGGTGAAACACATAAAAGTGATCCCACATGCACAGGTGACGTCATCGTCTGATGTCAGAGCAATCTGTGTCTGAGTTGAGTGTTGATCGCTCGCAATCATTGAGATTCGGCGTGATTACGCACGACAGTACTCTAGACATGTGAATGATGGTTCCTACTTTGGGAAACCACACTGGTGACGAGACCGACGTGTCTCTATCCTCTGAAGTGAGTGGCTCTCGCCAATCACTTTGCAGGGAATCTCCGCGGTACTTCAAGTTCAAGTTCCCAGAAGATCCCCTGGGTTCAACCTCAGTGTACCCAAGGTTTTATATATCAGATTCATAGGTTTTATTTCTGCATGTGTAGGTTTTAGTTGTAAAGCCTCTAGGAGCCCTAGTGGTGTTTCATATGTAGCGACAGGAACCATAACAGCATTTTAATTCAGTTGCAAATTTGCCTCCAAGTCCTCAAGTCGTCCTTCCTCCCTCCAAGTTGGGAGGTCGCTTCCTCGTCGCACAAACATGTGTGCCGTGTTAGAGAGACTGTTTGGAACAGCGCCCCCTTACAGGACCTTCCCAGGTCCTGGGGTCGGATGGCGTTGCCACGTTTGGCATGTGCGAGTATAAGTGTAATGGGCTAAGGCTGCCATTACATGCAAGGTGGCTCTTTGTGTGTGTCACACGCCACCTTGTGGAAGTGCATTGTGGGTGCGAAGATACTGGGTGAAACACATAAAAGTGATCCCACATGCACAGGTGACGTCATCGTCTGATGTCAGAGCAATCTGTGTCTGAGTTGAGTGTTGATCGCTCGCAATCATTGAGATTCGGCGTGATTACGCACGACAGTACTCTAGACATGTGAATGATGGTTCCTACTTGGGGAAACCACACTGGTGACGAGATCAACGTGTCTCTACCATCTGAAGTGAGTGGCTTCCGCCAATCACTTTGCAGGGAATCTCCGCGGTACTTCAAGTTCAAGTTTCCAGCAGATCCCCTGGGTTCAACCTTAGTGTACCCAAGGTTTTATATATCAGATTCATAGGTTTTATTTCTGCATGTTTAGGTTTTACAAGTAAAACCTCTAGGAGCCCTAGTGGTGTTTTATATGTAGTGTCAGGAACCATAAGCTCATTTTCAATTCAGTTGCAATTTTTCCAAGTTCCTCCCAAGTCTTCCTCTCAAGCGCAAGCGTGCGTGCTGTGTTTGAGGCTGTCTCGGATAGCCTCTTACACCTGGTAGCACTTTGTAGTCCTTTCAACGACCACGTCAAGAGTCTGCATAGGCCGCTTGTGTAGCGTGCGCAGACATTCCAAGACCCCTGTCCGATTGTGAGAAACAATGGAAGGGATTGAGACGCCGATGGGCTCGATGCCTGGAGAAACCGTGGAGCTGACGAATGAGCATTTTCCTCATTTGTCGAGCCACGAGTGGGCAGCCCTCGAGCGTATGCGAGCGGTCATCGGTGAGGCGGCTGTGATCAGCTTGCTGAAATCAGCGTCACCGGTTGAGCAGAGGAACGCGGCTACGAGCTTCATGCATCACGAGATCATGAACTCTCATCGACAGTCTGCAACTCCTGTCACGACGATGAGAGTAGCACCTCTGAAGCTCGATGTATCTCCGTACCGTGGCGGAGAGAACGAGCCTCTAGCGAGATGGTTCGTTGAGTTGGATGCAGCGATCACTGCAAGACAACTACGGGACCCAATACAGCAAGTGTTGTTTGCAATGTCAAAACTTGCGGGTCGAGCGAAAAGTTGGGCGTATGGGAAGCGATTGGCGGAGCCACATTGCTTCTACGACCTGGACGACTTCAAGCGAGAGCTGAAGAAGGCTTTTGAACCTCCGCAGAGCGAATTTCGGGCTCGCGCAGAGTTTTTAAAGCTTCGTCAGGGTAAATACGACCTACACTCGTACGCACAACGAGCTCGCTACTTGGTATCGAGCATCGTGGACGAGCCGATTGACATCCCAACGCAAGTCGTGACGTTCATGACAGGTCTGAACGATGGTCCGATTCGGAACCAGCTGTTCCGTGAGTACCCGAAGACCCTGGAAGGAGCCATCAGCCGTGCGATGCAAGAAGAATTCAGCATCAAGCAAGCCAAATTCCAAGGTTTTCCGGCAAGACCACCAAGGCAACCAAACGTTGTTCATGATGGCCCAGAGCCGATGGACATCTCGTACATTTCCACGCCTGGAAATGAACGTCCTCGCAACGATGGAAAGTGTTTCCGTTGTGGGAAGCCGGGTCACTTCGCTCGGAACTGCAAAGTGTCTTTGTCTGATCGGCAAACGGCACAGGGCTCGCGCTCGAACAACTACGACCGTAATAATGGTCGTCGGTTCGATCGTTCCCAAAGGTCAAAAAACGGGAACGACCAGTAGGGGCGGGGCCTCCTACTGGGCTCGAGAAGAGGACTGTGAATGTTGTGGAAACACAGGACTCTGGCCCCAATGTGCATGATGCACATGCAGTTTCCACGAGTGAGAAGAGTGTCAGTCAAACGTCAAGTTTGATCGTTCTCAAAGTTCATGTAGACGGTATTGCAACGCCTCTACGAGCTTTGGTTGACACTGGTGCGTCGAACAACTTTGTTCGAAATGAAGTGATTGCCAGGCACAACATCTCTGTGCCTGTTGCAAATGAAGAGAAGACGATGATTGTTCGGTTGGCCAACGGGTCAACTGTGAAGATGCCAAAGCGAGTCGTTCGCTTGGCAATGAAGTGTGAAGATTTCCGAGGCGAGGACGAGTTCATCCTTCTCGACCTCGATGACAAGTTTGACATCATCCTGGGCATGCCATGGTTGAAGCGTTACCAACCTAGCATTGACTGGATGAACATGAAGATCTCCGTTGACAAGTCATGCAGCGCTGACTTGAGCAGCATGACAACGGATGAAGTGGTATGGGTTTATACATCTGTGGAAGAAATCTCAGATGGCCCTTGTGATATTGCGGTGTGCGATGGCCCCCCATGTTCACAAGTGGCACCCATTTTGAAGAAGACAAACGGAGGTGGAGCAGTCAGGCGCCAGAAAAAGACTGTCTCCTTTGCCATCGACGACAAAGTTGCGTGCGATGGTAGTATGAAGAATGACGGGAAGATAGGCAGAGACCCGCCCCAAGACAAGAAAAAGAAGACCAGCAAGAAGAGTGTTTCATCAAGAGTTTCAAGTGCCCCTGATCAAGGTACAAGTCAAGATGACGAAGGAAGTGTCCAAGCAAGAGTCACTTCGAGCGAATTTGTGAATATCGCGGTCTGCAAGGAAGAAGGTGACGTGAATGTAATCCGTCACGTACAAGTGGAAAATCCTCCAAGTTCTGTCCAAGAATTGATTTCCTTGCCATCGATGAGCAAGAAGACGCTGAAGCGTAGCCTAGCGAGAGGCGAAATCTCGCAGATCTGCATGATCGTCGATGTTGGCGATGCAGAGGACATCAGCACAGTATCAGCAATGGAAGCTGAAGTGCTTGATGAGAAGACACGGAAGGAAAGGTTCGAGGAGCAGTCATGGGACGCTCTCAAAACCAACCCCGTGTATGCACTTGCCAGGGAATTTGAAGACATTTTCCCAGACAAGGTGCCGGACGAATTGCCATTTGATAGAGGCATTCGTCATGAGATTGACGTACTTCCTGGCACGAAGTACTGCATCACAAGACAGTGGCCGTTGCCAAAGGAACAAGTCGATGCGATTGATGAGTTCTTTGCGCAACGTGCAAAGGCTGGCCATGTGCGAGAGAGTAAGTCTCCGCATTGCAGCCCCACTTTCTGTGTGAAGAAAGCAACTGGCGGATGGCGCATTGTTCACGCTTTCAACAAGCTGAACGACGCGACCATACCTGCTCAAACTCCGGTTCCACGCAAGGACATGATCCTTGATGGAATGGTTGGCAGCACCATCTTTAGTGCTATCGATCTGAAAGATGGATTCTATCAGATTCGAATGCGCGAAGATGATGTCCCACTAACTGCAGTGAGTACCCCTAGTGGTATGCTGTGGGAATGGTTAGTGATGCCGCAGGGACTGAAGAATGCACCCGCGACCTTCAATCGAATGGTCACGAACGTTCTTCGTCCTTTACGAACATTTGCACCGAGTTACTTTGACGATATCTTCGTTCATAGTAAGGCCACGAATGGGAGATCTGATGTTGATGTTCATCTTGATCATCTTCGTCAAGTTTTCCAGGTCATGCGTGAAAACAAACTGTACGCAAACTTGAAGAAGTGTATGTTCTTCGCTCCCGAGATCCCTGTTCTCGGTTGTTTTGTGGGCAAGAACGGTGTTCGAGTTGATCCGGAGAAGGTCAAAGCTATTGACGATTGGCCTGAGCCAAAGAACGTCAAACAGCTGAACAATGGTTGGGTCTGGCCAATTACTTGCACAAGTACACGCGCAATTATGCAGCGTTAGTGCAACCCCTCACACAGCTCTTGAAGAAAGACGTTGAGTGGAAGTGGTCGAAAGACCATCAAACGGCGTTCGAAGAAGTCAAGAGGAGTCTTCGTGAAGCTCCTGTGTTGGCTTTACCGGACCACGACAAGCCGTTCCATGTCGTCTGTGATGCGAGCGACTATGCCATCGGTTGTGCATTGATGCAACACGATGATGAGGGTCGAGAGCGAGTTGTTTCGTATCAGTCACGACAACTCCGACCCGCAGAACGGAACTACCCAGTTCATGACAAGGAACTTCTGGCGATGAAGTATGCTCTTGTCAAGTTCCGTGTCTATCTGCTTGGCGAGGAGCGCTTTGCTATTTACACTGATCACGCATCACTGCGGACAGCGGTAAAGACTCCTCACTTGTCGCAAAGAATGGCGAGATGGCTTTCCTTCTTTGCAGAGTACAACTTTGTTGTACACTACAAGCCAGGCAAGACGAACATCTTAGCCGACGCATTGTCAAGACGTCCGGATTACGATCCGAAGTCCAAGAGTGACAATCTGGACGAAGAATGTCGACTTTGCGAAGATGTTCAAGCGATCGCAGTTCAAGCCACGACGACAGTGCGAGAAGAGATTGTCGAAGGGTACAAGTCTGACGACACATGTCAGGACTTGTTGAAGTACTTCAAAGATCCTTCGGACAAAGCACTGCAGAGCTTGCCTGCTCGAACAAGATCGCGTGTTCACCGCTTCCAAGTACACAATGGGTTGTTGTACTATGCGGTTGAAGATGGGGATACAGCAAGGGTTGTTGTTCCCAACGACGAGGGCCTGCGTCATCGACTCTTGTATGAGTATCATGACAGTCCCTCAGGTGGTCATCTCGGACGTGAGAAAACGTTTCTCAATCTTTCCCGGGATTATTACTGGCCACACATGTACAAGTGGGTTCGCAAGTATGTGAGGACTTGCGAAATCTGCCAGCGTGTGAAGCCCTCTGGCTCCACACAAGCCCCACTTCGTTCATTGGCAGTGCCAACTGACAGCTGGAAGTCCGTGAGTATGGATTTCATATTCGGACTTCCAAGGGACAAACACGGCAGGAATGGCATCCTGGTGTTTGTGGACCGATTTAGTAAGATGGTGCATCTTACTCCGGTCTCTGACAAGATCTCGGCAGAGATGACTGCGAAAGTCTTTGTAGACGTGGTGTTCCGTCTACATGGTCTGCCTTGGGAGATCGTGTCCGACCGAGACACTCGTTTCACATCCAAGTTTTGGCGTGCACTGTTCGGACTTCTGGACACCAAGTTGTCCATGTCAACAGCAGCACATCCAGAGACAGACGGTCAAACGGAGCGAGTGAATCGTGTCCTGGAAGATGTATTGCGCAGCTATGCGACGTCTTTCGGAGAGTGGAGTGAGTTTCTCCCTCTCGCTGAGTTTGCGTTGAACAACTCCACGCATGTCTCGACAGGTCATACCCCGTTCTATGTGAACTACGGACTCCACCCGAGAGTGCCAGCGTCACTAGTGGGAGAGGTTTCTACCTTAAGTGGGGGAGAGACTGCGGCTAAGGAGCCACAGTCGGACCTGAATGCTGTCACAGAGTTAAAAGCGAATTTTGACTCGATGAAACCTCTAAACGACATGACAAGTCGTGAGGCACAGCAAGTCGATGACTTTATTGTGAGGAGACAAGCCATTGTAAGGTTTGTTCGAGACGCAATTGCAAAAGCTCAGGATCTGCAAAAAGAACAAGCAGACAAGAGTGGAAGGAAGAACAAGCAAGTATATAAGATTAATGATCTTGTATTACTTAGTACGGCTAATCTGCCTGAACATGCAGTGTCTAACTTGGGGAGTTCGAAACTTCTGCCAAGATATATTGGGCCATTCAGGGTAGTTAAATGCAATGGGGATGCATACACACTAGACATTCCTAAACGCATGCGACTACACCCTACGTTCTACGTAGGACGATTAAAGCCTTACCTTCCAAGTGGGTCAGCGAACCCTATAGAACCTTTGACGGATGATCAAGTTGATCCTGAAGTCGCTCCACCAGCTCGCGAAGAGTCTGTAACTCATCGCCATGGAGCTTCTTCTCGGCATAAAGGCGCTGAAGTACATCAAAGGACTCGTCCTTTATTGTCTCCAACGCGAGAAGGCGACCATGATACTCCTTCCGAAGTATCTCAAGAGAAGTCCCTGCCTCTTCCACAGAGCGCAGTAAACGTTCGTGATACGCATCACGAGCTTTCTCAGCCTTCTGGAGTCGTTCAAGCTCGGCTTGAATCTTCTCGAACCTCTGTTCGGAACGTGACTCCATTGCCGAACGCTGGGCAAGACCATCGAAGAGCAAGTCGATCTTCGACTCCTGCTCCTTCAACCGGTCTTCGAGGCTTTCACACCGGTCTTCGAGTACCGCATTGCGAACTTCAAGAGCCTCGATCTGAGCGCGATGAGCACTCTTCCACTCCCAGAGTCGCTCAATCGTTTTCGCGTTCAGCCCCACCTCCTCTGATCGATCATCAAAGAGAGCGTCGTTGGATCGTTGAGTCGATAGTCGATCACGAGGATCGATCGACTCGTCGTCAGGGAAAGAAGCAGTTGAACCGTCAACGCTTCTACAGAGTACGGTGGCTTGGCTATCCGCCGGACTCGGACACGTGGGAACCTCGAGAGACTCTTCAGTCTGATGTTCCCGACGTGGTTCACAGCTACGAACAAAGCTTGTAGTGCTCTCGCGAGCACTAGAACGACGAGAGCCAAGCTCTTTGTGGTCGTTCTCGAGCGTGCCTCCTAGGTTCCCTAGCAAACGCTCGACAAGATGTTCATTCTCGAGTCGGACAAACGTCTTCCACGACTCGAGCTTCGCTGTGGTAGACTGGGCTGGATCGTCACTGCCGGACATCTTGCGCCAGCGGAAGAACAACTCCTTGTAGAACCGACGTCCTCCACGTTTCGCGCGAATAGCGGAGATGTCGTACAAACCGGGAGCCGTCCGCTGCCGCTTCGGCTCGGGCTGTTCTTCGCGCTTCACTTGGTTGCTTGATCGCTTCATGGTCAATTGAAAAGTGAGAGCGGATACCTCTTCCAAAAGAAGTAAAGTCCATGATGGAACTTTAAGGGAGGGATGATGTAATGGGCTAAGGCTGCCATTACATGCAAGGTGGCTCTTTGTGTGTGTCACACGCCACCTTGTGGAAGTGCATTGTGGGTGCGAAGATATTGGGTGAAACACATAAAAGTGATCCCACATGCACAGTTGACGTCATCGTCTGATGTCAGAGCAATCTGTGTCTGAGTTGAGTGTTGATCGCTCGCAATCATTGAGATTCGGCGTGATTATGCACGAGAGTACTCTAGACATGTGAATGATGGTTCCTACTTGGGGAAACCACACTGGTGACGAGATCAACGTGTCTCTACCATCTGAAGTGAGTGGCTTCCGCCAATCACTTTGCAGGGAATCTCCGCGGTACTTCAAGTTCAAGTTTCCAGCAGATCCCCTGGGTTCAACCTTAGTGTACCCAAGGTTTTATATATCAGATTCATAGGTTTTATTTCTGCATGTTTAGGTTTTACAAGTAAAACCTCTAGGAGCCCTAGTGGTGTTTTATATGTAGTGTCAGGAACCATAAGCTCATTTTCAATTCAGTTGCAATTTTTCCAAGTTCCTCCCAAGTCTTCCTCTCAAGCGCAAGCGTGCGTGCTGTGTTTGAGGCTGTCTCGGATAGCCTCTTACAATAAGTACTGTGATTTGTCACCCATTCCAAGGAGCATCAAAATTTCATAAATGCTCTGCACGCTTGGGTTCGACTTGGAAAGGACGAGAAGATTGTAAACCGAGAACTGTCTGTGTTTGATCGCGAACAAAGCTTCGGTGTAAACGGTGACTCATAAAAGTCACCCGGCTGATACGCATTTGCTGCTCTCTTTTTCATTTTGGGCTGGCCCTTCTGGATTCCATCCTGATTGTACTTTCTTGACAATTTCGCCGCGACGGAGAGCCCATCATGACCGCAACCACAGCACCGACACGCATTACAAACGCTGTAAGGAGGCTTGTGTATTTGATGCTAAATTGAGAAGTGAGATTGATAAAACTGTTTAAGGAAAAACTCCACTACTTCGTCGCTAGTCCTTGGCCCCCTTGGACTCTTCCTACTCTTGTTCTTTCCCTTGTGTGTTACTTGATTTTTACTGGATCTTTTACTGGATTTTCTCGTATCTGATTGTTCTTCCTTTTTTGAGGACAGGATGGCTTCTGATATAACAGATGGATTCATGTCCTATCTTCATCTATGCATAAACATACAATCATTCCTAAAGATGTCATAACATCTGCCAATATTCCGATGTACCGAAATATTGGTACACTGTACCACCATGGTACCGTCGACCCTTACACAAAACGTACTGTGAGATCATTTGATGCGTTGCTGTCATTTAATACGCGGCCTGTTTGGACTCAGATCCATTTATTGGTGGTAACCCACCAGATCTCAGCTACTCAATCTGGCACTTTCAGACTATTGTTCATACACATCGTGACATTAATTTGCTGGAGATGTAATATTTATTTTTCATACACGTTTTGACCCAGCTTTTAACACTTTGTCATTAATTTCAAATTCCATACACATTTTGACATTTTCCCTGAATGTATGCCTGCATCTCATTCAGCTCTTCTCTAAAAATAAAGTAACCACCTTCTCATTCTTGCCCATTTCGGTTGGGGTTAAAATGCTTCCGGAAATATAAGTATCCATTCGGATACTCCTTCATGCCGCCGAAAGTAGTACTTGAAAGGTGCAGTGCAGGGCCACGCACCACCTTCGTCTGCTCCTTCCATTTACGAAACTCTCCACAAGACCTCATTCGCGGAAACGCCTCGAAGAGAGAGACAATCTTCACCAAAATGCCGCCGCCTAGGTCCCCATCGTCGCCAACGGGCAGTCGGCCGCTCTGCTACCGTCTGCTGCTTGGCCTCGCGACGCTGCTCATCGGCACTCTCCTGATCGAGAATGCGTCGCTCAAGAGCTCTACGGCATCCACGCAACCACTGAACCTTGTGCACGTTGATGACGCGTTGGCGCAATCGAACGTGCGACAACAGCAAGATGTGACTGTGGACGTGCTAGAAGAGGAGGCCGCCCAAGAGCGATCGGCAGTTGGTGATGGCAGCATTGACACAGTGGCGCCAGTTGAGCCAGAGAAGCCGCAGACTGACGATG
Source organism: Globisporangium ultimum DAOM BR144 (assembly GCA_000143045.1). Classification (NCBI taxonomy): domain Eukaryota; phylum Oomycota; class Peronosporomycetes; order Pythiales; family Pythiaceae; genus Globisporangium; species Globisporangium ultimum. The sequence continues at coordinate 250,869 of GL376592.1, read as the reverse complement.
AAGAGCCGTTGTGGGAGCTCCCGCTGCGGCGTGCGTACCCGGCCAACTACGACAATAGCTCCATGCACATTGTGTTCAGCATGAGCTGCGACCAACAGCACCGACTGCTGTACTCGACCGTAGTGCAGATGTCGGCGACGCGCGTGGGCCAGAAAGGGCCGATCACGCAAATCATCTCGGGCTGCACGGACGAGCAAAAGACGGAGATCCTCTTCGAGCCGCGTTTCTATTACGACTTTCGCGTGCATTTCACGCAAAGCTATTACCCGCATCCGCTCCCAGAGATCGACGACTGGTACGCGCCGTACAACAAACCGTTTGCGCTGCGTCACTACCTGCACAACGCGAATCCGCCCGTGCAGCACGGGTTCCTGGCGCTGATCGACAGTGACTTCGCGTTCTTCCGGCCGGTCGAGGTCAACACGGGGCGTAACATGACCAAGTTCTACCCTGGCAAGCGTGACCCGACTACGGTGACGGACGAAGTCCGCGACGGCGTGGCCATGGCCCAGACCTGGTGAGGAATCATTTCAAGCGCCAAGTTCTTCGAGGGTAACAGGTCCACGATCCTGTGTACTGGCCAACCATGCGCCAACGTCAACGAGGATGACGGCTGGAAGTACTACTGGGGCCTCGGTCCGCCGTACATCATGACCAAGAACGACATGCTCACATTCATCGACGACTATTGCCACTTTGTCGTCGAGGCGCGCAAGGTCTCGACTGACTGGATGACGGAGATGTACGCGTACTCGCTGGCGGCCGCGAACCACGGCATCAAGCACACGATCTTCTCGCACCTGGGCATGGGTCATCCGTACATCGACGAAGAGTACTGGAAGTTCCTCGACGACCTGAGCATCAAGGACAACCCATGCCTGCCCACGACCGACATCTTCGTGCCTCCCGAGCCGCCCTTGGGTCTCCACTTCTATCACGCGTACTACTCGGGCGAGGAGAAACGGCACTTTTACAAAAAGTCCGTGCCAAAGGACTTCCTCAAGTGCGACCACAGCTTGCTCCGGGTGCCGAACGCGACCGACTACGAATGGGCGAGCTCACTGCACCCGAGCAACGATAACTCGCGGTCGCAAAGACGCCACGAGACCTGGTTGTCGTGCACGATGCACAAGATCGTCAACCAGGCGGCCGTGCTGATAAAGACCGCGACGTGTGGCGAGCGAGGCTTCAACGCGTTCCAAGGCTACGAGATCATTAAAACAGACTGATAATGAGTACGCAAATACGCATTCTTCCGCTACGTACCGATAGCGAAGGCGGCGTCCTATATATTAATTCCACTCTTCCGATTTGCTTCCCATGTTTTGACTTGAACGCACTATTATTGACGGCACAGTACTTGGCTCAATACAGCGACGCAAAGCGGTCAATCGACTGCCAGTACGCCACCTCTTCGATCTCTTTGCTTGCGGCAGGTTCGTCCTCTGCCTCGATTCTGTAATACTGTGCTGTCACCATGTTGCTGGCACTGTCGCCGTAGCCCATAGACGCAGCAGCGAGTGAGCCATACTTCTTGTCGATGCTCGCAAGCGCGTCCTGCAGCGTGGTCGGCGCTTTGTCCTCCTGTGATTCCTGCTTGTCTTCATCCAGCTCGCACGCAAAGGCGCCTTTCTCAGCATCGTCATTGACTTTCCGGTGCTTCGTTGGGAGATCGGAGAGCTTGCTCGGCGCTTCCACGTCGCTGATCGGGCGCTTCCTGCTGTGGACCACAGTCGTATGCTCTGGTTTCTTTGCGTTGTAGGTGGCGCTGTTAGGCTTAGTGGAAGTAATTCTGCTGTCCACCTTTTCAGTCGCTCGCGGTGCTGCTGTAGCCGTCGGAGCTCTCATCGTCACGAACTGAAGCGATCGCTTTTTAGTGTCCATCGCCGTCTTCCCTGATCCAGAGCTCCCTGCTGTTGGGAGTAGCGTCGTAGCTTTACCCCCTCCTGCCGCATCGACCTTCGGTGCCTTCGCATTCCGCGCAGACTCGATGGATTTGCTCAGTCTCTCTTTGATTGTCGTCCATCGTTCCTCGCGCCGTTTTTCCCAATCGTTGGCCGTGGAAGTGCTGTTGCTCTCTTTTGCTGTCGTCCGCAGTCGCTTTATCTCGCCCGCCGCTGCTGTGTGTGTAGATGATGATAATGATGATGATAATGGTGATGGTGGAGCGAAGCTTGAGTCAGTCGTGGACGTCGTGGGTCTGCTGGGGCGCCGCACTTTCGTCTCCTGTTTCTGGAGCCACGACAGATACGCGCTCATAGTCACGGAGCTTCTTCCTTCTCTTTCCCGTCGCAGAAATGCAAACTTTCAAAACATTACATTCCCGCTTAAGTTCGACTATATTCAATTATAGCGGATAAATACAAATTATACAATTTATGAGAATAACAACGCTATTTTTGGCGGGAACATTCGAAATAGGTATACTCTGTAGAGAAGAGCTGCGTTTCTTTTTTTGTGGTTACCCTGTGCATACTTGCTGTACATGCCTCGTGGGCAGTGCGAGGGTAAACGCCGTGGGCACGCAAGAGAGAGCGAAGAGGAGGCAAATTGACGGTAGAGAATGAGCTTTTTGGACCGATTCCAGAGCAAGATCGCGACGGTGACGGCGCATGGCCACCTCAAGAAAGCCGACGGGAGCGAGGAGATCCGTGTAGGCCCTCCGAAGCGCAAGGTAAAAGCACCTAGTGCGTCGAGTAACGAAGACAACGTGCGCGTGAATAATCCTCCACCTGGCAAGCAACATGCGACGGGCGAAAACAACAGCTATAGTGGCTCACATGCTGGAAAGGGTGCAACCATGACAGGGGGGAAACATGTAGTGAGTGCGCCAGTGCCTGCGCTACCCATGCAGTCCTTGCAATCTGGAAAACAGCAACAGCAACAGCCAAACACGAAGCAGATGGTCCAGCAGCAGCAGCAGCCATGGCCGAACGCCTCACCACGCAATAAGACTGGGCGTGATTATTCGCACGGCTACGATAACAACCAGAGCCACCGTGACAATTACCATCAGCAGTACTCGGAGCATAGCTACTACGACCACCAGAGCAGCATACCTGGACGGCTCAAAGATGACTATTACGAGCAGCCTCAATATACCAACCGAAGTGGTCACGCACCATCGAAAGGTTCTCCGTCGCCGACGAATGAACGATACCAACGACAGCAACAGGATGACCAGTTCTGGAATCAGCCTACTCAGATGCAGCAGCAAGAGCCACAGCGCATTCGAAGCCCACGAGGCTACAATCACGAACCTCAGCAGAAAGAGTGCCGATCACCAAAGGAGATCAACGAGTCACGCGTTCAATCCGACCAAGATCAACTCGCATTTAGTCGGAAAGCGCGTCCCGTGCAGTACGAACCGTGTAAACTCTCGCAGTACAAGAAAGAGAAATCGGCCGAGTATTACGAACTCGGCAAGCTGCAACCCGACTTGAACTCCGAAGAACTGGTCCAAAAACGCGCCAATGCAGAACGAATCAAAGCATTTTCGAAAAGCCTTCGTGTGATCAACAAAGCGAGTCAGCCAAAGAAGGCAGATTCCAATAACGGCTCGCCTCCGTCCAGGAAGACCGCTTCTTCTACACGATCCAAAGCCTTGGAGTTTGCCAAACGCATCCCAAAACCGAAGCACTCGAGTCGCTCGAACCCGGAAGGATCGGGCACGCTATCAAGCACGTCATCGAGTAGCAACATCCAATCCATCGCAGCGCAATCGCGGCCGATTAACAGTGTGCTCGACGACGATTCCGAGGACGATCAGGTGAGCTCCGAGCTACAGCAACTTCAGCTTCGTCATCAGGCGTCGCGAGCTCAGGTGGAAGCGTTGATCAAGAAGAGTTGAGTCCGAGTCTCAAGTACAGACTACCGTGCATTTCTGCTCACCTCGCATACTAATATTATTAATATTCATACCATCATGACTAATGCACGATTCTACCAGCGCCATAGGAATGGCTATTGTGCATCCCACACCATCACGCTCTCTGATTCTCGTATCGCTTGCATTATCCCCACGCTTGAGTGAGGCTGTAGTTCAAAATGAGCATCTCGCCGACTTGGAAGCACTATGTACGAGACGAGACACGTCAGCAGTTCATTCGGCTGCATATCTTGTACATGGAGAAAAAGGCGAAAGTGCTTACCTCGAACAACGAATTGAGTTTTTGGTCCGGGGACGGCGCAAAGGAGCTGTTGCAATACACAAACTGCACGATGTAAATGTGCAAAAACAGTGAGGTTATGCATTTGGCTACGATGGGTACACAATCAGAGCAAGACTCTTACCAGAGCGTCCGTGTCCTTCAGACGCAATTGCTTCTTCAAAAATTTGTAGACCTAGCGTATAAAGCGCACGTGTCATAACCGCAATGATCAATACGCTTTCAACATGCATTCATGTTATAAAAACAAAAACGAGAGACGCACCACGCTGAGCTGATCGTGCCCATTGACCGTGAACTTGGTGCGCTTCATCAGCGGCGCATTGCCCACGGCCACAAATTGCAGCGTCACTACACATTGGCACAGTGAACACACAGCACGAGTCATTAACCATCAGCAGCAGCATATGGCATTGACCTCAGCGCGCCTCGCTCACCCTTCGCGGGGCCCTCGGGCCGCGCATGTCGGCGCCCTTCTTCGTCCATCTTGCGCGCTCTTTTCTAATAGGTAATGTGTTGTTCTCTGTCGCATGGTTAGCGTCGATGTGGACCGCTCCACAGATGCTGATATAGAGTGTTCCACATTTCTCACTCTGGGACACTAAGTGGAGCCGACGTCTCTTTTTTATTTGCACAAGCTAAAGAGAAGAAGCGGCGGCGCTTGAGCGTGAGCAGACGCGCGATACAGTTTGCCATACTAAAGCGCGAGTCCCGAGCGTCGCATCCGGTCGTTAACTCCGTCACTGGCAGCATGGAGTCCATGGAAAACAGCGCCGCGCTGAGCGCGTCGACGTCCGCCAGTACCGGCAGCGCGCCTTACACGGCGGTGTTCGGTGGCAGCCACGCGGCCGACCAGGAGCAGCGCCGCAAGCTCTTCGAGCTCTTCGAGGCGTGCGTGCTCACGGACGTGGTGCTCGTGGTGCAGGACCAGGTGATCGCAGCGCACCGCGTGGTCCTCGCGACCGCGAGCCCGTTCTTCCACGCGCTGTTCACGAGCGGTATGAAGGAGAGCTTCGAGAGCCGCATCGAGCTCAACGAGATCCACGCACCGGCGTTCCGCGAGCTCGTCAAGTACATGTATCTAGGCCAACTGCACATCACGGGCGAGACGATCTTGGCGATCTTGCACACCGCGAACCAACTGGAGATGCTCGAGGTCGTCGAGATCTGCTGCAAACAGCTCATGCTTGAGCTCAACGTGGCTAACTGCGTCGATATCTATCTCTGCTGCGAGAATCTCAAGATGCGCCCGGCGTGCCGCATGCTCGCGCACGCTGCAAGAGCCATGATCGAGACGTATTTCTGCGACGTGTACCGCACCGACGCATTCAAGAACCTCCCGCTCTACGGCGTGATCAAGATTCTGCTGCGACGCAAGCTGCGCGTGCAGGACGACGCGGCCGTGCTCTCGTGGCTCATGCACGATCCAAAGACGCGCAAGATCGAGCTCACGCGCATCTTCAGTTCGCTGCAAATCTCGGAGGATCCCAGCGGACTGAAAGACACGGCTGCAGCGTCGCTCTCATTGTACCAAGCGCTGAGCTTCAGTGGCATGATTAACAGCAAAGATCGCGTCAAAGATCGATGCGCCAGTCCAGCATCTACAAGTATAACTCCGGCATTGGTTGATAGCAACAGTCGCGGGGAAGCAAACAAGCGCGAGCCACCAGTAATAGACGAGAAGCTCTCGGTACAACCGCTGACGCCCACGATCTTTGTGATCGGAGGCTTTAATGGTCCGAGTGCGCTGAAGACCGTCGAGTACCTGGATTTTCACACGAACGAGTGGTTTGCAGCCGCGAACATGCTCGAGAAGCGGTCGTACAGCGGTGTCGTGGTTTCAGACCAGAACAAGATCTTTGTGATTGGTGGCACGTGCAGCTCGCGGCACTTGAAGTCCATGGAGATGTATGACCCGGAGCGCAACACGTGGACCGTGATGCCGCCCATGCGCCGCGCACGGAGCTACCTGGGCTCAGCGTACTCGAATGGGTATATTTATGTCGTCGGCGGGTTCAATGGGATGTCCCACTTGAACTCGGTGGAGCGCTTCGATGTGCAGAACCAGACGTGGGAGGAAGTGCAGCCGCTGGGGATTGGACGAAGTGGGCTCGCGGTCGTGGCGATGAATGGGCACATCTATGCCATCGGAGGCTACGACGGCCGGAAGCACCTGAAGAGCGTCGAAGTGTACGACCCGCGGCAGAATCAGTGGTTCCCCGTCGCGAGCATGCGGTACGCGCGCAATGGCCCCGCAGCTGTGGCCCAGGTCAAGATCAACAGCATCCTCGTCTACGGTGGTGAGTCGCGCCATGGGATCCGCATGAACACGAGCGAGCGCCTCGATCTCACGACGGGCATGTGGCACGATATCGACGCATTCGTAGACTCGCGAAGCGGCCACGTCGCGTTCAGTTTCCTCCACGACTCGTTTCTCTTCTGTCTCGGTGGATCGAACAAAAAAGACGAATACCTCGACACGGTCCATCGATACGACCACCTGACTAAGCAATGGAACATCCACTCGCGTATGCTTTCGCAACGGTGCGGCCTCAACGTCGCAGTCGCGTTCACGTCGCCGACAGCGAGCTGCTTCCAGGCGCAAAAAAAAAGCAGCAGCAGCTCAAGTTCAAGTTCTTCTCTGACACCGCCACTGGCACCGAGTGCATGAAGTGGAACGATTGCTGTGAGTGAATGGATGGACTGCAAATCTTGAGCCAGAACACCATGGCCAAGACAACGAACGACAAGCAAAAAGCCAAAGCGCCTTCATGCTGGAGCACATAGGAGGAAGGCTGTGTGTGTAGCATTATATATGAAAACCAGTATTTTCTCTTCTTCTTTCGAATCACGCAGCAAACGGTGGGGGACAACAGCAGTGTCGGCTCCTATTTATTTTTTTTTCTCTGTTTTCTTAAATCAAATGCATGCATCTTCATAGCTTTTTCTCATATCTTCCATTCTGTTTCTGTGTTTTCCTACGTTGCTCCAACAAAATGCCTTCTTTTTCTCCACAGTTCTCGTCTTGCAATGCTGTAGCGTTCTTGTGAGAGCAAACGAATAAGTTCTCCGCTCATTTATTCTCATGTGAGCACTTCGTGAGTTTATTTACACGGCGCTGCCATAGGCCGACACAAGTGCATCGCCGTGGAACTTGCGCCATCCGCCCACGAGGTCTTCGTATTCACGAGGGTGGTTGCGGTTGAACGCAATCGGGTCCTACAAAGCGAACCATTTCAAAAAGAAAAAACAACGGTCAGAAATCAATCAGCAAACAATAGACAGCATTCAAACCAGAGACATACCTCAGCAAAGCAGACAAAGACCGTGTGAAGCGCCGTGATCACAACGTTCGCGAGGATCATCGCCATACTGAGACCCGAGATGAAGCCGATCACGCCCAACACTGCGTACGCAGAGTTGTCCGAGCCGAGCGCGATAAGCCACGAGTCCGGCGTGAACTTGGCGATCAGCAGCCCGATGATGCACGTGACAAAGCCGACACCGAGAGCGCCGAACGTGAGCGCGCTCGATGTGAGGTCGTCGTTGATCACAGCCGTCCAGCCACGGTTGGTGAACAAATCCATGACCGCCTTGCCACTGGTTCGGAAGTCGTAGCCGTAGATGCCAACGTAGACGTACGCCCACTGATTGATGTACTCCATGATGCCTTCCAGGCAGTTCAAGATGCACTCGGCGAGACACGCGACGCACGCCAACGCCGCATTGTCGTCCTCGCGCGCCTTGTCTTTCAAGATCGTTGCCATCTAAACCATCACACACATGTGCATTAGTTGATCAACTACTGTACGCTGTAGCACAAAGAGAAACTAGGGCATACCGTGCGCAGCGCTTGGAGAACCGCAACAATCAACGAACCGAAGCAAATCGAGCCAAAGGACGACGTGAGCGAGCGGTAGAGCGCGCCGAGCGTCACGTTTTTTGGATTTGGCTGATACCACCAGGACGCGACGACACCGGACGTCGTGCACGTCAAGATGTTTTGAATGACCTGCTGGCCCCAGTACACACTGATCAACAGGAAGAATAGCGTAAAGCCCCCGCCGACGCCACCACACATACGTTGTGGGCGGCCCGTGTCATCCAATTGATCACAGCCTGGGTCCGCGTCCACGAGCATCTGATAAATGCCGATCGCACTGAGCGACCAGAGCATGAGCCACACGGTCTGCTTGATCAGCAACAGGAACGCGACTGCGAAAATCGCCGTATGCTGAGAGACCGCGGCGCACGCCGCCTTGAGGTTCGCCGACGCGAACGCGATACGATCCTGGACCGCGTAGATGTACCACACGTTAATGCCGGCCGCCAAGAGCAGCAAGCACCCCATGATGGGGCTCACAGCGAACGTCGTCAGCGCCGACACGATCGTAAGACCGACGTTGAACCAGAGCGCGATGCGGATCATCGACGACGCGTTCGCCATGAGGAACTTCATCCACAGCAGCGAGAACAGCACGGCGATGCCCATGAGTCCCGCCGAGAGCGCAAACACATACTTGAAGTCTTTCGACTCCTCTTCCGGCGTCGCATCAGCAGTGTTCTGCTTCGCATGGTTCATGGCGGCAGGGACGCCCTTCCAGAACGCGAACACGCCGATCACGACGACGTGCACGATGAAGAGCATGGCAAAGATCCAGTCGTTGCAGCGTGGCGCAGGCGCCTCGAGACGCATGCTGCGTACCGAGCCCGTGCCGACGTCCTTGCCGCCCGCGGGGCTGCGCGCACCGCCAAGCATGGGCTCCGATTCGTGCGTAGCTTGGTACATGGTCGCGTAATGGTCGTCGTCCAAGTCCGAGTGCAGGTCCTCGTGCGCAGTGCGGCTGCTGCTGCTGTAGGGGGAACGCGCGTTCGTGTACAGCGTGACGAGCGGGTGGCGGAGGAGGCGACTCCGCGAATCAGGGGAACGGGATGATGGAACGGAGGGGGAACGAGCGAGCGCGGCGCTTCTCTGTTCTTCGTCTGGTTCGTGGAGAAATGGCGGGTCTCATTCCCCAACTTTAGATCGACATCGACGGGGCGGAACAAAAAGAACGAGCAAGAAAAACCTTCATAAATGCATATACTCGCAACCGTTATTTAATATTGATTCAAATTGATAAGCTTGTTTGATTGTGATAATGAATAGCCTGTGTAAACAGTTGTGGGAGCCAGAAGAATGAGCCTGTGTGGCCAATTTTATTTGGAGATTCGGATATATGCGATACATGTATCACTTGTTACAACCGAAAGCGCATGTGTTAATTAACCTCTAAAAATCAAGATGGCTACAGCTTCATGACGCCCAAGTTTTCTGGATTAGGCGCCGTACTTCGGCGCGAAACCGAGTCGAAACGCCATTTCCTTCATGAACATGAGCGCGCTCATGGCGCCATAGCTTCCGAGCGCGTCGATTTCGGCTTCGTCGAATCGCTGAACCTCGTCGTGACGTGTGCGATCCTTCTGGTAAAACGAAAACAAGAGGCGGGGCAATTCCGAGCTGTTGCTGGATGAGGCCGCGCAGGCTGGGTACGAAGCGTCGATCTTCTCGTAACTCTGGCGTGGGCGGAACGGATTCGCATCATTGGCGGCCTGGGAGCGATGCAGCTGCGCTGCCGTTTGCACGAGCGCCACGAGACAGCGGCTCTCAGCGTCTCGCTCTTGCAGCTCCAGCAGCTCCGAGACAAGACCATGCACCCAGTGGCTACTATCGCTGAGGACGGATGGCGTGTCCAAGTGCAGAAACACGAGCTGCTTCGAGTGTGTAGACTCAGTCAAAAGAGCTTTCACCTTCGAGTCAAAAGACTTGTCGTCTGCCGTTCTTGCATTCAGGTCGTGCACCTGCTCAAGCCCGAGCTTTGTCACGAGTTCACACGAGTTAGAGAACGTACTAAAAAACGCGACTGGCATCTTTGGGAACCTGCATAAAGCACACGTACAGTATCTGCAGGTTAGCATTGTGAATTTGGCCAAATTCTATGGTGTCGAACGTACTTGAAGGCCACGTTTCCTGCGGCATCACGATCCACGCTGAGCAAAGACTCCAAGTCACTTCGGCCATGCTCATTATGCGATGTCTCTGCTGCGCATAATAAACGAAGCACAGATTAGCGCGAAGCCACCATGGACCACAGCACATATCAGATCCGCATGCCGTTCTGCTTGCGCACGTACGAGGCAAGACGAGGACCCCATTGGAACCACGTTTCGCGACCTCGTTTAGCGCAGTGCATTCCGCTGGTGATGCGCTGGTCGCAGACGCTGCATCCACCTTCCCGTCGAGGAACACGATGAGAATCTTGTCGGCGATCACGGTCATCTTGGCGGGCTGAGTGACCGGCAGTTGGGAATGTTGAAAATCGCCCTCGAAGGGTTCTATCGAGAGCTACTATTTAGCAAATCTAGATTCGATGTTTAACCTGTATTTTATTATTTATCGATCGATACGCAAATTCGTGGCTCGACATTCGAGCAAAGCATTTTGCTTTTGACTACCGTTTCCTTTTCTGACTTCCCAGGAGTCATTGACCATTCTTGTATCTTGAACCGATGCGAAATGCGCCAAAGAGACACCAAGTATCGGAAAAGCAATGACGACGGAAAAAGACGGACTATACGAGTCCTCTTCGCGCGCATCTGGCGGCGCCCCACAGGCAGATGAGAGCCGTATTCCAGAACTCACGTCCGTGTCTTCTCGTCCTGGTTCTAGTGGTGTCCGCAGTGCAGAACTGGAGAAGCTGCTCAACTCGTGGGGGACGCTGCCATCGCGCACTGCGACCAGCAACCAGAGCCACAACAACCACGCGTCCTCCACCAGCAGCGTCTTAAAGGATGCAGATAACGAATACGACGCCGAGAAGATGGTCGACGAGCTACTTGCGAGTACGTGGGAGCCCGTTCAGCTACGGAAAGCGAGTGTGCTGCAGATGGCGGGCGGCAAACCGGCTCGGGACAAGTGCGCGTCGTTTAAGCAGCAGACGCATTCGATGAACGAGCTCCAGAATGTGTTGCAAGAGTCGATTGAGCGACTGATCAAGCACCGACAAGTCATATCGGACCACATCGCGGCGCTCGAGAAGGAGAATCAGCAAGTAAGCAGCAAGTTCCAGGACGGACTCAAGAACCCCGAGCAGTTGCTTAATGTAAGTACAAACAGTGAGTATGGACTCACAAAGCAAAGCGGTCTAAAAGCGATTATTTTTGTATGTAAATTCATAATTGTAGCAAATATGCGTGCAAATGGAAGACCTGGAAGAGCGCTTTACGAAAGTGAGCTCCACGGCAGTGGTGATCGGCGACCGGCTGCAATCACTGGATCAAGAGCGAACGCGGGTTCTGGAGACAGATGAAATGATGGAAGCGCTAATCGCGTTGAACGACCCGTCTAGCAAGCTCACCAAGTCCAGCAATCGTCTTTTTAATACGCTGCAAGATCCGAACCAACTGCACGAAGCGTCTCGAGTCATCAAGAAAATGTGCATCTTCTCGACAGAGCTCTCGTCTCCCATGATCTCCCACGCGGTGGCTGAGATCGAGCGGTTGAGTCAAACTATCGAGAATGACTTGCTGAACGAGTTTAGTGAAGCTCAGGAGAAAGAGAACGAGAAAGAAATGGCAAAGTGCGCAGCCTCACTCATCGAGTACAACGACAAGGAGAAAGTCGCGGACCGTTACGTGTGGAACGTCATGAAAGACCAGCTTGCGAGGTCCGTTGTTTATATCAAAGCACCAGCTGTACAAAGCTACTGACTGCATTGTTTCTAAACTGGCCTCCTCTTTCTTATGGCAGAAACATGAGCTTCACAGCTATCTCGTCTTTGGATCCGATCCAGGATTTGGAATCTCTGTTCTCACGAATCGCCGCGATCTGCAAGGAGCAGTTCGCTATGATTCACAACGTTTTTCCAGCATCAACATGCAACTCAATACGCGAATTACTTGTTGAGCGCATGTTCAATGACCCAGCGTTCGGCATTTTCTCGTACTTGGATCAGTTTTTGGCGACAAGTCGGCAGCCACCTATGAGTCAAACTGCGGAACTAAATTCTGCAACATCACTATCCGAAGATGCGGACCTTGAATATGTTCGTCTGCTTTGCGGTGCTTACGAGAAAACATGCGCGCTCACGTCGGCGATCGAGAATATGAACGCACCCACGACGTCACCCCAGGTATCTTCTTTGAGTGCGACTGTAGCGAAGCGCTCAACCCCTGCTACTGCCAATATAAATGATATGGAGGACGAAGATGTGTTTGATGCTGATCGAGAGCGAATGCGAACGTTCTTAAGTCTGCAACTCCACTCGCTGTTTGGAAGTCATCGGCAACGATATTTCCGAACAGAGCTCGATTTGACGCAGCGACAGTTTGCGTCCATCTTCAATGAAGTCAAATTTCCTCAGCAGCTCACAGCAAAACAAAAAGCTGCTGCTACGAAATCCAAGCACACGGGTGCGTCGTCTGCAGCCAATGCGTTGCCATCAACACATTCATCTGCCTCGAATGCGTCGTCTTCAAGCTTCGAGAAAGATGGCTTTTTTGCAGCGCCAGAGGTGTCGTTGATATATTATGAGACGTTGCTCGGGATTGCTGAGGGTGAAGTGGTTCCGGAGAAATACATGCTTGCTCTGAAAGACACAGTCGGTCGATGCGACTTTGTGTTGAAAGACTCCGAGTTGAGGGGCGAGCTGATCACGAAGCTGTTTTCATCGTTCGTGGTGTCCTTCGGTGATGAATATCTTGGAGTATGTGAGGGAGACAACATCGTTTTTTCCTTCTTGGCAGTTCTGACATGGTTGGCGGGTTGATTTTTTTGTTTTGTGTCCGATTTGAAAGAAACTGTGCACTATGACAGGCGAAATGCTACAAGAACCGCTGGTGACGACGGACTCCACACGACAGTTCTTCACAGTTTTGGAGGTACATACCAATCCAGTGCCCGTGACTGCATGGTCGCAATCGCAGGCAACATCGATGAGCTGAGTTAATTGTGCTGTTATTGCAGATGATCTTGAGACGGATTGAATTTCTCGAAGAGCAGTTTGAGACTATGATATCTCCTTTGCTGAGCGACTCCCCTACGCAATTCACGTACGTGCTGCTTGGAACCCAATTATTTTGCTTGTGAAAAGTTCTGTACGCCAATACAATTGTCTCTTCCTACAGCATTTGCTACGAGAGCAAACGCCGGAGCGTTGACAAACTGGAGCGCACTATTGCATCAGCGCTGCAGCAGGTGTTTGCGGTGGTGGAAAAGCGTATCAGCGTCATCTTCTCGACGACCCAGGACAAGTCGGATTTCATTGGCAGCGACACCAACATGTCGCTGTCCTGTTCGCGAGCATGCCGGAAATGCGTCGAGTACCTGCAGCCATTGGTAACAACGATCTGCAACGTCCTCTTGGAAGAAAATCGCGAGCGCTTTCTGATAGCACTGAGCACGATATTCAAGGATCTGTACTTGCAGCACCTGCAGAAGTATCGCTTTGACCCCGACGGTGCGTGCATGCTGCTGCGTGACGTAAACGCCTACCGCCAGATCTTCCGCTCGTTCCGCCACAGCGCGATCGATGATGCGTTTGACATTCTCCACGAAGTCGCCAACATTTTTGCGCTACCACCAGAAAACCTCGCTGGGTTCATTCGTGATGGAAAACTCGCCAGTCTCAGCAAACAGAGCCTTCAGGATATTGTAAAGCGGCGGTGGGATTACAAAACCAGTGCCGACAAGATCATGCTGTAGCACAATAATCGAGGGAAGCACACACACAAGAACGAAGCGCACAGGTATATATGCACACAAACTCTTCATAGTTACATCTCAATTAAACACAAGCAACAGAGCCAACCACCACCACGAAGCACACACAACACACTGCTCTGCTGCCGCTATCCTGGGCAAAAAAATCCACTCACAAGCAGTGGCGTACGGACGGAGCTACAAACTCTTCGAGTACAGCTCGCTCTTGATGGCGGCGCTGCGCTCTTCCAGCCGCCGCGAGTTCGGAGGTTCTACGCGCATCGTGTAGTTGTACCGGCGACGGAAATCCTTCTTCTCAGTCAGTGAGCGCAACGCGAAGTAGTACTTGGCGTACACCGACGCCGAGATGTAAAGATCCCACTGGATATGGTGCAGAAAGAGCCGCTCGAGGCGGTTGATCGAGTGCAGCGGATACTGCGGGTAGATGTTGCTGATCTCGACGTTCCACGAGCTCAGATCCTGCCACACCTGCATGGTATTGACATTGTTTTTAGGCAAAAAAATAATCAACCACAGCATATATTCATTCACTCGGCAAACAAAGACGCATACCTTGGACGCGAGAAGGAGGCCGCAGAGTACAATGGGCTTCCAGGTCACCGCGAGTAGCGGCACGTTGGCTTGCTCCATAAGCCGCTCAATGTAGATGAGGCACACGATTGTGCACTCGGCACTGAGCTGCGCCTTGTTGAACAGATTCATGCAGAACCGGAAGATCTCGTCGACGCTCGGCACGTGGCGCTTGGATGACACCTTCTCCATCACGTAGCTCGTCATCGGGAACACGCGCGGCAGGCGTATGAACGTGTACTTGTACTGCGGCGTGACAAAGTGCTCTTCGCGGAAAATCTCGTCCACTGGCAGCTCCACGAGGCGTGGCGACGCGATGCTCGGGTTCACCTTCGCGGCAGGCGCCGGGTAGTCGACCGTGTCATCCTCCGGCGCGAGGTCATCGTCGTCCTCTCTCCCGCCCGATATGCTCTGAGCCCCTGCCACGCCATTATGCACGGAGACCAAAGCACCATTCGTGCCCTGCATAGATACGGACGTCGAGTCTGGCGCCAGAGTGGCGGCCTCGGCAGCGGCTGTCGCTGCTGCTGCTGCTGCTGCCGCTGCCGCGCGCTGCTCCTCGCGATGGCGCTTTTCGCATCGCCGCAGATGCTGATAGAGCACGACGCTCACGCGACGCAGAAAGTCGTCGTAGTTTGGCTGCGCGATCGAGCTCACGGACGTCGGGGGCGCGAGACTCGTGCTGCTCACCACGCGGTCGTCGGGCTTCCGATACCGCAGCGATGTGGTCTCCGTGAGCCGCGGCGTGAACACCGTGTGCGTGGGCTGGAACGCGCCAAAGTGCACGCGCTTGCCCCCTGCGACGCTGCCGTTGACGGCGCGCGCGTCCTCCTCGATGGAGCTCGGGAGGAGGGGCGAGAGGGAGACGCTCAACGCTGCTGCTTCCGTCATGCGACTGCTTCCGACCACCATGCTGCAAATGGCCGAAGGATTTGAAGATCGAAATCTGGGAATCGCAGTAGCGGTTTTTGGACTACCGGGAAGTCACATTCTGTGCTCAATACGTACGATCATTGGCGGAAATGTGCTTTTAATAATTGATTTCACCCAATGAGAAGGAGTATACCGTTCCTGCCACGAGCGAGCCATTCAAGCCGACCAGTCATTCTGGCCGTTGAAAACCAAAGGAAGCGGCATTCCCCGAAAAGCAGCACCACGATGGAGAACGCGGCGTCGCGTTTTGGCCAGCGCCTTGCGCACACAGGTACGTCTGGATACAGATATATACACACAGTGCGTATGCATCTATGCGTACACATGGCTGCATAGTCTGACGGCCTGTTGCTTGCGAATGCAGAGAAGAAGTACCGTGACCAGGCGCTGAAGAAGCTCACGGTGTACCTGACCAAGAAGGCCGACTGGACCGAGCTCGAATGGGACAAGCTCTGGAAGGCGCTTTTCTACTGCATGTGGATGAGCGACAAGCGCCCGATACAGGAGGAGCTGTCCACGAACCTCGCGTCGCTGATCCACAAGATCCCAACGCCTGAGAACGCGCTCGGCTTCGTGCACAGCTTCTTCCGCACGATGCACCGCGAGTGGCACGGTATTGATGGTCTTCGGTACGAACACAATGGGCTCTGCGCATAGTGCTTTTTCGAGCACGACCGATGCTAACTGTGCGGATGCTCTTTATTGACAGACTCGATAAGTTTTACTCGTTGATCCGCAAGTTTGTGCACCAATCCGTGCTGCTCTTGCAGGCGCAGGACTGGGACCACGACTACGTCTCGACGTTCGTGACGATCGTCTCGAGCGAGATCATCAGCCAATTGCCGAACGGACTGCGCATGCACTTGTCGGATCTCTACCTCGTCGAACTGCACCAGGCGGCCGGTGCGAGCGTCGAGACTGACTCATTTCTGCTGCTGCTGGAGCCGTTCTTCACGCTGCTGAGCTCAGAATACGACAAGACCGTGTTCAAGCGCGTGCGCGAACTCGTGTTTCTGCCAATGCTGAGCGAGTACAAGTTTGGCCCGCAGCCAGCGAAGGAGGCCAAGGAGCAGGCCGATGACAGCGGCGAGACTGATGGCGACGACGAGGACGAGGTCAAGGTGTTTGAACAGGTCGACCTCGCGCACGTGCAGCACCGGATTTTCAGCATTGCCTCCGCCGAGTACGTGCAAATTCCTTCACAATTTCAGGCTTGTGAAACAACGCATACTGATGGCATTTCCCTCTCTAACCATATCTTTACTCCCTTAATGTAGCGACACGGCCGAACGCAACCGCAGTGGCCTGTACGACTTGTACAGCAAGTTCTTCGCGGTGACCAAGATCGATTCGCTCAAGGCGTCGCAAGAGGCCGAGTCGGCGCCGAAGAAATCGCCAAAGAAGAACAAGAAGAAGGACGCGAAGGAGGCGAAGACCGAAGAAGCGACGATGCCGGAGCCTGTTTCCGATAAGAAGAAGAACAAGAAACGCAAGAAAACAGCCGGTGTCTCAGAGGAGACCAAGACGGAGGCGACTGAATCTGCTGCTGTTGTCAAGGATGAGGCCGTGAAATCCCCACAAAAGAAGCAGAAAGTCGACGACTTAGAAAAGACCGTCGTGAAGGAAGTAGCTAAGGAACTAAAGGCAGCGGAATCGAAGAAGGCGAAAAAGGCCAAGAAAGCGGCTGAAGAAGTCGTGCCTGTGAAGCAGGAGGAGAAGCAGGAAAAGAAGGTTGCCAAGGAAGAGAAGAAGGCTATCAAGGAGGACAAGAAGCAGCTTGTGAAGGCAGAAAAGAAGGAAGTGGAGGAACCGGAGCAGCCAAAGGCAAAGAAGGAAAAGAAGCTCAAGGTCGAGGCAGAACCTGCCAAGCTGGCTGATGAGGAGAAGTCGAAACCACCCAAGAAGGAAGTGGTTGTCAAGAGCGGTATGAAGTTCCAGCGCTGCATTTCCTGCAAGGGCTTTGGCAAGGGATTTCTGCCGGCCGCGAAGGACATCTGCGCCCACTGCGAGCGGTCCCAAAAGTTGCAAAAGAAAGCGACCGTCGGCGCGGCGAAGAAGCGCAAGGCATCGGAGCTTGCGGCGTCAGCGGCAGCCGCAGAAGCTGAAGCAGCAAACGCGAAGAAAGTGACATTTGGAAAGAACAAGGCGCTCCCACATGAACTCTCGGTCAAGCGATTGAAGGCGTCGGCCAAGAAGGATCCTGTAGCGAAGGAGGCAACGTCGAGCATCAAGGGCGTACTGAAGAGCACACCACCCCCAGCGGCGATCAAGAAGGACAGCAAAGTAAACAAGAAGAAAGCGGGGAAGGGTCGAATGAAAGCGGCGGACTTCTTTTAAACTGACGCAGCAGCAGACACACACATATTCAAATTAGACGGACTTTTTTCTTTAGCAAGTAAATCCAGCGTGTTTCCATATTGTTGTACTCTTTGTGTCATTGACGTCGAAGAGCTACTTTTATGGCACTTTTGCCTTGCCTGATGCATGTGCTTCTTCACTTGGCTTATCATGCAAGTGCGTTGGTTCAGCAGCGTCCAAAGTGAGGTGGTTACCGAACGCGTTGCAAATGGTGTCCATGTCCAGTCGCTCTTCTGGTGCTTCGTACTCTCGAATTGGCCCCTCGAAGCTAACCTTCGTCGCGTTGGTAGTAGAAGCCAATGTGGCCCTTGAAACAACTGTGTCAAGACACCACGAAAGCTGAATTTCTTGACGACAGCCAAACTCCACCCATTTCTTCACAGATGGGGCGATGTACGTGTCCATGGAGCTAAAATGAGCCCCATAGGCAGCAAGAAGTGCCGCTACGTCCATGTGACCCCATGCCACGGCGTACACAAGCGCTGATCCATCATTTGCATGGAACGCAACAAGCTGCTCGCCACCACGACTAACCATATACTCGATCAATTTGGTCATGCGTCGGATGCACGCAATATGGAGCACATGTGCAAATTGGAATGCAAACATCCCAGCATCCACAGCTTTGCGACCACTTTCTCTGACGTCATCCCACCTTGTCAGTAGATATATTGCGATGTCTTCATGACCTCTCGAGACAGCACAGTCGATACCGACTTCAAGAAAGTCAAGGTAATGCAAACCATCAGTGTGGTTTGTGGCTTCGATTTGTTCGCCACTTGTAGATGCATCAGCCGAGATCAAAAGCTGGACAACATCCAAACGATTCCATCGTACTGCTTGCAGCATATTCCTGCGCTGTGATTGGTACGTCGAGCGGCGCAGCAGCAACGGCACCTTCATATTCACGACGAAATCGACCATCACCGAATCTCCGACGTCGCAAACGAAATCGAAGAGCGAAAGTTGTGGAAAGCGCCAGGACCTCATTGACGTACGGATGTTTTCGAACTTGCCAGCACCGCTCTTTGCTTTTGTTATTTTTGTCTTCACATTGTTTGCTTGGCTTCTGCTTCGAGTAAACACCATCGCTCGAGTCTTTCGACGTGTTTTCCAGCGACGGAAGCTTGAATTCATCAAGTAGTCTTCGTGAATTGATTCCTGTTTAGTGACTCTGCACTTGTCACGCTGTGGAAACATTTTGCTCGTATATGAGTACCATCCGGGAAACGCAAACCATTGCAGTAGCGTGCCGATATTGAAACTCGAAGCATACGGGTGCGTCTTTGCCTCGCCTAAGTGGTCCACTGACATGTCAGAATTAGACCCATACTCGACGAGAGTGAGAAGAGCTTGAACTCTGCCAAATGCAAATGCATAAAGCAAAGGCGTATACCCGGCTTTATCGCGAATATTCAATTGAGACTCCATATCTCCTGGATTTTGGCTCTCTTTTGCTGCCATTTGCTGGAGGTGAAGACGGATAAAACCGTGATCTCCAAATGCGGCCGCGTAGTGAAGAAGCGATCGCTGCTGCAAGCACTTCATGTCACCGAAGCCATACGAGCCCGTTGGCGAGACTAGCTCCTCCTTACAGACACTCAGTAGCCATCTCACGATTTGGAAAGCGCCACATCGAGCAGCAATAAACAGTCCGTGTTCTCCTGCTGGAGTGGCGAGCAAGTCTCGTGCAATTTCGCTGTTCCGAGTATATAATGCAATCAAAATGCCGAGACGATTGCATTTGCACGCATACAGAAGTGCGTTGTAGCCTCTTTCGCAGCGCAACTCAGTAGAAGCACCTGCATTCACTAGTACCCCAGCTATTGCTTCGTGGCCGTGAATGACAGCAGTGTGGAGTGCTGTTCGTCCGAAACAATCCGCAGCATCAACTCCAAAGATTTGGGAGCGTTTATCTAGATTCTGAAGCAGTAACTCGCATATTTGAGCATCACCCTTCGTAGCCGCGACGTGAAGCGACGTTTGCTTGTTGTGATCTTTCGCCAGCACGTCGTACTCTCCGATGTCAAGAAGCTTTGCGGCGATATCAACTTCCAAACCTGCTACAGCACAGTGTAGCGCTGTTCTTCCACCCCACTCATCTTTCTGAGCTTTCGATTCGTCAGGATACGTATCGACAGCGAGCGCCACAACACCCCAAAATTTCTTTTCTAGTCCCCGCACAGAAGCGGCTGTAGTTGCTAGCACAGCAGCAGATTTGATCAGCTGATGCAACAAATTTTTGTTCATGGTCTGCGAGAAATATTTTTTCTCAAGCAAGACCCTCATCAAGCTTTCCACTTCGAGCAAACGCTGGTGCTTGGAGGCTAAAAGCGGTGCAAAATGTTTCCAGTGTTTCTTTCTCGCTTCGTGGTTGTCTGACATCCAGAATTGGTGCAAAAACTCTTCGGCGAGCGGAATCGATAACGATGCGCCGTAGTCGAGAAGCAGTTTTACAGCAGAAAACTGAATGGAGCAAAGTGCATAATACATGGCAGATTTGGAACACCCGCTCTGCTTGTTGGACTCAGAGAAGTCAACATGCGCTCCAGCATCCAAAAGCATTTTCGCCATCTTCAAGTTGAACGGCGGCGGTTGCTCGTAGCATCTAACCAATGCGCGATTAATGGAGAGAACAGCAATTTCGTCGAGTCCCTTGCCCGTCACTATCGTTAGAAGGTACTGGACAATTAAATTGCCAAAGGAGTCTTTTCTTCCAGCAGCGAGAACGAGTGGAGTCTCGTTCACTTCATTCAACGCGGCAACATCAGCTCCATTCTCGACAAGGACTTGAACTGTAAGAAGGTCTCCTCGATCGCAAGCTATGTGAAGGAGCGAGTTTTTCTTGAATGGTTGCCTTTGATTGTAGCGAGCATAAGAGATTAATTTCTTGATGAGAAAACCGCGAGTTTGCTTCCGTGGAATATCGTAGCAGCTGAATGCACTCAGATTTTGCCATTTGCAGGCGGATCCTGGAGCAAAAACACTTTTGGACTCTTGGATTGACCGAAATGATACGGAGAGCTGGAAGTTGCTACCTCCACGCTCTACACTTTTCATCAACGCTTCAAGCGATTGAGACTGCAGCGCGAGTGCAAGTGAAATGAAAGCTTCCACGCAGCCTCCAGTTGCGGCATACCAAATTGGTGATAGTGCTGTTGGGATTTCACTCAACCGGAGATCTGCTGGAACACCTAGCGCCAGTATGAATCGAATCAAACCAACTTGATTGTGCAGCGCGGCACGGTGGAGTACGAGGCAACACGATATAGCGCGAATAACAGCAGGCTTCCAAATGCTTGTCGAGTCCAGAAATCGCGTTGCATGGTTCAAAAAGAGTCTTTGAAACACAAACCAAAGCTCATACTGAGCGCAGACGATAAAAACCTTCAGTATGATGTCGAAGGACGCTCCTGTCGAAAAAAATGCGCCAAAGTCGTCTGCAAACACCACAACAGTTTGCAGTAATGCTCTTGCCTTGGCAACAGTTCTTCGGGACTGTACTGGATATTTTCCTCTTGCAATGGATAACAAAGATGACGCCTTTCTTTTCTTCAATGATCGCGCGCTCTTTATATCCAGAGGCGTGAGATACGCGGAAAGTGCTTTCGGCAACTCTGGTTCACCTATTCCTTGCAAGACACTCACCAATGTCTGAATATCGGGTCTTGCACCGTGTTTAATTAACAGTTGGAAGCCTTCAGCGAATTGATGCGATGCGCATGCATTGAGCGCACTCTGGAACTCGTCATGATTCTCAGCATACGTGAAACCTCCAGTTCGAACATCACTGTTATGCGTATCGGCTGCTTTGAGCAAAAACGCCAACGCCTTTGTCTGATAGCTTTTGCACGCAGTCACGAGCAAACTGATTGGTTTCTTTGCTTCGCGAAGAAAACACTTTGGAAAGTTGTACTGCGCAAGTGTTGCAAAATACTCGAGCAATTCCAGATGGCCTCTAGACACTGCAACATGAATTGCTGTCTCTCCTTTATCATCCTGGTCATCATTGCTTTTCGGACGTCCAGCTTGAGGAGGTGTATGAATTTGGAAAATACTCATCCCCGCGTTAATTAACACGTTTGATAATGTCGTGTGGCCGGCCCAAGCTACCAATTGCAATATCGGTACACCTTCATTGACGCTCCGCTCCAGATACCGAACGAAATGAATGGCAGCATCTGCATACAAATGCCTCTGGTTATATCTGCCCGTGATGTAGGCAGTCTTGAGCTGTCTTGGCATTGATTCACAAACGTAAAAGGATATTGTCTGACTGTCCTTAACTTGCGTGCCGGGTTGTACTGTATGCATTTCCACATCTTGTTTCTTGTTCTGATTAGGTCGCTTCAATTTCACAAGATGCGGTAAGGTTTCCAAAGGGTTGGCTCCAAGAACAATAAGCTTTGCCGCTGTCTCCACGTGACCATTTACAAGTGCAAAGAACAATGCCCCAGTCTTGAAGTGCAGAGTGCCAACCGCGCTTGCTCTTCGCTTTCTTAGAGTATGCTTGACGATCTTTGATGCTGGATGATGCTTGGTACCACGTTTCGAACTGTCAACAACACAATTCACACTCATACCTGAAGCAACAAGCGATGTGACGACTGCGGCTTGCCCTGCTTGAGCTGCGTAATGAAGTGCAGTCATTGTCGGTGAAGACGAAATGCTCGGAAGGACCACTTGATGCGAAAGCAACAACTTGACAAGATCCCAGTAGCCCAGTGCACTGGCTAGGTAGATGTCGTTGCGGGTAATTAGACCACTCGTTGTCGTCGATTCCCCGATCTTTTTGGCAATTAGCACACAAATCTGGTTCAAATGCGCCCATTCTGAATACTTGCGGCTATGGCTGCCGCAATTCAGGTCGAAATCAAGGTGGCCAAAGCATGCAAGTGAGCGAGCAACTTCAAGTGCAAACGTGAGCGCCGAGACGACGAATCCTGGCGGTACTGCTGAACCGAGTACTTTTTGGCTCGGACCAAATGTCAGTACACTGTTACGGCTTGGAGTCAAAGGTTTGCGCTCTTTCCTTAATTCGAGGTTGATACCAAAAGAAGTATCACCATGTCGAACCGTACAAAGAGTGCCGACGTTCGCGCCACTGTCAAGCAGTAAGCGTACCATATCTTCACTTTTGGAGCGAATTGCGAAGAAGAGCGGCGTTTCATCATTTGTTCGTGGCATTTCGGTGTTTACACTGGAACGTGCTGAAATGAGCATTTTTGCGCAAGCAAGATGGCCTCCAAGCGCAGCGAAATGAAGCGGAGAGAATGATCGGCTTCGTACAAAGAAGTTTGTATCTGGCTGAGCTTCAAGAAGTAGATCTAGAAGCGGTAGATTGCCATACCAAGTAGCACATCCAAGCGGAGCCTCTCCATTAATTTCATTTGCGAGGTTGACATTTGCGCCCAGCTCGAGTAGGGTCCGAACAAGCGATAGCTGGATTGAAGTATCTTCTTCTTGATCGGCTAAAAGAGATCGTCTTCGAGCTTCACAAACGCGCTTGCATTCTTGTAATAACACCGTCTCTCCCGTTCTGTCGTGCACCATGTTGATTTCAAGCTGTAACTTGTTCAACTGTCGACACAGCTCAACTGCAACACTCATGTTCACGCTAGCAATATCCGCAGCGAGATGAAACAGAGGCAAGTGGCATTTCTCCACTAGGCGTATGCTTTCCTTCTTAGTACACTCGTCCCATTGACCAAAGGATTTTGGTGCCAATATAGTCTCAAGAATTCGAACGCACGAGCCAAAGTTCCGGATCTTGAGCTTACACTGCATCAAAAGGAGTTCAAGCGGTGCTTCGACGTCAAACGTTACCTCGCGGTGATCATAGCTGAGTTGGCGATTCAAAGCCCATTTGCGAATGCTTGGCACACTGGGATCTAATCCAATGCTACTGTCCTTGAAGAGACTATTGCGTTTCCAGAAAATGCCATAGAGGTTTGACTTTCCATGCGGAACATTGTACGTGATTCTGGAGATCATCGGGTTTGCCCCAGCTTGATGCAACGCAAGACATATTTCTTCATTGCTGTGCATGCAGGCATAGTGCAGAGCAGTGTACCCATGAATGTCTTGTGCGTTGAGAATTGAAGCCAGATTGTCGTCATTCGTTGCTATCGCAGAATACTGGGGGTCTCGATTAAAGCGATTCTGCAGAGCACTGAGTAGCTCCAAAGCTACGCTCCAGTATTTTCTTTCAGTCGCGAGATGGAGTGGTGTCTTTCCAGATGCATCCTGAAAACCGAGAGTTCCAGGAAACTTGAACACCAGGCACTTTACAATGCGCTCGTACCCTTTTGAAGCACCAATGTGAAGCGGGATTTGCCGCCTCTGATCTTGTACATATCCATCCGCTCCAACTTTCAAAAGCAGATCAACTGTGGCTGTATGGCCAAGTTCTGCTGCTTCGTGAAGTGCGGTACGGCCTAACGTCTCCATTTGGTCGTTGATGTATTGTTGAATTGGCCGTTTCTCAAGATCAATAAGGCGCTGAAGTCGCAACAAGTTACCGCTTCGACACGCATCAAACAAATCTCCGTAAATTTGCTTCTCCATTCGCAGACAACACGTTCGATCGTAAACGTCTTCAACCAACAACTCTTCTGGAGGGTAGCAATCCCACAGCAAATCAATAACTTGACGAAGCTTTGGGTACCTCAGATGAGTAACGTAGAAATGCTTGCTTCCGACACCGTCATCCGATAATTGTTGAACTTCACTCGTAGCTTTGATCTCCGCATGTTGATTCGATTGTTCAGCTGCTGAGCTGTGACAGCCTTGCTGCTGAAATAACTCGCGCGCAGCAGTTTCTAGTGCACAAAACAGCGGCGATTTCCCATGGTTGTTGCGCTGCCAAGCAATCGCTTTTTCTTGAAGAAGGAAACTCACCTCGCGGAGGTGTCCACGACGTGCGGCATAGTGGAGAGCCGTATCGCCATTTCTATCCCCAACATTCAGCAAAACTCGCGTCTTCAGTAATAGATCCACAAGATTCCCATGGCCAAACTCAGCTGCATCATGAAGCATCGTTCGACCAACTGCATCCTGGCGATTCAGTACAATCGCATCTTGCATAGTAGAGCTACTGATGTGGTGATATAGTGATTCATAATTGCTTTCATGGTGGCTGAGCAGGTACTCGAACTCTGACAGGTATGATTGGCTTGCCACGAGCGCCGTCTTTTTGTCTGCCAGTGAATCCGAGTGCGCAGCATCTGAGATGACCTTATCAGTGCTTTCGATCGATATCTGCTGATCAATTGGCCGAATGACCAACACAGGGAACACCTCGACTTCATCACATTCGAGACAGATATTAGACGATGTGATAAACTCGCCAAGTTGAATCGGATGACTTGTAGATGATGCACACGATGATGGTTTGAGGAAAACCTGCTCACTCAGCAGTTTCACAATCAACTTTTTCTTGCCAATCACAACACTGGGATTCTGTAGCGACGGGATATACCACTTGCATTTTGAAAAGGGTATCTTTGTCGGCCGCCTTCGTGTTTTTGGGTATGTTCGAACCAGGCGCGATGGAAACACATCGTCTTCTTCAATATAGACGAGTACTGTCTTTGCTGCTCCTGAAGCCTTGGAGATGAACTCGCTGGAAGATTTCCTAGCGGAAGCTGTTCGTGGACCGCGAGTCCCATTTTCTTTCAAAGAGCCAAGCTCACGATTTTCTTTATTATGAAGCTCCTCTGCTCTCTGCTGAGCCTCCATAGCGATCACACGTGCTCTCCATCGAATTCGATGCTGCCGTGCAGCGTCTTCGCTCTTTCGTTCTCGAAGTGTGAGAGACGGTATCTGTCGTGGCAAAGATGCTGATGCCAGTGCATCTTGCCCCAAAGCAGTACCTTCGCCAATGCCAATTTCGCCATTGCTGAGCTCCGTTTCAGCTGCTTGATCTTCAATCTTCAACGGAGAAATCAAGCCTCCATGATGGGTCTTTATCACAATCGTTCCTTCTTTAGGACGAATTGCTGTCCGCAAATGTTTTTGGATCCCTGCTTTCGTCTTCGCCCAAACAGACGCTTGGTCGTAGACCCACTCACCACTCCAATTAGTTGCTACTCGCCACTGCACGAATGGCTGCAATGATTTTTTCCCCTCTCCACGACTGACACGAAAGCTTCTGTGTGTGTATACCGGATTAATTTCGTACACTTTTTTCTTGTACCGAGGCAGTAAATTTCCCATGTATCGAAACTCGAATCGATTGACTTGTGATGGTCGCTCCATCTTGCGGTTTTTCGCCAGCGCACACTGCCGGACCCCCGGTGATCCTCGTAGCGCGAATGGAATAGTCGACCATGCAAGACGATCAACCTCCCAGACCCGTTGCACCTCTCGTCCTTGACAAAGGAAATTGAAGTCTGGAGGTGCTCGGAATATTTGAGTGTGGATCATTTCTCTCACTGCCTTCAACGACGCAGTTTGCATATGAGATACATCGCTAAACTGGATTGCTCCTAAAAATTCGGTGTCTTTCTCCAGCATGACATACAACTTTGGCTTGTCTTTTTCAAGTCAAAATGTTAGTCTAAAAACCGCTTTCAATAGCCCACAAAGATCAAATACACAAACTGTCGTCCTACCTTCTCCTGTGCAGAGCTTCACACAGTGAACTGCATGCCTATCTGTAAGCATATATCTGCACAATACGGATTTGGCAATCTGGCCATTCACTACGATCCCTGAATGCGCGACTTCGTTGATGTATATCATCGCAGCTTGCCGATCTGGCTCAATGTTATACGCGAACAGCTTCATAATCGCACGGCCAACAGCTCCAAATACTAGCAACACAGTACAAGCATACAGTTCTACGCGATGAGCCACAGCGAACGTGCACAAGTAAAAGAAAAAAAGAGACACAATGTAGCAATACGTACACACAACAAGGTCAGTCGTTGTGATAAATCCTGTGCTGTTCACATCCATCACATCGAAAATAGCTTCAAAGCGGCTAAGCATGCTCGGTGCTTGGCACAAGAGGATGAACGCGATGAGAATCTCCATGGCGTCGACCATGCACTGCACGCGCGTTGGCGTCTTGGGCAGAAATAACTTCATCATGTCCTGAATGAACTTTTCGTCCTTGACCCCGAGCACCATCGAGAGCTGCAGTGCGTCGATGCAGAAGCGCTTCGTCAGCGAGCGGTACCGCAGCAGCGCCAGCTGCGTCACGTGGTCGAGGTGCCACGAGCGAATGCGCCGCTGCAGGAACGGCGCCACGTGCAGCTCCGCGTGCGCTTGCGGAACGGGTCGCGAATTCTTGAGCCCCATGCCTCTCGCACTCGTGACGGCGCAACTTGAACACTGAGACTCAGTATGTATGGCATGTATGCGCGGAAAATGCGGAATTGGCGCCGCTTCAACTACAACAGCAAGAGGCCACTATTCAAGTAAATTTATCACCTCTCCAATTCGTTGATACCAAAAGCATATCGAATTAAACAGGTAGAAGCCGGTTTAGTGACGACTCTCCAATATCCAACCCGACTTGTGTGTCTGAAGGTGTGAATTCGGATTATTAATTAAAAGAGGACGATTGCAATACAAATTGCGTGGCACGCCATTTGGCAGATTAGATACTGTCCAACTCAATTGGCTCCGTTGTAGGACACTATTTTTCAATATAAATGCAAAAGAGGGCACTAAATGCGCATCAGACGGCCATTTGAACCACCGTATGGTTCAAATCCGGAGCTGCTCGTTTCTGCATGGGAGGAGGTACGGCGCATCAAATGTTTCTTCTCGTTGTCAATGCGGCCACGACCGGAGGCGGCTTTCCGCTTTCTCATTCGTAGCTTGTGACCTGTGAAGCCATGTGCTCGCGGGTCATCGTGGAGCTCCACAGCACGGACTTCTCGCCGCCGCGCGCCAGCAGCATCCTGGCGCTGCCGCCGCCGCGCGAGCGTCAGAATGCGATCGACGGCTTCCGCTTCGTCGCGGGCGAGCACTTCTACAACCACGAGATGTTCGGCAGTATCCGCAAAGGCGGCACCGTGAAGCTTGTGTCCAAGGAATGCACGGGCCTCGCCGTCGCCGTCGCCATGTCCGCGTTCGCGTACGCGACCTTAACAAGCGTCATTGTGCCGCTGATGACACGGCAACTCATGCTGAACCGCCAGGAATCGCTCGCGATGCGACGGCTCGTGGAGCTGCCGATGGCGCTGAGCTTCTTCTTCGGCGTGCTATCCGACAGTCACCCGGTTGTCGGTCTCCGACGCAAATCATACATGGTGATCGGCTCCCTCGTGTACGCAGCGAGTGTCATCATCATCGCAGCAGTGAGCAATCGGTTTGGCGCCGTGGCAGAAACCATCGATCGACCTAGTGACGCATCTATTGTCGTGGTCGTTATCCTGTGCGCGTTCGCGAGTGTCGGCTGCATTCTGACGTTCCTGAGCGTACACACTCAAGTGATCGAGTTCTCCCAGCGCGAGCCGCTAAAGAAACGAGGCGTGTTCCAGGCTTCATACCTCATTCTTCGCCGCCTCGCTTCGCTTGGAGCGTCGTTGTTCACGTGTGCGACTCTACGCTCAGCTGATGGAGATCCCCGCATCCACTCGACTATCACGATTTTGCTACTCGCCTTCGTCGCCATTTTGCCACTTCCAATGGTCTGGAATTTCTGGAGAGAAGAGATGGCGCCACCAGTATTTAATGCCAGCCTCAGTATCCGCATGAAGGGCCAGTGGCGAATTTTGCAGCAGCGAGCCATCTGGAGCACCTTGGCGTTCATTTGTGTGTTCACGCTGTTTCTCGGCGTTAAATTCACGGATTCCCTGGAGATTATCAAGAACTGGGCCGGTGCGAGCGCCGACAACTACGTGCTGATTAAGTCCATCCAAGACCTCGTGGCACTTGCCACGATCGTGATCTGGAGACACTGGTTTATGAACCGCCATTGGCGAATATTTTTCTGCCTCGGACCAGTGTTCACGATCGTGCCGTCGCTTTTTGTCTCTATCTTCGTAGCCTTGGACGTGGTTCGCGACCGCGTCTTCTATCGGCTTTTCACTTCACTGGGGTTTGCCTCCGATGGAGTCGCTGCACTCATGAACATCGTGCCGCTCACAGAGATCATCCCTGAAGGCTCCGAGGCGTCCACTGTCGGCATCGTGCTCAGCTTTGAACGGCTCATCTCGACCTTTGACAGCACCAACAACAACGGACTCTTCCAGGGTGCTCACTTTATCGACCAAGACCAAGTCCCGCTCGATACAGCACACGTCCGCTCGTCCGTGCTGCTCTCGCTCGTGCTCAACTACGGCATCAACGCCTGTGCACTCATGGGTCTGGTATTGCTGCCCAACCAGAAACTGGACGCGCAGCAATTGCGGATCTATGGGGGATTCACCAAGGCTGCTGCGTCTAGTGTCGCTGGCTTTGGGTTGCTTCTCTTTGGATACTCGGCGGTCATCAACGTCATGTCCTTTGCACCGAGTCTTTCGTGCTATAAGCTCGTCGATGGTGATGGTTGCACATGAGGAGAGGGATAACTCAATAATTGACTGACTCCCTCCGTCAACGCATGCCGCGAGACAGATCTGATCAAGTGCGTTGAAGCCCAGGCTCACGAACCGCATGCCGTAATGCCGCCTCGGCATTTACGAGTGAAGTAATGTGAGGGACAAAGAATCGAAGTCATCGGGATCGGCCTCACTGACCGACGTGCTCAAGGTACAAACGCGTGATTCATGGAATTACTCTGGCTCACACACGACATTTTGCCACGCTGTGACCAGCTCAAATCGAGGCTGTGATTTGGCAGCGCACATGTTGTCCATCTACAGACGTCATCGCCACTCAGGCTTTGTCCCATTTGTGAATATATAGTGAGAGGAAGAAAAATGCGAGCAAATGCAATTGCGCAGAACAACGAAACATATTCACAGTTGGCCATTTCGCCAAGTCCGTCAAGCGCTCATGGCCTTCGAAATTGGCTGACGCTTTCAATGTTGAGTCATTACTCCAAACTGACGGAAGCAGCGTTTCAGCAATGCAGTAGCTCGTCGAAAATTCACCTGTTACCAAGCATTGCCTCGATAGATCGATGACTACGACGAGCATGTTTCTTCTCTCTTGTTGACGTCAGATTGCTCTCGTGAATTCTCGATTTGAGAATGCCATCATGTGACGGATGACTGTCGACGCGGTACAACAACCAGAAAAACAAGATGGAGCAAAACATGTGATTCTGTCTCGTAAACGAACGTGAAAAGCTTACATGAATGCGACAACGACGTGCATCGCTTGGAAGGAATCGATCCATTCCAAATTGCAGTCTATGAGAGCAGATCTGCATCTGACCAGAGACAGGAGCCGCTCGAAGAGGACTCGGCGTTTGGAGCCCATTTAGGCACTGAGGGAGATCAGCTGCGTCTTATGATTGTATCGAATTTCGACGAAAGAGAAAATGTTTCCTGGGTTGGGTATACCTATTGCCGATTTCAAGCGAATGATTCACAAAGCAATAGAAAATACGGATACAAGCGAAGGAGTGTTCGGCCACTTCCATTCGGCCTCGACATGGAGCATCTTGGAGGAACAAGTTCGATTCCGTCGCAGCAATTGTAGACTCGGCAACTGTGGAACCATTTACTACGGATCCCGTTCATGTTCTCTTTAAATGGCGTTGCCGAAGTCGGTCATCAGCGTCACGTGGCACGAATTGCAAGACCGTCGGAGACGATGGATGCGCGTAAACACAATGCGCGAATACCGACTGGCGGTCGCGCGAAAGCGTGGGTCGGTTGACTGAGTCGCAGGCTCATCTACGGTCATCTTCCTCCACGAGACGGTGATGCACGCGGGATCAGATTGACGCAGACCTGAGCCGCAGGCAGGTCTCTCTGCTCTGGTCTGCTCCTCCGTGCGGGAAGAACAGGGTGGCGTCGGTATCTTGGCATTCGCTACTGACCATTCGACAGGGTACCTATCCGATAAGAAAGCCCCCATGCCATTCCGCGACGACCTCATGCGATCCGCGTTGCATTCTCCGTACTGTACGGCAGTGTACATGGTGCTCCTCCTTTTCTGTAAACAAAGCCACTCTACTAAACAGCACGCATCTCAATGTACTAGAAAAGAAAACAAACATATTGGCAGCGCATACAGCAAACAAGTAGTTGCTGAGCTTGATGCCGACAGTAGGTACAGCACATACTCGCGATCTTTTGCAAATCTTGTCGGAGATTCGCGCGATCTGTCTGTCTACTGTGCGCTTCTGTGCACAGTTCGCGCCATTGTGGAGTCAGTTCAGTTCGACAACCAGCAGCTGTGACAGTCAGGTCACTCGCTCGCTTGTTCATCCACACTGGATGTCTGGTGGGTTCACACGCTGCGTGTTTCTTTAATGCGCGCCGTGTCGACTGGCACTGAGGATGACGCGTTTGGGTTTGCCCGCTTCCGCCACGGCATGTGACTGTCGCGATGCTGATCAGGAGTCGCTGGTATAGGCACTGCGCGCAAGAAATCCGCTTTCTATGCTGCTCGAATGAAGTCACGGTCTCTACAGCGCGACATGCGAGCACTCATCAGCCCCGTCCAGTTACATACTGCTCACTCTGGCAAAAGTGCCGTCATGCCGGATGGGATAAGCCAGCGTCTTGTTCCCACTCTTGCGATTTCGGAAAGGATCCTACAGGATTCTTTCTCTCGGCTTTAGATAAGTGCCAGGTGAAGATTGCACAAATGGACAATACGACGACGTCGAAGCGAGCACTTTCGCGTCCATCTTTGCAAGATCGCTCCATCGAGCGAAAGGCAATGCGCGATTTCTCCAGTACAATAAATCGGACACGCCAAACTAATGCAAAAGCACCATCACCACTCCCATTTGCCACGATTACGTCCACTGTCTGCTGTCATTATGAGGAGGAACAGTAGTACTGCAGTAATGCTTGAACCCGCCCAGATGGTTTCTCGGCTGCTGCGCAGAGACAAAGCGCTGGACGCGTCCCCACTTGTCGCTCTGTTGTTTCGCTGATACATAGTGGTCGTTATGAGTGTGTGCCACCCCGTGGAGCTCCTCTCCTCCGCGCCTGCGTGTCTCGCCTTTATCCACGTTCGCACTTCGCAGCTGACGAAGTCAAGGATCGATTGCTGTCCGTGGCGTTTGGTTCGGATCAATGGCGGCATTTCGCAAAAGCCTATAGACAAGTTGTTAGTTAGACTATGCACGAAATTCTTCTACATTTCAGCTGCAGACATGTAAATGATTGGCTGGCTGCGAAATAGAAAAACCGACCGGGTGCATATCTGGAATGGCTACTTTTTGATTCCCTTTGCCGTTCGAAAGCGTTCTCTGTACTGTAATACTGGTTGGGCACTTGTTGACGCATTGGCCACGTTCCCTTCTTCTGGTCACTCTTGTCAGGGAAGTAAAAGTAGTTCCATCCTCCCTCCCTCGTCATTTTGTACACACACATGGTGTCCGACAGGGTGACTGACACACATGCACACGCACGCATACTCTATTACAGCATGGCGGCTCCTTTTCCTCCGCCCTTGCTCCTCTCACTCGCTTCCATCTGTGTACGTTACCATCACTGCCCTCACCCAGGCGTCAACAATCGCCATGGAGCCTTTTGGCACACACCTCACAGTGTTACAATGCGAACGCAGTAACCACAAAAGAGTGTGCGACTGAACTCTCTCTCTCTATGGCTTTCCCAACAGTTCAGTAGACCCTATGCCAGTGCAAAATTTGAGATGCTGCGCTCCAGGAGAGAAAAACTGCCGACAGTCCATGAGAGAAAAGGCACGGCGACGACTTTCTTGCCGTCTCATCATGCCACAGTACCCCACTATAACAAACGCACCCCATTGCTCGCCGCGCTGCTCCCTGCGTCACAACGCCGCAACTTTTTAACGAGGAGGATGCGTTTGCTGCGTCCTGAAAAGCGGGAGCGCGAATGCGAAAGAGTGCGAGTATCAAAGTGAACGCGCAACGGTGACTACTGATGCATATTTGCTGTAAAGTACTGTACTCGGTGGCAAAGGCAGTCTACTTGGCTCGCAGATGGGACGTCCGAATGTTTGACGTCGTGGCCTTTTTTGCACGGCGGATGAGAAGGAGATGCAGTGGACAGTTCGAGTATCAGGCGGCTTTTCCGGCACAAGAGGGGTGCTAAAACACTAATTCGAACACAAAGCAGTACCTACGACCTATTGACGACTCTTTTCGATGGGGAACGAGCAGATGAGGGCGAACAATGCACCCAACGCTCTGGAGACAGCGGTGAGAAAGTAAGGATTGCTACTGCGGGCAATTATAAAATCGACGTGCCGTTGGTAGCGAGCCAAGAGCGCCACTATCATCAAAAGTTCGACGCAAACCCTTGGTTGAAAATCAGGGTCTTCCGTCTTCTTTTGAATATATTTTTGATATCACACCCTCTTTATCCCAGGAGATGGGATCAGTTTCCGTTGCGGATGGTTGGACAGAGACATGGGTGCCGCAGATGGTTGCACCTCGCTGATGACAGCTGGAGGAGCCCCTGCGCGAGAGCCTAGCCGCCGCCACATCCCCGGCGCCTTAGAAAGGCTGAGGACTCTCGAATCGGACACCCCACAGTTCCTGCCCACGTGGCTCTTTCGTCGTCGCCGCCTCTCGCTCACTCTTGCTTTTCCGTGCGCAGCGTCAGACACGCCTGGTGAATTTCCGCCACTCGAGTACATTGCGACAGCACCCACAACCCACCAGTGTTCGATACCAACTGCAACGGCTACCATGAAGGCCGTGACAGGAGTGGTGCCGCCACCACCAACGAAATTGGACTTTGCGACGTTTGAGTCGCCTCTCGACTTCAACGGCGATCGCGAGTCGTACGAAGAGAACGGCGGCCGCTTCGTCGCCGGCGAGCAGTTCTACAACCACGAGATGTACGGCAGTCTGCGCAAGGGCGGCGCCGTGGACTGGTACTCAATGGAGTGTCTCGGCCTTGCCGCGGCCACGTTCACATCCATGTTCTCGTACCAGTCGATGCTCACAGTGCTCCAGCCGATGATGAACACACAGTTCAACCTGAGCAAGCAAGAGGTCACTGCCGTGCAGCGCCTGATCCAGATGCCAATGGCGCTCAGTTTCCTGTTCGGACTGCTCTCGGATTGTTACCCGATCATGGGGCTGCGTCGCAAGGGGTACATGATCCTTGGATGCATCATCAACGGCATCAGTGTGTTCGCCATCGCTGGTCTGAGTGCACACTTTGAGTCTCAGGCGTCGGCGAAGGACAGCAGCGGGACGTTGGTCGCCATTGCCATTGTCATGGCTGGGCTCGCCAGTATTGGATGCATCATCACGTACCTCTGCGTGCACACGCGTGTGATCGAGCTCTCGCAGCGCGAATCTCTTCGCGACCGTGGGTCAATTCAAGCGTCGTACCTAATCTTCCGTCGCTATGTGTCGCTGCTGTCCACCGGCTTCGCACTCTGCACGGTCGGCACGGGCGTCAAGCCTCACATCTCGCTCTCGAACGCGATGATCATCTTGGCCGTGATCTCGTTGCTTCCACTGCCCATTGTGATCCGCTACTGGAAGGAGGAAGTGTACTCGCTCAACACGTCCATGAAGATCCGTGGACAGATTTTCTGGAAGATCATGCAGCAGAAGGCCGTGTGGCGCATTATGGCGTTCATCGTGTTCTTCACGATGTTTCTCGGCATCCAGTTCAGCGACTCGTTCGGCGTCATCCGTACCTGGTCCGGCGCCGCCACAGACAACTCGTTGCTCGTCAAGACCATCACGGATATCGTGATGATGGGGACGATGTACGTGTGGCGCTACTTCTTCATGAACCGTCTGTGGCCTGGCTTCTTCGCAGCGGCGCCCTTCTTCCAGATCGTGCCGCACTTGCTCATCGCGTGCCTTGTCACCTTCGACGTCGTGCGAGACCGGTACCTGTACCGCTTCATGTTCTCGCTCACAGCGATCTCGGACGGCATCGGCTTGCTCAACACCATCGTTCCAATCACGGAAATCATCCAAGAAGGCTCCGAAGGTGCCTTGGTCGGCCTCACGCTGACGCTGCAACGTTGCATCAACATCTTCGTCGGCACGAATGCCGTCGGTCTCTTCCGTGGTGACAACTTCTACAACCTTGCTGAGGTCAAGGCGGACACGTCGAGCGCGCACTGGGACGTGCTGCTGTCGTTGATCCTCAACTTTGGCATCAACGCGCTCGCGTGGATCGGTCTCTTCTTCCTGCCAAGCCAGAAGCTGGACGCGCAGCAGCTGCGCATGTACGGTGGCTTCACGAAGGCGGCCAGTGGCGCCATTATCGCGCTCTGTCTCTCATTCTTCATCTACTCGCTCACGGTCACGCTCATGACGTTCATCCCAGGTGTGTCCTGCTACCGTCTTGTGGGTGGCTCGGGATGTACCTAAGCGGCGTAGGTAGGCTTAGACGGATTAAGCACCACCCTCTTGTCATGGAGTATTTAATATGAACGACGTTTTTGCTTGTGAGGATCTTGTTATCTTGACTTATGTCCAATCTTGAGAAAGTAGACAGAGTCGAGTGGTCTAGTAATGCTAGATCAAGACTAAAATCAAATCAAGCGTCTTTCAGTCGACGTGTGCGTCCCAGAACTGGAACCGAGCTCTGGAATCTTTTATCGTCCAGATCCTTGCCCGATTCTGAACTCATGGAACTGTAGCCATTTGACCACTACTCTGAACTCTTCTGACTACTTTTTTTGGGAAGGTCTCTTTGTGGCGCGAAGGGATCCGTAGCCGTCCGGTTATGCGGCAAGTGGGTTCACTTTACAACACGATGAAGACTTGAGTCAAAGATACCTGACGAACCCCACGTCCAGTGTACTGCAATTAATCGCAGCAACTTGGGAATTTTTCACCGTAGAACTCATCTCAGCGTTTCTGCTTCGTGAGTCACTTCAGAAAACGCGAACTGAGCCTACTATTGGTCCCTGCCACACGGCATTCTGGCAACAGTCTGACGTCTGTGTGACAGAACGCGCTGAGGACGTGACCACCTTTAATCTTTGCGTGGTGCAGTGCTTGGGCAATTGGTCCCCAGAGACGAATCTGAAGGCCAGAAAGGTCCTCCAAGGCGATGTGAGCTTTTCACGCATTTCCTTGGAATGCATCGTGCTTTTCAGTCATCTCAGGGGTCAAGTGGGAAGCGAGGCTCAGTTGCGGGCTCACCACACAAAAATCCATACTACTTGCTTGATATCACGTTGTCTCCGGTGACGCCAGAGTGATGAGAATGGCCGCAGCACCGCCCGCGAGGCTTTGCCATGCAGGGTCATGTGCGTTACTTCACATTGCGCATTTCATTTTCCGAGTAGCAGGCAATCGTCAACACAGCGACGATGGCGCCGCCATCACAAACGTTCTATCGACTGATGCTCGCCGTCGTGGTCATGTTCATCGTCGCCCTGGTGCTCGAAAACTCGTCGATCAAGTCTTCGCCTACCGTTGCCGTGTCCACTGGCCATGCTGACGCTTCTGGCATTGGGAGTCTGCGCCACCTCCCAAATGCAGCCGCAACAGCAGCCCTCATGACGCAGGTGCCTCGAACTTTGCCGACCGTGAACTCTGAGGGCGTCGTCAACATCCTGTGGCACCACTCATACCCGGCTGACCATGACAACAGCACAATGCACCTCGTCTTCAGCATGAGCTGTGACCAGAACCACCGCTTGTTGTTTGCGACCGTGATCCAGGACTCAGCCATGCGCGTCGGCCAAAAAGGACCAATCACCCAGATCCTCTCGGGTTGCACCGACGCGCAAAAGGCCGAGATCCTCGCAGAGCCGCGCTTCTACTACGATTTCCGCGTGCACTTCACACCAACGTATGTGCCGCACCCACTCCCGGAGATTGATGACTGGTACACGCCGTACAATAAGCCGTTTTCGGTTCGCCACTGGCTGCGGAATGCGTACCCGCCGGTGCAGCACGACATCATCACGCTTATCGACGGCGACTTTGTGTTCTTCAAGCCGCTGGAAGTGAACACGGGACGCAACGTGACCAAGTACTACACGGCGACGCGGGACCCATCGACCGTGACGGACGAAGTCCGCGATGGTGTCGCGATCGCCCACGACTGGAGACAAGTCATCGGCGGCGACGGTTTCTTTGACAGTGACAAGGCCACGACCCTATGTAAGCACGAGCTGTGCGCCACGGTCTCTAAAGAGGACGGGTGGGAGTACTACTGGGGCATCGGTCCGCCGTACATCATGACCAGGAACGACATGCTCACGTTCATCGACGACTACTGCCATTTCACGGTCGAGGGTCGCAAAGTCACGGACGAGTGGATGACCGAGATGTACGGTTACTCGATCGCAGCCGCAAACCATGGCATCAAGCACACGATCTTATCCAACCTCGGTATCACGCACCCGTACTTGAAAGGTCCCGAGTACTGGAGCTTTCTCGACGACGAACACAGTTTGAAGGAGAACCCGTGCGATGACAACACCGACATCGCCGTGCCAGCGGATCCACCCGTGGGGATCCACTACTTCTTTCACTACATGCTGGGCGACAACGGTCGCCATTTCCACAAGAAGTCGCTCCCAAACGAGTTCATTACGTGCGAGCACCAGCTTCTCGAAGTGCCCCCAGCATCGGAGTTTGCGTCGATCGACGAGATCTACCACGACAACCCCGACATGCGATCCTCAAAGCGCCATGAAGTGTGGACCGAGTGCACTCTCATCAAGTCGGCCAACCGCGCCGCAATGTTAGTCAAGAGCGCCATGTGCGCCGAGAAGGGCTTCAACACGTACGAGGGCTACGTCATGAACTATGATTAGCTTTCAGGATAGCTGTAGAAGAGAACACCCACACAACAACACGTTTAGGACACCTCGCTGTAGACCTCAGAACGTACCTAATAATCCCACTTGGTCGTAGATAGACGAACCGTGTGCTATGCATCAACGAGGCACACAGGAGTGAGTCAATGCACCAGAATTATGTTCTTATACATACACTCTCCATGCGCTCACACCTCCGGTGTGAAGCGATCACATTTCTTCCGTCGTCTCGCCAAGGTCTTGATCTCGAAAAGTGAAATTCGACCGTGAATTTGCGCTGCTATTGAAGATAACCCTATCCTACTGAAGCACATTTATATGGCTTCAGACTTTTTTTAGTCGTCTAAGCGAAAGAATGCATGCTGTTATTGTTCTGTGTCCTGAAGACAAACGACGTGTTGCCGAACTGAGTTCCGCCGATTTGATGCACGCAATAGCGTGCGAGAGTAGGGAATTTTGTGCGCATGTGAACCCATAGCAAAGGTGCGGCTCTTCCACTACGCGTGATGCTCATGAATAGTCGTAAAAGTGAGATCAGGAAGCGTCCAAATTTACAATTCGTTTCATAACTCCTTTCTTGATGTTGTCTTCCGCTGCAATATTAGGTTAGTTACAATCCGCTTTCTAGGTCTACCTTGCTTGCATGTTGAGTCTTCCGATTTGCAGCACGCTTGGTGGTTTCGTTTACTTGAGTGGCGCCGTGGACCGCAGTGCCATTCACAGCTTCATTTCCAACAGGAAGAGCACGTCGCCAGAGATGCCACCGCGCCAGTCCCTCTCCTGGTTGATGTTGGTAATCGCGGCGATATTCATCGTTACGTTCGTGCTGGAGACTAGAACGACAACAGAACAGCGGACCCCTGCGGTTTTTCTTATTGCTGGCAAAGCTGCTGCAGAAGCCAACGGCGTTCCTGAAACATCCTCCCAAAATGAAAAGCATAGTGATGATGATCTGATTCAGACTGCTTCACCAAGCGCTGCTGAGCCATCATCCACGTATCTCTCTTACCCAGCAAACCATGACAACAGCACCATGCACCTCGTGTTCAGCATGAGCTGCGACCAAGACCACCGCTTGCTGCTTGCGACAGTGATCCAGGAATCCGCGACTCGCGTTGGGCAGCGCGGACCGATCACGCAGATCATTTCGGGGTGCACGGATGAACAAAAAAAGGAAATCCTTGCAGAGCCGCAGTTCTATTACGATTTCCGTGTGCACTTCACGCCAAGTTATACGCCGCATCCAATACCAGAGATCAACGACAACTACACGCCATACAACAAACCGTTTTCTCTGCGCCATTGGCTGCAGAACGCGAATCCTCCCGTGCAGCACAACGAAATCGCGCTTGTGGACGGCGACTTTGTGTTTTTCAAGCCGCTGGAAGTGAACACGGGCCGGAGCGTGATCAAGTACTACCATGGCAAACGCGATCCATCGACCGTGACGGACGAAGTCCGCGATGGCGTCGCGATCGCGCAGGACTGGACCATCTACATGGGCAGCGGGTACTTTGGCAACGGCAAAGCAAAGATCATGTGCGCAGACAAGCCGTGCTTTAACGTGTCCGCAGAGGACGGACAGGAATTTTACGCCGGCACAGGGCCGCCATACATCATGACAAAGCACGACATGCTCACGTTCATTGACGATTACTGTGATTTCGTGGTCCAGAGCCGCAAGGTCGACCCGGATGGCTGGATGGCGGAAATGTTTGGCTACGGTGTCGCTGCCGCGAACCACGGCATCAAGCACACGATCTTGTCAAACTTGGGTGTCACACACCCGTCGAATATGGGTCAGGGCAACGAGTACTGGACGTTCCTAGACGCCAACACATTCAAGGTGAATCCGTGCACCGACCCGTACGAGATCTCTGCGCCTGAGGATCCACCTGTGGGCGTCCATTTCTGCCAGCACTACCTGCTGGGGGACAAGGGTCGCTACTTTTACAAGTACGCGATCCCGCGGGACGTGATCACGTGCGAGCAGATGATGCTGGCCGTGCCAAAGGCGTCCGAGTACAACGCCATCGATACCTTGTACCAGGACAACGCCGAGACGCGCTCCAAGAAGCGCCACGAAGTGTGGGCCGAGTGCACGCTCACCAAGTCGATTAACCGCGCGCTGCATCTGCTCAAGACGCACATGTGCGCCGCCACGGGCTATAACACGTTCCAGGGCCTGGAGCTCAGCAAGGATTCAACAAATGGGAGCAGCAGATGAAGCTAAGAGTACTTGTGCACGCCATAGTGCTTCTCTCTGGACGTCATGCTGGCCAGAAATGAATAGAGACACCACGCGCACATACTTGTGAAATGCCGAATCCAAATGGGTTCAGTTGAGCTGGGTTGGGACGAACCTACCCCTAATAAGTCACATTTCAGTAGCTTGAGATCAGCAGAGATCACATCTCGGCTCAGCTACGCAGATATGAGCATTTGAAACTTTCTGGCCTCGGGGTTCATCCGTCTGAGTGCAAAACTCATGCTACTGTTGCTTCGTATCTCTTGTGCGCAAGCGGAGTGTCGCTGAACCGATTCGGCGTACATATTTGATGAGCGTACGAGCGCAAAATCGGGGAATATCGTCTAACAAACGCCCTTTTGATGCGATTCGCAACTTCATTTTCAACATGAAGAGTACACGTGTGCGTCCGAGATGCTATCGCACCAGTCCTTTTATCGGTTGCTGTTGGCCGTTGTTGCGCTGTTCTCCGTTACGTTGGTGCTGGAGACGGGATTGATAACGACACGGGCTCCTGCTGCCGTTTTTACAACTGAGAACGCTGGCGCGCCTGACAACAGTAGAATTCTTGAAAGACATTCTCAAAATGAAAGACAGAACAGTGCTAGCGATCCGACTCAGACTCGACTGAACTTGGTTGCTGCACGAAGTTTAGTTGAACCATTATCCTCGCATTTCCCTTACCCTGCAAACCACGACAACAGCACAATGCACCTCGTCTTCAGCATGAGCTGTGACCAGAACCACCGCTTGTTGTTTGCGACCGTGATCCAGGACTCAGCCATGCGCGTCGGCCAAAAAGGACCAATCACCCAGATCCTCTCGGGTTGCACCGACGCGCAAAAGGCCGAGATCCTCGCAGAGCCGCGCTTCTACTACGATTTCCGCGTGCACTTCACACCAACGTATGTGCCGCACCCACTCCCGGAGATTGATGACTGGTACACGCCGTACAATAAGCCGTTTTCGGTTCGCCACTGGCTGCGGAATGCGTACCCGCCGGTGCAGCACGACATCATCACGCTTATCGACGGCGACTTTGTGTTCTTCAAGCCGCTGGAAGTGAACACGGGACGCAACGTGACCAAGTACTACACGGCGACGCGGGACCCATCGACCGTGACGGACGAAGTCCGCGATGGTGTCGCGATCGCCCACGACTGGAGACAAGTCATCGGCGGCGACGGTTTCTTTGACAGTGACAAGGCCACGACCCTATGTAAGCACGAGCTGTGCGCCACGGTCTCTAAAGAGGACGGGTGGGAGTACTACTGGGGCATCGGTCCGCCGTACATCATGACCAGGAACGACATGCTCACGTTCATCGACGACTACTGCCATTTCACGGTCGAGGGTCGCAAAGTCACGGACGAGTGGATGACCGAGATGTACGGTTACTCGATCGCAGCCGCAAACCATGGCATCAAGCACACGATCTTATCCAACCTCGGTATCACGCACCCGTACTTGAAAGGTCCCGAGTACTGGAGCTTTCTCGACGACGAACACAGTTTGAAGGAGAACCCGTGCGATGACAACACCGACATCGCCGTGCCAGCGGATCCACCCGTGGGGATCCACTACTTCTTTCACTACATGCTGGGCGACAACGGTCGCCATTTCCACAAGAAGTCGCTCCCAAACGAGTTCATTACGTGCGAGCACCAGCTTCTCGAAGTGCCCCCAGCATCGGAGTTTGCGTCGATCGACGAGATCTACCACGACAACCCCGACATGCGATCCTCAAAGCGCCATGAAGTGTGGACCGAGTGCACTCTCATCAAGTCGGCCAACCGCGCCGCAATGTTAGTCAAGAGCGCCATGTGCGCCGAGAAGGGCTTCAACTCGTTCCGCGGCGTCGTGCTCATGCACCAATAGTACACACAAATGTATCAATCATTTATGCCCCAGAAGATTGGGTTCAGTTCACCTTCCTGCAACCTTCGTATCGCATGTTGCGTACTTAGCGATGCTTTTTTGTACTTAATGGTGCGATTTTGGCACACTTGCCTTTCACTTTTTTGGCGGCAAGTGCGTAAAGAAAATGGACATCAATGCGGCGCTGATGCAGCGCGTCAAGAGCCCGATGACGAAGCCCACGAAGCGCACGGCGCTCCGCAAGGAGAACCCATCGAAAGTTGCTTCTGCTGCGTCATCGCTGCGCTCCGGTACCGCAAAGCGCAAACTGCTCGCAACTGCGAGTCGCACCGAGTCATCAGATGAAGTGCATTCATCTTCCAACCCCAAGAAACCCAGGACTGCGGTCTCGGAGGACAGCGCTACGGTGAAGTCTACATTTTTCGCGGC
The DNA here is from genome assembly GCA_000143045.1 of Globisporangium ultimum DAOM BR144. NCBI lineage: Eukaryota > Oomycota > Peronosporomycetes > Pythiales > Pythiaceae > Globisporangium > Globisporangium ultimum. The sequence goes on along the minus strand of GL376592.1, from coordinate 208,694 downwards.
CCCAGTCAAAGCTGTGTCGAGGACGCAAGCGTATATTGATGTCGGCCAGAAAAGCTTTGGCAAGTACACGACTTGCAAGAAGTGCGGCTTGCTGTATACGATCGGAGAGGAGGTAAGTTGCTGTGAACAAAATGGGCTCATACTTACCAAGCATAAGATATCATTCATTTGCTTATAGAAACTCGTATATTCTTCTGATACATGTGTGCAGCAAGACGAAAAAGATCATGAGCGCTTTTGCAAGATCTCCCAGAAGGGAATTGTCATCACAAAGTGGAAGAACGAGCGGCTTCTGAAAACGTTTCCGGATGAAAAAGGTGTGGTAGTATAAATGGCTATGCTTCGTGAAATGAGCTGCTCATTTACAATATTTTGATGGTCTTGTCAGCACGAATCATTGAAATTCGTCGCGATGATCCGCCAGCCCACGTCCACAAGCTGATGGAGATCAAGTCGCTTCTCGACGATGCGCTTGGGTTTGTCGAAGAACCCGCGTTCCTGCAACGGAGCAACTATATGTATATCCACGACAAGCAAGTTGTTGGATGCACCACAGTCGAGAGAATCGAGAAGGCGTTCCCGCTGGACCCTAAATCATCCAACTTAGTGGCAAGCTCTACAGCAACATTAACAAAGTCAAGCGAGGGCGGCAGCTTACCTGTGGCCGCACTCGCCTCATCCAACTCCCACACTGTCGTTGCCGGGATCTGCCAGATTTGGGTCCATCCTGCATTCCGAGGCAAGAAAATAGCGACGCGCTTAGTCGACACGGTGCGCGAGAAGTACATTTACGGCATGCGCATCGCGAAGCACCAGGTTGCGTTTGCGCAGCCAACAAAGAACGGACGTAGTTTTGCCGAGAAGTACGTCGCACCACATCAAGTGCTGGTCTACGACGACGTCTTGAATTGATAGCAACGCAAGTCATAACAAGAAGTAAGAGCGCTTCATGAACAACGCATTCACGCATTCCCAGGAAAGCCCATTTGTACCGTCAAAATAGATCAAAGTACCTCATTGGGCAATATCTGTCAAAAGTGGTTCCTTGTATGCCCAACACAGTAATTTTGGGTTTACGAGTGGTGCTTTGTTTTGGGTTCTGGTTGGACACCTTTGACTGGTTGGTGCGCCAACGAGAAGCTAGCTCCATTGGCGCTTTCAGTATCGTGATTCGCATCGTTTCGTGCTCTGCATCGCAGCTCTTAGCCCCACGCAGACACACTCGCACACACAGACATAGAAGCAGAGCCAATATGCGCGACAACGACAGCCAGAAGATCATCGTGGTCGGCATCCCGAAGACCATGGACGACTCGGCGCTCTCGGAGCTCTTCAGCGGCTTCGGCACCGTCGCCGACGCCAAAGTGGTGCTCGACGCCAACACGAAGCAGTCGCGCGGCTTCGGCTTCGTGACGTTCACGGCCGGCTCGGCCATGCGCAAGGCCATCCAGGATATGAACAAGAAGGTCGTGGAGGGCCGCACACTGAACGTGCGCCAGTTGGTGCCCAAGGACAAGTTCCAGTCCGAGAAAAAAGACGATGCGTCGCAGGACCCGTCGAAGCGACCATGTTGGCTATTGCGCAAGGGTAAATGCACCAAGGGCGACCAGTGTCCGTTCTCCCACGAGACCAAGAACGGCGAGTTCGGCTCGTGCTTTGAGTTCATGCAGACGGGCGAATGCAAGCGTGGTGACAAGTGCATTTTCTCGCATGGCTCACGCGAGAATGCGGATAGCAACGATAGTGAATCGACGCAAGCGAAGCCGCGAGAAGCTCCATTGAAGCAGGAGGGCGGCGAACAGAAGCGCGTGTGCTTTGCGTTTCAAAAGGGAAAGTGTCATCGCGGCAAGAAATGCTTGTACTTGCACGAAAAGGTTCCTGAGATGGTGAACGACCAGCCCGTCGTGCCTCCGACGAAGCAAGAGGCTGCGCCAGCAAAGCGCAGCGAATTCGAAGTCGTGGCTCCAGTGGAAGCTGGAAAGAAGCGAAGCCGCGATGTCGATAGCCACGATGACGACGATGGCAATGAACAAGAAGTGGATGACGATGAGACTGGAAGTGAGGACGATAATGACGAAGAAGACGAGGAAGAGCAAACGCCACAGCAGAAGACTGCACCAGCGCGCGCTGCTCCTCCTGCACGTGCTTCGAGACAATCCAAGCCAGCTGAGAAGCGTCCACGCAGCGAAGACGCCAAGCCGTTTGAAAAGAGACAACGCCCAGAAAATGGCAAACCGTTTGTGAAACGAGAATACCCTGCAAAGAATGGCGACAGCAAGGACCTGTCCAAGTACGGCGGCAACGGCTACGCGCAGCGATACACGGAGAAGCAGCTCAAGCAGAAGAAGCAGAACAACAAAAACGCGCTGCAGCGCCAGAACGCAAAGAACCGACCAAAGGGCCCACAGCAAGCGCAACCCCAGCGGCCGAAGCGTGCCGAGGCCGTGGACATGGGTGCTGCGTTCGACTCGGACGACGACCGCAAGCCGCGCGGCAAGAAGCGTGTGGCCGACAAGGCGCAGCAGAAGGCGAACCGCGAGAAACTGCAGCAGGAGCGCAAGGTCAAGCGTGACGCGAAGAAGAGCGCACTGAGTCGCCTGCAGACCAAGGAGAGCATCGAACTGTAGTAGCATCATAATACTGTAATACGATAGGGATATTGAGATCGGCGAGAGCTGCAGTACCATCCCCAACGGGTTAATAGCAGGCAGCATGATGCATTAATGCGCCGCGGGTCGCAGATGTAAACAAGCACTGGACCACGAGAACGCAAATGAGCTCCTGCGCGTGGAACGTTTGTTTAGTGGACGCCTGGTCTGAATACATCTGTACCCACGTGTGACCCCGTCATTGGTTCATAGTTTTATGACCTTATAATCTTATATCCGATAGCAGATTTACTTTTTTGATTGGAGTAACGGTTTGCCCAAAGCCTTAGTAGTTGGATATATAGAAACATTGTGGAAGTGTATACAACGACGTACACGAGAGGGAATCTGCTTTCCACCGTGCGCACGTCCACCTTTGCACCAACAGCTGATTGATCGCGTTACCCGGATGGTGAGACTAATGCTCTGTTTACGTGCATTCCCATATTTGATGTTTGTGTTGTGAAACAGCTTGTCTATCGGGTTCTGGTGGGCCGATCCATATCTTACTTGACTCTCCGTATCCTAGCAGCTCAACGGTTTCTCAACGTGTCCATGTGGTGTTGTTTACTGATTACTTGTATAGTATGGAGCATGTGGTCGCGAGCGCGCAAGTAGGTAATCGCGGCCATGGCGCTCGCCCAACCCGCGTGCTTCTCGCCGTGCTTCTGCCGCCGCGTCTGTCATTTTGTCCACCCTGCGCGTTGTGCAAGTCAGAGTCCGTCCTCTGTCGTCCGTTGCGCTGCCCCCACTCCCGCCTTTTCCACAAAACTCTCTTTCTCTCTCTCTTGCACCGCCACCGACAAGTGGGGTGAGCGTGTAAAATGGGGACAGCCTCGTGGCAAACCGTAACGCAGCCGCCTCAGCAGCAGTGTGCGCTTTCCACAGGTATGAAACAGCCCCGCGCGAGTCCGGACCCGAGCCACAGCGCAGACGACGACCAAGGCGAGCGCTGGAAGCAATCGGATGCCACGATCATTATGGAAGAAGCGCCTGACAGTGCGCGCGGCGGCTCCGACTGGGCCCCCATCAACTCCGTGCAGTCGAGCCCCGTGATCCCGCCGCTGACGCCCGCTCGGAGCGCGAACGAGGATTTGCCAGACTCCATGAGCAGTAAACTCGCGAAAGAGACTGCGGTAGCAGTGCCCCACAAACGTCGGATACGATACCTTCTTCCTGGCGCCAACTGTGGCTGTGACGATGCAGAACAGGCGCGACGCAGTTCGTTCGTCAGTAGCAGTAGCTTTATTCGTCGCAGCAGTACAGCGCAGAACGCGGCAGCTGACGATGTCCACGTGAGTGTCATGAACCGCAAGCACATCGGCATGTTGATCTCCGTGGCGGTCGCGAGTATGCTCGTGACGTGGCTCAAGCGTGGCGTGCTACCGATGATGCAGCACCAGTTCAAGATGGAGTCGTCCCAGGTGGACTCAGCTGAACTGCTGCTACTGCTACCGTGGTCGTGCAGCTTCGTGCTCGGCTTCGTGTCCGACATCTTCCCGATTTGCGGTTCGCACCGCAAGGCGTACATGATGATCGGCTGGGTGCTTTCGGCGCTCGCGCTGTTCCTCATGTCGATCCTGAATCACAGCAAGAAGTATGACGTGACGATGGATGAAGCCCAGAAGACCGCGGTTATCGGCGGGTACGTGTTCCTGTTGGGCGTCGCGTGCTTTGGCGGCATTTTGAGCATCATGATGGCCGAGATCTACGTGATCGCGCTCTCGAAGCGCGAGTCGCTACTGCGCCGCGGCCACGTCGTCGGCACGTTCTTGCTCGTGCAGTTCGCGTTCCAGGGTATTGGGCAGGTCATCGTGGACAGCGCGGTCTTCCGCATCTCGGCCACAGAAGAGATGATGCCGCTCTTCTCGTTCCAGGACGTGATCTCGTTCCTCGCCGCGTACTCGCTCGTGCCGATCCCGATTATCTTTTGGTTTTTCTCTGACCACGTCGAGGAGGACGATGCGTGCAACTCCGACCTCGCGGCAACGTCGTGCGCCGATTTCGAGAACGACGTCACATTCTTTGCAATTGAAACCAAAGATGACCGGTGTCGGCAAAGCGACTGTGGGTTGCTGCAGGAGAAGCAGCCGCAGCCGTCCAACAGGTTCATTGCCGTCGGTCGCAAGATCAAGCATCACTGGCAACTGCTGTGGACGGCGCTCGAGGAGAAGGCGATGTGGCAGATTGTGTGCTTCCTGTGCGTGTTCATCTTCTTCAGTGAGTTCACGCTGCGGTACCCGTTCCTGGTGCTCGACCAGTGGAGCGGTGTGACGTCCAAGATGGTCTCGAGGGGCAAGATCTTCACGGAGCTCTGGTTCTTCCTCGCCGCGTTTATTTGGAAGGGCGTCTGCGTCAACACGCAGTGGGGCGCCTTCGTCGTGCTGAGCTACATGGGCGTGTTCATCTTCCCGCCCATGACGTACTATCTGCTCATGACGTTCAACCACCACACGCTCAGCCTGAATCTATACATGTTGGTGAGCTCGTGCCAGGGCTTCATTCGCGCCATGGCCGTCGTGCTCGAGGTCGCGATGATGATCGAGCTCGCACCGCGCGGAGGCGAGGGCGCCACGCTCGGCACCGTCGTGTCCATCGCGACGATTATGCGGCTCGTCTCGCAGACGTTCTCCAACCTCATCGGGTACCTCTTTGGCACGCAGCTGCTGCTGAATCGCGGCGCCAGGTCGAGCAATTCAAGTGCAAGCGCGTCGACCGACGAACCGATGCTCGTGGCCACGGCGCTCATCCTGTGCTACACGATCCGGCTGTTCGCGCTACTGGGCGTCGTGTTCCTGCCGTCGCAGAAGCGCGCGCTGATGAGGCTGTACGCTCACGGCGGGCGCCGGGGCTTCCGCGCGTGGTGGACGCTCGCCATCCTCGCGGTCGCGCTGCTTGTGGGCACGATCGTCAACTCGCTCGTGATCACGCCGCAGACGACGTGTCTCCACATCTTGGGCGGCGCCGGCTGCGACGCCTCGGCCTCGACCACGGCCACGTCGATTGACTCCTAGTGGAGCGAGCGCATGACCTATCTGTGTGTGTGTGTTTTTTAATATTAATCTCTCGTGTCGTTTGCATTAGATGCATAGAGTTGTTAGAGTGGAAGTCGGGCCTTAGAGTGGCTTTGTTGCAGGGAAATACACATGTTGCGCTCAATAATATCGCATTAAGTCTTATATGAATGCGCATTTCAAGAAGCGCATATTGCCTGAGCATACCGCTTTATAAAACGCACAGTCAAAGACAAAATGCGCGGAGTATGAGCAATGCGTGTGCAATCCGGACCGTCTTTGTCTCCGTGTTGCAACGAAGGACTGGCTTCTGGATACATATCAGCTGACTGGTTTTTTTGGCGTGTTCACAGTTACTGAAAGAAGTCAGGCGAATCAGCCAGGCGAACTGTGTTGCAACCGGCTCTTTGTGTGTACATGCGTGTTCACCATGATGATTGCGAAGCGCGATCTTGTGCCAGCGTTTGATCAGAGGTTGCTTGAAAATGTACTTAGCATGACTAACGCCCTAGGAAGACGTGACACGCTGAAGCGCGCTGTCAGGAGCGTATACTCGGTCTACATATACTGCAGTCGAGACACTGGCAACAGGCCCCGCCGTCGGGGTTTTGATCTGGTCGCGGCGTTGTGTGGTCACCTGACAGCGGACCACCACGTCAGGAAAAGAAGGTACCAACCTACTGCCACGTCCGAAACGAGTCCAGCGACAGGAGTGAATGAGCAGCAGCCTCGCAGCTCACCACGACAAGTGAGATCCGCCGTTCTCAGTTTGTTTTTTTTTCACGTCAAGATGGAGCATGACGACGCGTTTTGGAGCTTTACGGTACACTTCATGTTTGGAAGTGACACAGTAGCGGGAGAGTGGAGTCGGTCGTGATCGTTCGCATCGGCTTCGCTCGAAAAAGAAAAGAGGAGATGAGAGTGTTCGTTACACTGGCTACGCTCTGGGCTCCTGTAGTACGTACTGAAACGTGTGGCTGCGATGGCGTGCGCTCGGAATCTGACGTCGCTAATTGTAGCAGAGAAAGATTGCCGTTAACTCCCGAGTATCCTGACTATGCTCGTGGGTTTGCACGCGTTCCAAGTTATAAAATCTGTGTCAGCACCTGCGTCTATTATCCATCCGCACGCAAAAACGCGACTGCTAAAAAACCTTGATTGCATGCAACTGCGCTCGAGAAAATAATGCTTCGAGTGATTTGTCATTTCTAATTCTTCAACTCTACCCACTCCAACGACAAAAACGAGCTGAGGCCAAGTTGCGATTGCCTACACGATCATGCTTTGCGTCCCTAAGGAAGGACGGACACTGATAAATTCTCACATGAGAGAAATTTATAAAGTAAAACCAAGACTTGGTGCTTGAGCCACGGCAACAGATTGCGACTTTTCATCGACTCATTTCTACGGCACGCTCCGCCTGTGCCAAGTCGCTCTCACTCGTGGAAAAAGTTATCGAACGTCACGTGTGCGTGCGGCGGAGAAAGACCTCTTTTTGGTGCCATGCAAAGCGGATCCGCTTCTCCCATTTCCACCTGAAATCCGAGCAGATTAAGCGGCGCTGTCGCCACATACCGATCGCCCAACGACGTGAAATCGAACGCCATCTAAACTTCCGCACGCGCTGCTTGGGTATCCTTGCATGATGCGACTCCAAAATGGTGCCAATGTCCTCTGGTCTGTGAGCGAGTCGCTCTGCAGGATCACACCGTGCCACCGGCGTCGTTCAACTTGTGCGAGCTCTGCTAAAACTTCACTTTGTATGCAGCGAAAGAGCATAGAGAGTGTGTAATTCTCTCCCTCAGCCCCATAAAAAGTGAACCTATTACACCCACGAAAAGGCCTATTTTCTGTACTTCAAAAGTGGACCAATAAGCAATCCAGACGGCGTAAACGAAATGGCCGCTTGAATTACAGGAAAACCTCTGCTGAAAACGTACGCATCATGCATCATTTAAAATGAAATCAATTCATTTATACAGTGACTCTTTGATGTCCTCACTTATACGTGTGTATCTGGGATCATCTTGTATTATCAAATATTTACTATCCCGGTTGTCTTACTGCTTATACAAACTAAGGCTTTCCAACAAAAGCCGAAAATTCGCTGTTCTCCAACCAAAAAGTGGAGGTGCAACTTGACACTCGACTGAACCGAAAGGCGTCACTGCATCACCCACCAGTGGGACCGTGTTCTTTGTCTGTCGGCATGAGAATTCCTTTGTGTGGCTGCTCCTCTCTGCATGGAGCGCGCACTACGGTAGTACCAGTACCTACGTTTTGTATGGCGTGTACGTGCATCTTTCGTTGTTCGCTCTTCAAACGCGGCGATATTAACGTTCACTCTCACACACAGAGCGCGTTTCGAAAAACGAGATAACCGCCCCCCCCCCCCCCCCCCCTGCACACGTGTGTGCGTGTAACAGAAGCGAGTTCGCAATCTTCCAGATCGCGCGCACTAATAATGGCCCACGGGTGGAGCCGCGGCCCGCGGCTATCGCGCGTCCACGAGGCGCCCGGTTCGCCGCCGCCGTCGTCGCAGGCCACGACCACCACAATCCCATCGAGCCGCCTCGACATGCGCAGCCACCCCCGTACCAGCAGCAGCTATGACAGCAGCATGTGCGGCAGCCACACGGTCGACGTGGCCGAGTCGTTCGACAGCGACGACGACTTTGGCTACCAGAGCAGCGACCTCGAGTCGTCCACGCACAGCATCACGCTGCTCAGCGGCCGCGGCATTGTATGCGAGGACGCGCCCTACATCGTGACGTCGTCCAAGCGCGGCAGCCGACGGAAGCGGCCGCACGACTCGGCAGCAACGGCAACAGGACGCGGAGGAGGCCACTCGTTCCTGTTCTCCAAGCGCAAGGACACGAGCGATCTGCACGTGCCGCTAGACCAGAAATCGTTTGACGAGCAGCACGAGGGTGCCGTCTGGACCGGCACACCCGTCACACTCTTCAACCGCAAGCATGTCGGGCTCTTGTTCTCACTCGCGTTTGCGAGTATGCTCACATCGTGCCTCAAGCGCGGCGTGCTGCCGCTCATGCAGGCCGAGCTCGAGATGCAGTCGTACCAGGTGGACTCAGCCAAGATCCTGCTCATGCTGCCCTGGTGCTTTGGGATCGCGATCGGCTTTCTCTCCGATGTGTTCCCGATCTGCGGCTCGCACCGCAAGGCGTACATGGTGCTCTCGTGGTGCGCGACCGTGCTCGCGCTCTTCATCATGGTAGTGCTCAACAATTCCAAGAACTTTGGCGGCAACCTGAATAGCGATTCGACACTGAGCGAGAGCGACCGCATCGCCGTCGTCGGCGGGTACGTCGCGCTGCTCGGATTCGCGTGCTTTGGCGGCATCTCGAGCGTCATCCTCGCCGAGATCTACATGGTCGCGCTGTCCCAGCGCGAGGTGCTCAAGCGCCGCGGTCACGCGATTGCGACCTTCCTGATGACGCAGTTTTTCTTCGAGGGAATCGGTCAGGTGGCCACGGACACCGTCGTGTTCCACTTCACGCCCGCAGGCAAGATGAATCCGTACTACTCGCTGCAGGACGTGCTCGTGTTCCTCGTGTGCTACTGCATGATCCCGATCCCCGTGCTCTACTACTTCTTCAACGACTACCTGGAGAGCACGGGCGGCCGCATCGGCGAGTGCGAATTGCTTGAAGACGACGACGAAGACGAGCAACTAGAAGACGAGGAGAAGATGACGCTCGCGAGCAAGTTCGCGGCCATCGGGCACAAACTGCAGCGCCACTGGCTGCTGCTCTGGAAAACGCTGCAGCAGCAGGCGACCTGGAGCGTCGTGCGCTTCCTCTGCCTCTTCATCTTCTTCCTCGAGTTCACGCTGCGGTACCCGTACCTGGTGCTAGACAAGTGGGCCGGCGTGACCGCCAAGACGACATCCACGGGCAAGATCTTCACGGAAGCCATGTATTTTATCGCGGTGATCGTGTGGCTCATATGGTTTCTCAACCGCAACTGGAACAACTTTGTGATCCTGAGCTATCTGTGCGTGTTCCTGCTGCCGACTATGGCGTATTTCCTCGCGTGCTCCTTCGACAGGTGCTGGCACATCCAGCTCTACATGTTCATGAACGGCGTGCAGGGCTTCGTGCGCGGCATCGCAATCATCATGGAGGTCGCGATGACCGTGGAGATCGCGCCGCGCGGCGGCGAAGGCGCGCTCATGGGTACCATCATCTCCATGGCGACGGTCATGCGCCTGGTGTCCGAGACGTTCTCCAACTCCATCGGCTGGCTCTTCGGCACGCAGTTTCTGTCCTCGGACACGGGCACGACAACCAAGGATGAGCCGATGCTCGTGGCTACGGCGCTCATCCTTTGCTACACGATCCGGCTGCTGGCGCTCATCGGCGTGCTCTTCCTGCCGCCACAGAAGATCCAGCTGCTGCGCATCCGCTTCGTAGGCGGCCGTCGGCGCGCGCGTGCGTACCTGACGCTCGCCATCCTCGCGCTCTCGGTGCTCACGACGTCCATCGTCAACTCGCTCGTCATCACGCCTGACATGATGTGTCTCCATGTGTTCGGCGGCAAAGGCTGCAGCAAATAAAAGCATAAAAAGCATCGCGCAACCCTTAAATTAACGGCAACAAGAAAACTATTTAACCATGCTGTCCCTTAATTTTACAGCTATGAAATGTCGTTTATAAGAAAGGATATACGGTAACATAGAGTAAGTAAGTGGATCCGCTTGAGTATGGCGGATCCTCTTGTTTGACAGTGAAGAGGATCCACTGGTGGCGGACGGAGTGGATCCGCCGACGTATCCGCTACATTTGCGTTCCACGTGTCTCCTCGTCACCATCGTATCCAACGACCACACGACGCCACATCCAAGAGGACCCACTGCTTCGTTCATTCCGGAATCTGAACTCGTACCAGCGCGTCCACCGTCTCGACTACAGCCAAGCGAACACCAGGATGGTAGTGCTGCACGTGGGCAACAGCCGCGACTCGAGTCTGCTCAACCTCGGTGTGTGCATCGCGGGCATCTACATCTGCTACCTGTCCTATGGCATCTTCCAGGAGAAAATGTGCGTCTGGCTGGCTGCATTTGCGAGTGCAGTATGCTGTTTAACAGACCAGACGAGACTAATAATGCGTTTGCGTGTGGTTGTCGTTTTGCTGCGGCATGTAGCTTCACGTACCGATCGCCGACGGGTGACAAGTTCACGGCGACTCTATTTATGCTCTTTGTGCAGTGCGTCACGAACGCGCTCGTCGCGTATGCTGGTACGTTTTGTTTTGTATTGACAAACACGTGGATGCGCACTTTTGTTATAGCTGACGCTTCTGTCCTTGTATGCAGCCACGTTTGTGTGGAAGCCGCAGCGCCCGAGCATGCCTCTGCAGCCGTTTGCGTTCACGTCGTTTGCGTACCTCGGCGCGATGCTCTGCAGTAACGAGGCGCTCAAGCACGTGAGCTACCCGACGCAAGCGCTCGGCAAGTCGTGCAAGATGATCCCCGTCATGATCATGGGTGTGCTCATCCGCCGCAAGAAGTACACGATGCGCGAGTACATCTGCGTGCTGCTCATCACGGTCGGCATCGCGGTGTTCCAGCTCGGCAAAGCGTCGTCCAAGCACGCGGCGCAGGAGAACAGCACGTACGGTCTGATCCTGCTGTTCCTGTCGCTGACACTGGACGGTGTGTCGGGCCCCAAGCAGGAGGAGATCTCGCAGACGCTGCGTCCGTCGGTGCACCAGCAAATGTTCTACACGAACCTCTGGGCCGTGATCTATACGGGCGCCGGCGCGCTACTCACGGGCCAGGCGTTTTCGGGCTTCTTTTTCTGCGTGGAGAACCCGGCGATCCTGAACTCGGTCTTCTACTTCTCGATCTGCAGCGCGCTCGGCCAGAACTTCATCTACTTTACAATCCAGCAGTTCTCGGCGCTCACGTGCACGACGATCACGACCACGCGCAAGTTCTTCACGATCCTCTTCTCGGTCGTCTGGTACGGCCACCAGCTCTCGGCCATGTCCTGGATCGGCGTCACCATCGTGTTCGTCGGCCTCGGCTGGGAGCTCACGAGCAAGTACCAGAAGTACCAGCAGCAGCAGAGTCTCAAAATGCCATAGAACCGCCTCGCGCAAAGGATGGAGACCAAGTATAGGAATCAGGAAACGGATGATTCATCCCAGCAAAAAAAGTAGATAACCACACTCAAAAGTGTTCACTGCTTGTCAGTCTTGTTGATACGCTTACCATCTAGTCTATCTACTGCTCAAACGCGAGTCGTTTCTTGGCGCCAGAGTCTTTCGTCAGCACCGTCATCGATCGACTTCGAGGCGGCGCGCTCGTTGCGTTCTGACTGGTGCCAGTTGAACTTGCGCCGAACGAGTGGCTGTTGCTCAGCGTCGGCGTCGCCGCTTTCGGGTGTTGTCGACGTGATGACGGACGAGCAGAGTCCACGACACCCAAGTCCAGATGCATGAGGCCCGTGTCGGTGTTCATCATGTCCAGGAGCAGCTTCTTCAGATCCTTGCCGAGGATGCTCAAATCGAACTCACCTTCCTCATTCTGCAGCCATTTCTCCACTTCCTTGCGTAGCGCAGACAAGAGATTCGGGTACCGCTTTGCAGCCATTCGACGAAACTTTTCTTCCTCTAGGAGCCGCAAGGAGCTCCCAAACAGTCTGTCTTTCTGGCTCGCGTTCGCTTCGAACTGACCAATTTTCTTCTTGAACTCGTTGATCTCGTTGAACAGCTTCATGATCTTCTTCAGTGAATCCAACCGCTTCTGGGCACTCTGGATCGTGCGCTGCACGATGGTCACGTCGGTGATCGACTCTTTCAGTCGGTCGAGCTTGAACTTTCCGTAGTCGGCAGAGTAGACGAGACCAAACTCGTCAAATGAGGGATCCAATTCCGATAAAAAGGAGTTCTGATCACTGGACAACACTGCCGATACTGACTCGATCCCATCGCCAGTGACGTCTCCAATGTATCGCTCGAGCGTTCTCCGCGTCGCATTGTTCTCCTCCTCATCACTGCCCAGGAAGAAACTGGTGCGCTGGGAGTCGGTCTCGATGCCAAAAGCCATGAAATCGTCGTCCATCGAAAGCAAAAGCGCGCGCAGAGACTTTTCAACGGGACCGCCGAGCTCCGTTAGCCGCGTCTTACCTGAAATCAACTCCTGCTGGGTGCATCCAAACTCTCGCTTTGAAGCTTTGGCCGCTTGAGATGCATCTTCCTTCTGATTAGCCAAACTCGTCAGCATTTCTTGGTCTGAAGAGCCCAAAATTTCTCGTGTCAGCACCATAGCTTCCTCCAAAGTCGAGTGGAGGTATGTAATCGCATTCGAGCGCCCGTCGTAGATCTCTATCAAGCTTTCACGAATACCGGACAACAAGCCGAGACCCTTGCTGCTCACATCGATGTTCCCCCCTTTCTGGTGGATCCACAGCACTAATCCATTCAGTCTGTCGCTCTCCCCGAGTTGCTCGTTTGCATCGGGCTTGTTGCGATTACTCACTGCCTTCTTCACGACGTGCAGGACCTGTTCTTGAGTCAACTCCATTTGGTGAACCACGGATCGAATGGCTTTAAGTTGATCCTCTGCCTCCATGAGGCGCTTGCTTTTTTCAATCAACAGCGCATTCAGAAAAAGATCATCTTGCCTTAGCGTTGCTAGAGCCATGTTTGTTTCTCGTGAGTCTGTCAACAGATTTAACAGATCCGCTGGGGAGAGACTGTCGCAACCCTCCCACGCATGAAGCTGCCTTACGTCTTGAACAATGCGGCCAAAGTAAGCTGAGTGATCTTGAACGGAGACATGGCGCAAGTCCTCTGCACGCTCTAGCTGGATACTCGTCATCAGCTCACGAATTTTCACCAGTCCTCTGATTCGAGCATGAAAGCGCTTGGTTAGCTCATCTTCAAGCGACTTCCGTGCTTCCAAGAGATACCGCTCTTGCGTCAAAAGTGCTTTCCCTGCCACAGACTGTAGCAGTGTCAGATCTATTGGCTGTTCAGCGACCAGAATATCTTCCAACTTCTTTACGCTCTTATACGCGTCATCAATACGATCCTGAAGCCTTGCACGCGCAGACTCGAGACCCTCGAGTTCTTCGGAGCATTTTTTCAGTAGTAGGGCGTTGATGTCCCTAAACTTGCCTGCTTGATCTTCCGCATTGAGCCCTAACTCAGTCCAAATACCTTGGCAGCGCTATACATGTAGAAAAGAAAATAATCAGCAAGCCTCTTAAAAACGAGCAAGCGAAGAAGGTCGTACTTACATCGAGTAGCAGGAAAGCTTCTTCTTTCACTTTCGAGGTCTTCAACTGTGCTTCCATGTCGATCACTCTGTTGCGTAGACTCTCAAGTTCCTTATCCTTGGCATCCAGTTGTGTTTGAAGAGTCTTTGATTTGTCGTCCAACAGCAACATTTTCTCACCTGCTGCTGCACACTTTTGAGCCCAAAACGCGAGCTGACCTCCATTTTTCGAGGATGAAGTGTCAGCAGACGAACCGGAGAAATGGGTCACCATGTTCAGCGTGGCGATCATTTCTCTGTTGTGCTCTTCAACGAGCGAGTCCAACTTATTGTCCAGGTCACTCTTCTCGACAGCATGCTCATTTGATATCCTTGGGTGCAATTCTCCGTTTTCTTGGTGATCTTGCAAACGCTGGGGTGACGCTTTTCTTGGTGATTTATCGAGGTGGCCACCATTGTCTTCGGTGGTTGCTAGGTCAGCCAGCATTAGCCGCTTTTGGGAATACAGCTCCTGTAGCAATCTCTTCACTACACTTTTAGCCGTGTCCAACGAGGCAAGTGACTCGACCATTGTTGCCAAGTGTTTCTCCTGCTTGCTTTGCGACCTGATTGTTTCGCTGAGATATCGAATATTTCCTTCGCATTGCTTCAGTTTTTGCTCGTTGGCCGACAGGAATTCATTCTCGTTCAAGAAGCCGTCACGCTCCTGGCAGCTGAGCCAGCCATTAGTTAATCCTTGAACGATTCGCGCTCGATTGCGTAGCTCCTTAGATAGCGATGCTTCAAGATCTTCGAAATCCAACGTATTCTAATGATTGCCATTTATGCAACAAGTCATGTAATTCTTGATATCAGCGTACAGTTGATGCCGATAAGAGTCGCACAGGTTCTTTCTTACCTGGAGCTCGTCTCTCAAGCTGAGAAAGATTTCTTCCGATGAAGCAATCGGACAATCCGACTTGGCAAACAGAGAAGGCAAATGGGCAATGGCATCAATTTCTTCGTCCAAATATTCCGCCATCGTTTTCTCTCCATCTTCCAAAAAGTGTGAGACATCAACCAATTCGCGGATTTTGAATCGATTCTGTCACACCAAACAACACAGAAATGTTAGCTGAGCTCGCACGTAACTTGTGAGAAAAGCTGCCGGTCGCACCTTTATTTCGCTTGAGCGGATGAGAATGTCGAGAGGATTCGTGTTCGCCTCACTGTTGAGCTGTTGGCTTGTCTTTCGAAGTTGATCGATGGTATCTTGCTTCAACAAAACTTGCCTTTTAGTTCGTGAGCTGTGGTCTTGGAGTTCTTGAAGGTATATGCTCTTTTCCTCGGCGAGCTTCGTAATGTTGCTCTTGATTTCGCTGAGCTTGTTTTGGCACGCGTTCATTTGTCGTGTCCTTTCATTTTCAGATGGGTCATCATCAGAAGATGCCGCAACCCAGGTTGCCATTCTCGCAAGTGCTTCTTCAAGTGCATCTGCTATCGTTTTCTTTTGACGAATCTTGACGTCTTGTCTTGATACCTTTGATTCGATCGAGGAACTTTTCCGCGCTGCCAGGCTCCAGATGCTTTGAATCTCCAGGCTCGTGGAAATCACTTCTAGCGTTTGGCAAAGCTGCGCAAGTGAAAAGGGTGATAGATCCTCTAGCACTTCACCAACTTTGTCTTCCATCATAACGACTGATTCTCCGTCACTCATGGCATCGACATCGTCAAATTCGACTTGCTGGCGACCATCGCCCCCGTTTTCTCGATCCGACAGCATGCTTGACAAGTGAGCTGATAGGCGACTCAACAACGCTTGATTCTTTTCGGTCTCATCGCGGATGTCGCTTCCATACGCTTCCACGCCCGAGGATGCAGCAATCTGCTCGAGTCGTTTGAGATATGCTAGAACTGCTGGATCTTTCAGCATCATATCCACCATGGCTTCGATTTGCGACGGATCGACGCCAGCAGCTTGCATGAAACGCGCTTTGACCAACTCTCGACGAAGCAGCTCATTGAATGCCTTCAAGCCCAACAGCTCTGCAGACCTGCTGTCGATATTCTTCACCGCCTTGTTTTGAATGTTCTTGGCACGATTGGCGTATTGTAAGGTGTTGAGAGTTTCGTTCGAGTTGGCTCCTGCTGGAGACACGCAAGCACTATAAATCACAAATATCGTCCGTTTAGTACACCGATCTCCATACTGTGCTCAACAAAAATATCAACTTACATGAACAGCGTCCTACTGTTTCCACCAAGTGCGTCTTGCAGCAGTCTCGTTAGCTTTGACGACCGATACGGGACGTGGGTCTGGAGATTGGAGCCGGACTTTTTGTCCCCCAAAGCATTAATCACGTTGCCAAGTGCTAACAAACCTACGTTGATCTGGATCCCTTCTTTCATTCGGTTGCCTTCCGCATGCGTTTTCTTCAGTCGTTCACTGCCAGCAAGATCAACGAATGTGAGCTTCGAGACGATCGTCGCATCGGCAGCATCTGCATCAGATCCATTCGCCTCATCGAAAGAGAGGCGGCGTCCATTTACGCGCCGCTTCCCGTTTACTAAAGATGCGGTGGTCGGAGCTTTCAACGTAGACGCTGCTTTTCCACCCAACGACTCCCGTCGGTTGATGCGTCGAACGATCTTGACCGTGTACACGGCGTGCGAACGACTCGAGTGTTCATTCATCTCTGTACTGCCGGTGACGCGGCGGAGAGAGCCAATTCGCATCTGCTCTAAAGCATCTCGTCGATTCGACACTTTAACCTACGAAAAGCGCATACAAACATGCAAAGTTAGCATCGCCGGCTTGTTACATATAGTAGCGTATGGACATTACCTCAGTTAGTCCTTGCACCCACACGCCTGCTTTGTTTTCCCTCAACTGCAGGCTCTGGGACCCGTCGTCTTGCTGTTGCCTCGCATGCTCCGAGAGGAGATCGTGGATCTCTTCGCCATAGATTTCTAGAAAAGACACCGATACGTGATCGCCGCCAGCAGATTCCGTTTCCTTCAACTGCGCAAAGAGCTGGTGAAGAAAGCGCGGGATCAATCCTTCACTTTCCTGAACAGTGTCGACTGGCAATGATGGTGCCACATCGTTGCCTGTCCATGGCGCTGCGCCTGGGGGCTGGAAGAGAAGACGCGACGCGATCATCGCGGACGCAGCGATGCTGTTTCCCATCGTGAAGGTCTTTCCGGACCCAGTCTGCCCGTATGCGATGACGGTGACGTTGAATCCTTGCAAAAACGAGTCCATGAGCGGCTGGAGCGCTTCCTCATATAAATCTGTCAAAGAATGAGAAATCACACATACACGCTCGCCATTAGAATATTTTCCCATCTCGACCTTGATTCTTGGAGCCATGGTACCATTTTGAGACGCAGAGATGGGGAATACATGATCAAAGCTATTAGACAGCACGAAAATACAAGGTATTAGTCGCAAAATCGAATGCCGTCATCTAACAGCAAAACCCCGGCAAAATACGTACGTAAATCGCTTCTGCATGGACGAGAGAGTCACCATGTTGCTTCCTTCGCGCTCGACGCACACGCCTTCATTCGTCGCAATTTCTCTCGGGAGCAATGGTCGGATGCGCACCGCGACGCGGACACTCGTATCTTTTCTCGCGTCGGGTTTCCCCGACGAGGACTGGGAGCCGATGCTGCTGCGCGAGCTGCCGCTGAGGATATCTGTTCTGTTGTTGGATGAATCGCTCAGATCGCTGCCGTTGCTGTCGACGCTCCAGTGGTCTTTCGCGTCGGGTGTCGCCACCATCGGCGCTTGGATTGGCGCGGGTGGTGGCGCGAGATTCGTGGCCGAGGCGGCGCGCGGGAGGAGGGACTGCGAAGGGGGCGCGAGCAGCGAGGGCGCGCCTGCTTTCTTCATTCAAACGCGTCACTCGCTCGCTCGCTCACTGGGTGGCACCGCGTCTGAGGCGCGTCGGCATGAAGTAGCTCCTTGCTGGGAGCGCAGTGGTGAGAGGGAGGCGGTTGCCTTTATCCGTCCGCCCAGTCCATTTTCGGGTGTCCTTTCTTTATAGAGCAGGAGTGGAAGCGAAGACCATCACTCTGGCGACCAAAGACGGCGCGGAAATAGATTTATAGGATTTTTGATTGGATGAAAAGAAAGTTGCGAGGAGTGTAATTGGTTGAAACTGGAAGCGTCCGGCTCCAAACAGTAAGCATAGTGGCTGAAATTGGAATAAACAGGTTCCATACAGTCGAAAAGGCCCGTATTTTGCATTATATGCAGGTTTATTAATCTGAAAGAGGGTTGCTCTGCTCTTGACCGTTTGTTCTGGGTATAATAGGTAGGTTGAAGACCCTCATTTCGCCAAGAGACGCGACATGCGAGCGGCCATGGTGTCTGTTAAGCGCTTTCGCGTGGCCACTGGGACTGCGTTGCTGTCAGATTCAACATGCGGAAGGACGCGAGGAAGTCCGGGACGTCGACGCCGTCGCGCGTGCGCGTGGCAGTGCGCATTCGGCCCGGGACGCCTGCCGCTGGTAACAGCTCTGCGAGTACCGAAGATGTCAGCCAGTCGCCATCTCTTAGATCGTCATCAGCTGACCACTCGACGCTGTCCGCCGAGTGCCTGCCTTCGAGCCACGCATTCAGGACCAACGCCGTCCATTTCAACCATGATAACCAGTCCAAGACATTCACGTACGTTGTGCAGAGGCTGTGAGATCAACTGTAGCACTACAGCTTCGGATTGGTATTCAACATGACGATTGAGACTATGTCTGAAATTGCAGGTTCGATCATGTGTTTCCAAGCAAGTCGACACAGAAAGGTGAATAGAGAACCATACTACATAGCTACAACACTTGATGCGTTGACGTGTATTGGCTCTAACTATTCGTCGTTGTGTTGGGTCTTCAAAACACTAGACGTGTACACAGAGGCATTGCAACCGCTGTTGACGCCGTTCCTGAATGGGTTCAACGTGACGGTGCTCGCGTACGGACAAACGGGGTCGGGCAAGACGTACACGGTGGGTAACAAGACGAACGTGACGCCAGCCACGTCTCCTGCGCGACCAGTCAACCCAAACGCAGAAAGCACATCCCACAAGATTGGCGAAAACGATGGACTGTTGCCGCGTTTCCTGTGCGATCTATTCGCATCGCTACGAAAGGAGCCAAGTGTGAAGACGATTTATGTCTCATTCCTGGAGATCTACTGCGATGAAGTTCGCGATTTGCTGCAGCAAAACCGAGCCGGCAACGCGAAGGACAGCCAACTAGTGATCAGGGAAGACGAGCATAAAGTGTGGGTGGAGAACCTTCGGCAGTTGCAGATCGAGAATGTCGAGAAAGCGCTGGAACTGATGAATTTGGGGCGCACCAAGCAAATCGTGAGCTCGAATGCTCTCAACGACACGTCAAGTCGATCACACGCGATTTATACGATGGAAGTATCGCGGAAGTTCGTCAATGAGATCAAGAAAACGAAACTCACGTTTGTGGATTTGGCCGGAAGCGAACGATTGAAGAAGACTCAAGTCGAAGGCGTTCGAATGAAAGAGAGCATTCAAATCAATGGTAAGAAGAAAATCTTGTGTGTCATACAGCGAGAGCAGATATTGACCCGAGCATCGTTTGCCAGTTGGTTTGCTAGCTTTGGGGAATGTAATCAACGCGCTAGGAGATGACAAGTCACAGAAACGGCGAAATAGTGTGAGCGCAGCTGATGCGCCTGAACCATTTGTTCCGTATCGTTCCTCCAAGCTTACCAGACTTCTGCGTGACTCGCTGGGTGGAAACTCGATGACTTTGTTCATGTACGAGGTATTTGCTTGCTGCATGTGCGTTTGGGGTATGACACTGATTGAATTTTTTTTACTTGTTTTTGATGCACAGAGCCTGTGTGTCGCCTTTAGAAATTCATGGCAGTGAAACTTTGAATACGTTGCAATATGCCAATCGCGCGAGGAGTATCCAAAACAAAGCTGAAAAGAATGTTGAAAGCATAGATGGAGGCTCCCCGAGAAATTCGCAGTCGCCTCGAAACGGCAAGCGATTGCAACGCACCGCAAGCGAAATCGAAATCAATTTGCTGCAAGAACAAATCTGCTTTTTGAAACAGCAACTGGATCAAGCCAATGCGGCAGCAGTTGTTGCGCAAGCGGTAGGGACGAATATTTCGTCAGTTCCGTTCCCACTGCAAAATCTGAAGAAAAGTGATGATCACAGAGCCCCAGAACAACCAAAAGGTGAAGAGTCCGCTTTGAGCACCGTTGAGCCCCCGCTCCCAGTGATCCCAGTAGCGAAAGTTAGTGGCATAAAGCCACCAAGCCAACTGAAGAGAATTTTAATGTCTCCCAGATCGCAGCTTCAACTCTCAGCGGATGAAGTTACAGCAAGTGAACATGAGAAATGTCGTTTGGAAGATAATACCCCTCTGCACAGTCAATCGGTAGGTCAAGAAGAAGTTCATTTGTCGCCTGCTGAGTTCATAGGTACACCGACCGTAGCTGCTGATGCTGTCAATAGTATTGAGACAAAGCTCGTCGAATCACCACCTGAATCGACTGCGCTCGAAGTTCATCTTCAAGCAGAGGTTAAAGCAGCGAATATTCCAGATGTGCAGCGACCAATATCGGTGCGAGAAGACTTGAATATCAATGAGCCTGCTGCTGATGTTCATGGGTGCAAACACATCGCTTCGGCCACGCTCAAAGACCATTCCCAAGCAGAGATTAAAGCAGTGGATTTGCCAACGGTGCAGCAGCCAGTACCGATGCGAGAAAACCTGGAAGCAATCGAGCCTACCATTGTTGCTCACAAGTTTCAACATAACACGGCATTACAGCGCTTTCTGGGCTCCTTTCAAGCCAAGGAGAATGGCTCAAAGAAATCACTACCAGCTCATCAAGATGAAGACGCCAGCGCTGTTGCAGGTGCCAAGTTGACCCCGCTGTTCCCAAAGTCGGACGCATCCAATCTTGATCAGAAAGAGCATCATCAAAGTAAGCGTCGATCGCTATCACGGAAATCGACAGCCACCCAGGACACCTTCAATGATCCATTGGATAATGAAGTGCCACCAAAAGTATCACTCTCGAGCTTGACATTGCTAGGCCATCAAGAAGAAATCTACGCCATTGCAGAAAATCACCTACATATTTCAGAGGTGCTTCCGGAAGCAGCCACATGGTTCACTGAGTTAAGCGATACTCTGGAACAAGATGATACAAAGCGAGCAGGCTGTGACTCTGTCGGCAACGAAGTGGAGAAGATGAATGGTCACAAAGCGCTAAGATGCGAGATGCGCAGCCAAGATAATCCCATAGCAGGGGATAAGTGCAATGCAATGGAATACGAGAAACGATGCCAAGATAGTTCCGTCAAAGAGGAAAATCAGAGGCAATCTGAGCCACAGAGCTTACTTGCGAAGCTTATAGCGCGAAGAATACTCCCGCCAGTTGAACATCGACATGAGCACGCGCAGACCAGTTCCCCGCTGGAAACAGTGGTTGGCAACGACCCTTTACCCGAAGGCAAGGCTGACAAATCCATTCCGGAATATCTAGCTCAGACGAACCACGAGTGCAACAGGCTGATCCGCTCAATATCGAAGTCCAAGTCCTTCCGCCTCGTAGACGAATTGGAGATCGAGCAGCATGAAGTGATCGATTCGAAGTTGGGAATGGTTCCACTCCCTACCAAGCAGCGTGACTCTCAAGATTATGACACTCGTTCAAACCAAAATCAGGATTCTCCTCAGGCAAAAGAGCAAGAACCGCGAGTTGATCCGAGTCATCAGTTCGAAAGTATATGTGAGCCAGACTTCGTTTTGTGTCGACCGCAACCAACTCAGCCAGTGATATCTCCGCGGGGCCGTCGACGACAAGGCAAATCTCCTCGGAAACATAGTTTACACCCGATGAAAGTCTTCGACTTTGATGATCCATGGGACCAACTGCAACAACGGTCACAGGCATCCACCTTCGCTAAGCTTGAGTCGCTGCTAAAGGTAAATGCAGCCTGTTGATTAAAACGCGGTTGACGGAATTAACACTAGTGTATATGCAACAGTGTACCGAGCAGCTAAAAACGGACGAATTTAGAGCAAGGAGCAACCAAGAAGAAGAAGATCTCCTCTCCAGCACATCGAGTGGCAAGGTTGAAGCATGTTTGGAGAGAATGACCGTGTTTTTTGAGAAGAGGAACAAAGTCAAACGACGTCTTGGGCAATTAAAGCGGCGTTTGCATCAGTTCCAGCTCATTTTGGGGTTCCCTCGTCCACTAGGTGACGAAGTCGAGTTGCAAAAGTATAAAATCGCGTATCAAGAGGTGCTGTTGCAAGAACGGGTCGACTTCTGCGAGGCGATCGCAGCTCAAAGGCTATATAAGCGCCTCCAGTCCTGGAAGGAGGCAGCAGGAAGCTCGGAGTTTAGCGTCAGCTCCAGCAACTGTGACGAGGAAGAAAGTATCTTTCTATCGCAGGATCAGTACTTTGGCTGCACAGAGTGGCTCACAAGACACCTGTACGATCGCGAGTATTTCCAAAAGCACATGCTACCGCTGCTGCTCAACGGATGGATCGCCATCATGCCAGTAGATCTAGAAAAAGAAGATTCATGGCTCGCGTTATAAGGCTACTATAGTTAAAATACTGCTATGATACTGTGAACCTACCTATCCATCCGGTCGTTGAAAGAAGAAAAAAAGAAAACTCTATAGGAGGGATGATTGATCGGGCTGGCTGCTCGTAGTGGTGTGTGTCGTACTCTCTCTCAGGTCAGAAGTGGAGTTAGTTTGCATCAAAGTGCATGCTCGTCTGGTAGTCATCCGAAGAAACCAAACCGGTGCGGATCGAACTTGGACATGTCCAACTTCGGCCGCAGACCGCTGATCTCATCGGCCAACAGCGCTGCCGAGCCAAACGACAGCGTCCACCCTTTCGAGCCATGGCCTGCGTTCACGTACAAGTTGCGGATCTTGGTTCTTCCGATCAACGGAACATCGTCGGCAGTCACGGGCCGCCAGCACACGTGGGTCTGCATCTTGTCCACGTCCAAGTATCCGTCGGGGAAGATCGCCTTTGCCTGTGCGAGAAGCCAGTCAAAGCGCTTCTGGTTCGAGTTCTTCTTCTTCGGATTCGAGAAGTCGACGCCGCCAGAAATGCGAAGCGTGCGTCCTAGTGGTGACACAAGCGCATGGCCGCCAGCGTACACGTTGTGCAACGGTGCAGGGAAACGCTCGTTCACAGGAACAGAGAGTACGTATCCTTTCACAGGGTAGATGCTGAGGTTGAGACCTGCCTTTTTGGCGACAGGCACCGTGGAGTTGCCAAGCGCGAGCACAAACTCGTCTCCTTCAATCAGCGAGCCACGACGAGTCTGGAGAGCGATGACGCTGGTCTTGTCCGTGAGAATGTGCTGCACTTCGGTGTTGAAACGAAACATCACCCCCTCGCGCATGCACAAACGGTAGAGCGACTCGCACATCTTGTGCACGTCTCCGTTCGTACCAAACGCAGAGAACAACGCACCCGAGTTGAACATTTCGCTCCGCAGCGTCGGCTCCAGGTTGTGCGCCTCGGTGGAGGTCAGCGGCTGCAGTTCCATGCCAAGCTCTTCCAAGTGGCGCGTGCGATCCGACTCCATCGTGATGTCGTACGCTGCAGAAGTGCGGAAGACTTCGATCGTGCCTTGGGCCGTTTGGTCCATCTCGAGCTCGCCTTTCTTGGTGTGCAGCTGCAGTTCGCGAAGTTTGAGCATGCTGTAGAACCCGAGTTCGCGGATCGTGCGTCCGTGCTCGTTCGAACGAGGCGCTTTCGAGTTCATCATGAACTGAAGCCCCCATTTCCAAAACTTGGTGTCTTTGAACGCGCTCATTTCGATCTTCATCGGCTTGCCGATCGCCGGCCACTTGATCGTCCCTGACGAGCCGCGGCGCACGAGAATGCTGTTCTTCCGCCGTGGACGCCCCGAAGGCGGGCCGCTGGTGGCGGTACCCGCAGCATCCGCAGGTGGGCCATCCACGACTTCGGTGCTCGTTTCGTCGACCGCATCACCGCCGAAGGTCGACTGCTCAAAGATTGCGCTCGAGTCGTGGCCTTTCTTCGAGGACGATGAGTCGCCCGCCATGCCCTTGCGGAGCAACCGCTCGTCTGCCCACGACGCGTACAGCGCTGGGTCGAGAAAAGCGCCGTTGCAGAAGCTCACTTGGGTCCCGACGCCGGCTTCTTTCTCCACGCAGAGCACCTCATGGCCCTGCTTCGCGAGGTAGTAGCATGTCGTCAGACCAATGATGCCTGCTCCGCACACAATGACGCGCTTGATCAGTGGTCGGTTGTTGATCCCGATGGTGGGCTCCATTTTCATGTTCTCTGGCAGCAGCGGGATCCGCATGGGCGCTGGGCCCGGCGCGATCGGAGGCAGCAGCTCGCCCTCCATGGATGCAAGGTTCGCGTTCGGGTTGGTGGTCATCGACACGACATGGTCTCTCAGGTGCGCCGGCAGCTCCACGGCGTTCACGCCCATCGACGCTGGTCGCGCGCTGCCGCCAAGCGACGAGCTGTGAACCGCGGTGGTTGGCGCGGCCGACGCGATGGTGTCGACGCGCAGCGGCTGCTTGCCATTGCGTCCGCGGGTGCTGTTGCTGCTGCTGGAGATCTGCGCGGCAGCTTCCATGCTGCTCGAGACGACTTGCTTGGCGGGGTTTTCGGAGAAGCTGCTGCTGCTGCTGCTGGCCGTGCTCGTGCTGTTTGCGTGCACAATCTGCTCCAAGTCCGAGTGGGAGCCCATATAGGACGTCTGCTCAATCGGATAGCGTCACGAGACGTCGCGAAACGCGTCTGACTGACTCTAGCGGCGCTGAATAGCGGGTATTCGGCGTCGCGATGTGCTGCTGCTGGCACCAGCTGGTGCCCTCTTGCAGTGGATATGTTCGACAATAAATAGCGACGCAGGGCACGGATACACGCACGGATGTACGCACACGCAGGACAGACGCACTCTAAACACACAGTATATGGATCTAAATGCCGACACGCACACGCACACACACACGCAGATCAAGCGCTTGGGTCGAGTGCTTGCTGGCGAGTCGTGCGACCTGCTTCTAATAATGCGGAATGCTCCTTCTGCGGAGAAAAATCTCGCGCTGAAGTAACACAGCTCCGTTCGGCTCTTTTATGGACCACGCGCCATCACAACGCAGCGATAACATATATTAGATTGTGGAGGGCATCAATGAAATTCGAAGTGCAGAAACGGGGCAGGAGACCTTCACAACGCCATGTCGACTGAAGCACGCAAAGGAGCAAACACTGGGAAGCTCAGGTTAGTTAGAATGACAGAAATAGAGAGATCCGGTTACTAGTCAAGGGTGCACTCAAGCTCCAAGATGCTGATCCCAAGAGGTACGTTCGCCGCATGTGCGCTCTGTTCTGCTCTGAACGAGTCGAGTCCGGTCTGCGTCCCCACAGGTCACGGCCCAAGCAACAAGTCAGTTAACCCCCCCAAAACTTTTGGCTCGGAACAGAGACCCAACGCGCACTCACTCTATTTGCTCTCTGCTTCTCCATTTGGGAGGCTCCTAAGGAAGCCAGGGGGAGTCATCGCGCATGCGATGCAACGCTCACGGGAAAAACGCACGACGACGGTGGCGACTGGCTCGGGCATGGAAACGTGAAGGGCATGTAGGTATCAATCAATCCATTTTGCAGAAGGGCGAACGCTGCACCCACCAATGCAAGTAAATGCACGAGGCAGACCACTGCAGATTCGGATGATTGGGAGGCCGATCGTGAAGTTTTGGCGCTGGGCGCGCTTTTTAGATGGGCAAACTGGAGCTGCTCCACTGTATTGTGCAGTACTTGGGACCAAGAACTCTTTGCCCATAAGAGCATCTCGGCTCTGACGCCAGTATACATAAGTTCGGATACTGAGGATGTAGATACCTTTGAAAAGGACCAAATGCGAGCTTGTGATTCACATGCGCCGGATAATCGACGAGCTGGTCCCTTTAATGTTGCTTGCTCCGTTCCGCTTGGCCGGTACTTACTTGCAGTGTACAGTCGCCGCTTCTCTCTGGCCTTCTATTTTTTCGTATGTCGCAGGTCTGCACTAGTAATGCCTCTGAGAGTTTATACACGTTCTCAAGTGGTGGACTGCATTACGTTAAGAAAAGGGACAGGACGGACAACCATCAGCACGACACGACTTTGTGTATCTCTTTCTGTTCTCTTTCTGTTATAAGAGGTTTGCCGTTGCAGAGCATACTGGTGTTTGTTACTTCACAAAGCTTGAAGCAGAAGCCGCCCAGATGGATTCGTGGCGTAATGCTATGCGCTGAACTTCCAGTTGCACACCACCATACAGTAAGGAGCTCAACAACCATAACGGTACTGGCAATCTGTGAAGTAACACGCAGCCTGATTTTTTCTTCCTTTCATGCATGGCCCTGCCTTTCGGCTGGAAAGAACGCTAGGATGGCTCGCGTCGGGAGGAGCGCATGGCGCCGCTCTCCGCCACTCATTCCGCCCCTCGGTCATGCCAATGAGGTCAACATGTCCCGCACTCGCTGGCATTCAAGAAGGCGCATCCCCCGGTCTGCGAAGGGCCATTTGGCCCTGGTTTATGCCTACATCCAAGGTCAAAACTCGTTACTTAAGAACCTTCTGTTATATTAAACCAGCACATTAGTTTGAGTATAGAGCTCAATGTTGCTAAAGTCAGGCGAGAGCCCATCCACAGTGGGTCACGTGTCATTACATCCAAGCCCAAAGATTTCTTCCGCGACGGCACCGCCACATTGCTCCTCTTTGTGATTCCCACACCTTCGTTTAATCCCCCGCCGCCCACACGTACTGCTCGGTGCGTGCATGTGTGCGCGGGCGTGGTATGGAAATGCAGCTCCACCCTCCATCGGCGCAACGCCAGAATGACGACTTGGAGTCACTTTTGGGCGGTGTCACTTGTAGTTTTGATGTGATCGCCATCTAAAGCCATCCAATGCGAGTGGGTCTCTCTCTGTGTGGTGGCGAGATAGTGGTGTCTGCTCAGGTTCTTCTATTGCTCGCCAGCGCTTTGAGGTCGTGTAACTCTGGTTGCTTAGATCGCAGTTGACGATGACGACGTGCTGCTGGTGGCGCGTCGCAGCGTGGCCTTGACCTGGAGTAACCGGTTGAGCTCCGACAAGGAGTCCAACGGATCTAGAAACCCACACAGTACCAATATGCGGTCATTAGGACAGTGTCAAGGTCGTGAGCGTTCACAAATAGCAGCATTAGGAACGAACCGAGTTCAAACGCACTTTGTCGCGGAAGTTGGCTGCTGGAATTCTGGGCCAGCGTCGACAAAATGTGGCTCGGAGTCGCTGTGTGCGCGCGAGGGGCGATCGTGCCGTTGCTGCTGGCGCTGGTGTCCATGCTCTTGGGCAAAGGCAGGAGACCTGATATAGTCACCACGTTTGCGAACTGTGAGCGAAGAAGGAAAGTGCAACAATCGACTAAACGACATTACATGTTGCCAAACAAAAAATGAACCGTACCTGAGCTGCTCACTGACGTCTGGAGCGGGAGTCGCGGCGCCGGCCGAGTCGGGTTGTTCACAGCAGCAGCATCCGAGTCTCGGCGTCCTGGATCAAGCGGCCGGTTGTATGTGCTTCCGCTTGAGTGGACTTGGTCTGGTTTGCGCGGCTTGGAGCCCCCCAAGAGGTCTTTGAGCTCACTCAACTACGATCATAAACCCGTTCACGTCAGCTTTCCGTCATCCACTTTGCATAGCAGCCCAAGTGAGACCCACTTACCGATAGTAGTCCAGTCTCCCGTTCTTTTCTTTTCGCTTTGACATCCTGTGATCTCTGGTTGTGGTTGCTTTGATTCGACGTCGGACCGTTCGTTGTGTGCTCTGTTGCGTCTCGCGGGGACGCAATTCGGGTTTGGCGTCTGCTGCTTGGATGGCTGCTGCCAAACACCTCACGAATGCGGTCTGCTCGTGGTCGTGAGCGGCGAGAAGACGACGAACTGTAGGCATCAGGAGCCGCCAAGACACCGTAGCCCGGGATGCTTTCCTCTGCCTCTGCTGGTTCGTCATCATTCGTATCAGCTACCTCGCCAGCACCCTGTCGGCGCTGCGACGGTAACTCGACGACAAGGTACTCGAGCACCTCGATTTTGTCACGCAACGACTGGTTTTCGACATTCAGGACTCGCGTCTCGTACTGGAGCTCGCCGATGCGGATGCTTTGCGCGTGGACGCGGTCCGAGAGCGCCTTCTCCGTCGTGTAGAGCTGTTTGATCAGCTCGACATTGTCGATCACGTTCAGCTTGAGCTTCTTGGCCGCAAGTGCATGCTCTCGGTGTACCGGTGTTTTTGATACTGACGACGCTGTGGTTGGCTCCTGTGAACGCTTCGATTCTGGTTGTTCCGGATCAATTTTGGTCTCATGATCTCGTAGTGGAGCTATTGCAGTAGCGTTGCCTTGGCACGTCATGCATTGTGGTGTCCTCTGTGGCGCGGTGTCTCCATCATCCGTTTCAGAGTTTGCGTTATTGTCACCTGGCAGCTGCTGAAAGCGCAAGATGACCTCTTGCGCTTGCGCCAATTGCTTACGCAGCGCGTCGATTTCCAGTTTCAGCTCGTGGATCAAGAGGGCCTTGGGGTCTTCGTTCCTGGTCGGTTTGTTGGCGATGCACTGCGCCTTGGACGCGTACACGAGCGTGCTCAGGTTCTCGTCAAAGTGCGCGTCACTCGGCGAGAGGCACGCGATCATCAGCGTTAGGCTGTTGCCTCCGAGACTATACTTTAACAGCGACGTCAGCTTGGAGTCTCGATACGGGATGTATGCGCGCTCACCTCGGATCGCCTTCGGTTTGGCAGCGGTCGATATCTCGCGCTGGTCTTCACAATTACTACTGTCTTCGCTGAGTGCCTGAATTACCTGCCGCAACACAAAGAGCGACTTGTTGATGCCGATAGATTCTTGAAGTGTGATTCCCGTCGCGCCGGTCTTGTCGATCCGCTCTGAGCCCGCGAGGTCCACGAGCGCGAGTTTGCTTTGCAGAACGTCGTTGGCACTATCATTCGGGTCACAACTCTCGACGTAGATCGTGAAAATGCAGTGCGACCGCGACGACGCGGCGTTCAGTCGATGAGACGCCATGACTTTGTGCTTGATGCCCTCATGGAAGTGTGCGAGCACTTGCTGTGCGGATTGGCATTCCAGGATCCGCAGGTTTTCCACGTAAAACTCGCGCGCTGCTGACCATCGCAGCTTTAATCCGGACGAGGACGATCTGCTGTGCGTATTCTTTCTCTGCGACCGCTGCGAGGACTGGTTGTTCAACGAAGCGTCCTTGAGATGCGAAGGGTTGAACAAATCCAGGATTTGTTCGTTGTAGATCTGCACAAACGAGCACTTGATTGTGAACTCGCGCCGCGTGGTCGACGATGCGAGCGACTGAACCGAGATAATCTCAAACAGGTTGAAGATCACGCGTGGGATGATCTAAGTTGAATCCGAGGCCACGGTAGAACATACTGCAATTAGACACGGCCTCAGAGATTCCTGCTGAAAAGGTAGAATCGTTCGCGATTGCGAGCGTACCCCAATGCGATTTGATGTGGGATTCACGTCGACCTTGGGCTTCGAGGTCGTGCGTTCGTCTCCATGGCTCGAGGCGATATCGCGTGTACGCTGTGGCAAAGAGTAAAATGGTAACACTAAACGAAAAAAAGCTGAAGTACGCAGCACGAGGAGGCTTACCTCATATTCGTAACCTTCCATCGTGAACGTTTTTCCTGAGCCAGTCTGTCGTGTTTTTAGGATCCCAAGCAGACAACAAACCATGTGAATCGGTCAAGCTGTGTAGGTTCTTTGTCGCCTACGAGTCTATTGCCGAGACAGACCACATCTATCGCACCTGTCCGTACGCAAAAATGGTCGCATGATAACCTTCGAGGACGCCAGAGAGCATGCTCGCGAGTCCGATTTGGTCGTACAGTTCACTCTAGTAGAAGTGTGAGGTTAAACACAAATGGCTTCCAGCTCAACCTAATGGTGCTAAAGGCACAAAAGATCAAGTTGCTCTCTACCTGAGTCGTCACGGGGTCAAACACCTGATCAAAAACAAAGTGTTTCGCATCGGTCGTCGACGTCGATGCAGACAATTGTAGAGCATTCCTACGATACCAAAACGTTGTGATTCATCAAGCAGCTTTCTCTCACACAAAAGTTGGGGCTTGTAGCATTTTCACAAACCTGGACCGGTGAATGGTGAGGAACTCACTCGAATCGTTCTTCTCAATCGCAAGTTTCGGCCGCACACGCACGACGACGCGGATTCGCGACTGCGCGGCAAAGGATGGCGCCACCGCAACTGGAGCCGTCGCCATCGTTGTATTCTTTTGCAGTCGCAGGGCGTTGTCACTAACGTGGCCGAGCTACAGCTGCGGTTCGACTCCTCTCGTCATCGTCACTCGCACTCTCGTGTTTTCAATAAGTAACAAGGCAAACACAATGCCAGGCATCACACTGACTGAGAACGAAGAGTTCCACAGACGAGAGGCCCATTTGCCCTTTCCATGTACACGCTACATGATCTTCTTTGTCCGCGTCGTTTCGGGTCCTCCAGTGCCACACGCGACTTTTCGCGATCTTTATGGGGTCACGAGGCACTCTGCGCTCGTGTGTGCGTTGACAGCATCTTGCCACACGATTCCACAAGAGAGCAGCTCGCCCCCCCCAAGCCTCCCCCTTCCACTCTCGGCCGCCATGCGCAGCGTGTTGGCGTGGAGCGACAAGGTCCCCGAGCGCAATGGCGAAAAGTTCATCGTGCAGGATATCGCGTTCCGCCCTGATGGCACGCAGCTCGTGGCCGCGATTGGCACGCGCGTGATGGTGTACGACGCGATCGACGGTACGTTGCTGCACTCGCTCAAAGGCCACAAGGGCATCGTGTACACAGTCGACTACTCGCACGACGGCAAGCGGTTCGCGTCCGGCGGCGCCGACAACGTCGTGATCATCTGGACCGACAAGGCCGAGGGCATCCTCAAGTACACGCACAACGACAGTATCCAGAAACTGGTGTACAACCCGCAATCCCAGTGCCTCGCGAGTTGCACGATCTCGGACTTTGGGCTCTGGGCACCCGAGCAGAAATCAGTCTCGAAGCACAAAGTCGTCGCCAAAGTCCTGAGCGCGTGCTGGACAAAAGATGGGCAGTATCTGGCGCTTGGACTGCTCAATGGTCTCATTACGGTGCGCGACAAGCAGGGCAATGAGAAGCAGCTGATTGAACGCCCCGGCCCTGTCTGGACACTGGCGTGGAGCATCTCCCAGGAAGACAACGTCGATGTCCTGGCTGTCGGGTGCTGGGACCGCACGCTTTCGTTCTACAACCTCAGCGGCGTGTCACTGGGCAAACCTCGCCCACTGGCATTCAACCCGACAAGCATCACATACTTCAGGTACTATTCTTTGCGTCATTGTCTGCTGAGTGAGTGAGCGGATATCCATGATTGTGTGCATGCCTTGTGCTTTGTGGATGGCTGTAGCAAGGGCAAATACCTGCTCGTCGGCGGTTCCAACCGAAAAGCGGGTTTGTATACGAAAGACGGCATCTTCCTGTCAAAGTAAGTCCCATGGTGGTTCCTACACTGACTGGACGCTTGCAGCACTTCTCACTTGAGTTTGTTGTACGCAGCATTGCCGACTTGGAGAACTGGGTCTGGGCGATCAGGGCGCGGCCAAAAACGAATTTCGTCGCCGTCGGGTGCGAGGACGGATCGATTTCCGTGTACTGCCTGGTGTTTGGCACCGTGCACGGCATCTACCAGGAACGGTACGCGTACCGCGAGAAC
This sequence comes from Globisporangium ultimum DAOM BR144, assembly GCA_000143045.1. NCBI lineage: Eukaryota > Oomycota > Peronosporomycetes > Pythiales > Pythiaceae > Globisporangium > Globisporangium ultimum. The sequence continues at coordinate 176,971 of GL376592.1, read as the reverse complement.
ATTACGGACGTGATCGTACAGCACCTCATGACAGAACAGAAAGTGCGCATCCGCACGCGCGATTGCGTCAAGAAGCTGAGTGTGTACCGCGACCGCCTGGCAGTGCAGCTCTCGGACAAGATCATTATCTACGAGCTCGAATCCGAGTCCGGCGGCGCCGTGAGCAGCTACGAGATGCGGTACCGCGTCAAAGATCGGATCATCAAGGATCTTCCGTGCAGCTTACTAGTCGTCACGAGCTACAATTTCATCTTGTGTCAAAAGCAAAAGCTCCAGCAGTACGATTTCTCGGGCAAAAAAGAGCGCGAGTGGGTCATGGAGTCGCTCATCCGGTACATCAAAGTCACGGGCGGCGCCAAAGGCAAGGAAGGACTGCTCGTGGGGCTCAAAGACGGCTCGGTGTGGCAAATCTTCATCAACAACCCGTTCCCGATCCCGTTGATCCGCCAGAACAATCCGATTTCGTGTCTCGACATCAGCTCCAAGTACGTCCTCTGTCTTGTGTCCTTCTTGTGTCCCCCTTGTGGCGACAGCTGCTAATTTGATGTCCATCTATGGGCATGTCGACTCTTTTTGTGTACGTGCTTGTCTACAGCCGTGAGAAACTGGCCGTGGTGGACGATTCGCACAAGTGCATTGTGTACGACCTCGCGACGAAAGCGATGCTCTTTGAGGAGAGGGACGCTAACAGCGTCGCGTGGAACACCGAGTTCGAAGACATGCTCTGCTTTGCGGGCAACGGGCAGCTCAAGATCAAAACGGGCAACTTTCCGGGCCACACACAGCGGATGCAGGGCTTCGTCGTCGGCTTCACGGGCTCCAAAGTCTTCTGCCTCAACTCGCTCTCGGTGCAGACGATCGACGTGCCGCAATCGGCGCCGCTGTATCGGTATCTCGAGCAAAACGAGTTCACCAAGGCGTACCAGGTGTCCTGTCTCGGTGTGACGGAGGCCGACTGGCGCTTGCTCGCGTGGGAAGCACTCAAGAGCATGAACTTTGAGATCGCGCGCAAGGCATTCATCCGCGTGCGCGACGTGCGGTACATTGAGCTCGTGAACGCGCTGGAGCAGCGCAAGAAGCTCCAGTTGCCGAACGAAGAAACCGCGGACCCCGAGGTCGCGAAGAAAGTCAAGTCGATGCTGCAGGCCGAGATCATGGCATACCAGTGCAAGTTCCAGCTCGCAGCCAAGCTGTTTACGGACTGCGGCGAAGCGGAGACCGCGATCAAGATGTTTGCGGATCTGCGCATGTGGGATGACGCCAAGAAGTTTGCTGCGCAGAGCAAGATCGTGGACATCAAGCAGCTCGTGCAGGACCAGGCGAAGTGGGCCGAAGAAGTGCAGGACTGGCGCGCCGCGGCCGAGATGTACACCGCGAGCGGCAACACGCTCAAGGCGGTCGAGATCATGGGTGAGCGAGGCTGGTACGACGATTTGCTCGACATCGCGCAAAAGGTCGACGTCGGCGAGACCAAGATCCTGTCGCTGTGCGCCAACTACTTCCTCCAGGCCGAAAAGTTCAAACACGCGCGCAACGTGTTTTTGAAGATCAGCGACATGGACTCGCTACTCAAGATGCACATCCGGTTGCATGAATGGGAAGAAGCTGTGCGGCTCGTGCAGAAACACGAGGACCGCGTGAAGAACGTTGAGGACGTGTACGTGCCGTACGCCGAGTGGCTCACGAGCCAAGACCGGTTCGACGACGCGCTCGAGGCGTACGCCAAAGCCAAACGTCCCGATCATTGCTCGAAACTGTTGCTGCAGTTGATCGACAACGCTGTGGCCGAGAAGCGGTACCGAGACGCGTCGCATTACCACTGGCGGCTCTGCGAGCAGCAGCTCAGTGCGATCAAACCGAGTGACCCCGAGGGTCCGTCCGAGGCCGAGCAAGCCCAGGTTACAGCCGCACTGGAGAACGAGTACCTCTCCGAGATTTACTACGCGTACGCGATGATCTACTCGTACACGGACGAGCCGTTCACGACGCTGCTTCCGGAGTCGCTGTTCCACTCAGCGCGGTTTCTGATCAACAAGATCAGCAAGACAGGCTGCAAGGTGCCCCCGGGTGTGTCCATGGGCAACATCTACTTCACGCTCGGCCACCACGCGCTGCAGCTCGAGACGTACAAACTGGCGCGCCAGGCGTTCGAGAAGCTGCTGCAGATGAAACTACGGCCCGAGTGGCAGAAACAGATCGACCTCACGTCCATGACGCTGCAGACCAAGCCGTACTCGGACAAGGACGAGCTGCTGCCGGTGGATTACCGGTCGTCGACCACAAATCCGCTGTTGAATCCGAATTGCACCGGCGACGTGTGCGTCAACTCGGGCCATCCGTTTGTGCGCTCCTTCGTCTCGTTTGAGAACCTCCCACTGGTCGAGTTCCAGCCCACGGTACGTCTATCAACCAATGCATCACCTTGACAATGTCTCCATGCTCACATTGCTCTTGGTCTTGAATGCCGTGCATGTAGCCTGGACTCTCGGACGAAGAAGCCGAGAAGCTCATTCTGACGCATCCAAACGACGCCGCGGGCGGTAAATCCGGCAACAGCAAGCACGATGGCGGCTGGAAGGAGACCGACCACGGTGACGGCACGCAGACCATGAAGTTTGGCGACGACGACGACAACAACGGCCGCCGTACCGGTGGGAACGGGCCTAAAGGCGATCTCTTTGACATGGCGCTCAACCGTCAGGCCTCGTACGGCCCCAACACGGGCCACCGTTCGTCAGCAGCGCAGTATCGCGTGCTCCAAGTCGACGAGCGCGTGTTGCTGAGTCTCAACCCGAGCGACGTGTTCATCGTCAAGTACCCGTCGCCGCTCGTGCGCCACAAGTACTTTAAGAACATGATTCCGGAGATCAAGATCCACTTGTCGCCGCACTGCCGCCGCTTTTTCCACGAGGAAGACTTTGAGTTCGAGTACCTCAAGGCAGGCCACTGCCCGTGCTGCCGCGTGCCCGAGATGGAAGCGCTCGACAGTCCGAGCAACAACGATGGCGACGTATAAGGCGAAAACGTAGTGTAGCTGATTAATAATACAACAACAACCAACCAGAAAACAAACAAAACAGTGCACCGTTTGCCAGCAGTGGGTTCATATGTGTGTGTATATCAAACAAAACTAGAAACATTTTCAAAACTTTTATACCTGCTGGAACGCTTTTATACCTGCTGGAACGCGCGCTCGCCCTCTCTATCTCTCGTGTTCATATTTACGCGTGCGAGAACGAGCTCGCGCGCTTGGGGCTCGCGAACGAGCCGCGCTGGCGGGCGCCGCCCTCGACCTGGTCCCACTGCTTCTGTCGGCTCACGGGCGTCAGCAGTGCCATCGCGGGCGAGCGCGTCATGGGGTTGTACCCAACCGGCGTGTTGCCGCCCTCGGCCACGGCAAACTGGATCGACTCGGCCTCCTGCTCCTCTTCGTCCTCCGGGTTCGCCTCCATGGTGTCCACGGCGATGCGCGCCATCTCCTGCCAGTCGGTGCGCGAGAGCGTGAACACGAACACGCAGAACTTGATGACCTCCATCACGCAAATACCATACCAGAGCGCCTTGAAGCCGTACCCAAGCACGACGCCGCCGATGTACGCAAACGGCAATTCGATGAACCACACGGAGAGCGAGCTCGTCCAGGCCGTGACCTTGACTTGGCCCATAGCCGTCAGGATTGATGACGTGAGCATCTCGATCGACTCGATCATGTACGCGCACACGAAGATCGGCTGCACGAGCATGCAGAGCTTGAGCAAGTCATCGTCGCTCGTGTATACACGGAAAATGGCTTCGTGGAAGCTCAGCGTGAGCGTCGCGAGCGTGATCACCGTGACGATCGTGCACACAAAGCCGAGCATGCCCAGCGTCTTGGCGGCCTGAGGACGGTTGGCACCCAAGTAGTTGGCAACGCGGATCTGCGTGGCGCAGCCAAAGCCCCAGAAAAGCGCCCAGAGCAACCCCCACAGGCCCGAGATGACGGCATTCGCAGCGATGATGTCCGATCCGAGCTTGGCGGCGACAAGCGACAGCGCTGAGTTCGCGAGACTCGACACGAGACTGTTGCTGGCGATTGGACCAGCGATGCTGAGGAAGGTTGTGATGCGCTCAGGCGTGAACGCGTTCCAGTCCCAGCCGCCCCACGCTTGCAGGTGCATCTTCTTGTACACGATGCAATACGAGATGAGCGCAATCGGCTGGAACCACGACGCAACGACCGTCGCGAGCGGAGAGCCATCGAAGCCCAAGCCGCTCCATCCGAAGCCGCCGTAGATGAAATAGTAGTTGGCAACAACCGCCACACCAATCGAGAGCGCGCCGACAACCGTCGTAGGCGCCATGACGCCCATAGACTGGAAGTACAATCGCACGCACGCGTATATCAGCGACGGCCAGATGGAGAACGACAGGATACGGGCGAAACGCACGCCCAGCGCCACGACTTCAGTGTCCTCTGTCGAGCTTTCGAGCGCAATGCCAACGCACCAGTACCAGATGAACACAGGAACCATCAGGATGCTCGTGATGACGAGACCCATTTGCAGCCAGATCCCCGCGAGGTTGCCGTTCTTGGCGCCCCATGCTTGGCCGCACAGCGTGATGAGCGCCGAGGCACCAGCCCAGACACCCGTGAGCGGCACACTCGTCCAGATCGATGCCAGCGACGACGCGGCGAGCGCGTTCGTGCCCAAGTGGCCCAAGAACGCGCCATCGATCGACGTGAGCGCGATACGCGCAAAGGTCGAGAGACTTACTTGGAACGCCATGGACGTGAGTGAGAGGAACTCGTGCTTGATGTCGACCTCCGGCTCTTGCGTCTTCTTGTTGAGCAGCGCGGAGCGATCGCCGTCCTGCTTCTTGCCCAAGAGCAGCGGTGACTTCTCCTGTCCCGCCATTCCGTACTACGTGTACAAAGTGGGCTTGGGCTTGCTCGCTGGTGTTCGTTTACGGAAATGAGCTTCTGGGAATGGAATGCGGCGGTGAGCGCGCACGAAGCACAGCTGAGTGGCAGGAGGCGGAACAAGAGAGAGAGAGAGAGAGAGGAGAGATGGACCTGTAGCTGCTGGCTGCGCGTGGGTGGACGGGACCAACTGCGCGCTGCGAATTGGGGACGAGAGCTGCTCGTCGCGTGTGACCACCACCACGTATTGCGCATCATTGTCAGCGATTTATAACGATGATCATCACTCTTGTGGGCGTTGTGTTGATTGTTTAGGTAGTATGTATTTATACAGGTAATCGACTGTGACCGTGCACGTTCTATTTGTCTCGAGTATCGATTGCTGCAGGTTTTACGAACGCGGAATCAGATGGTCTCTCTAAAGTAATGTTTCTCAGCGCACAGAGAAAAAGCAGTGTAGAGCTCCCATTATTACTTGTATACCACGATAGTTTAATGGTCTCGCTCTTCAGAGCATTGAATTCAACCCATAAGAACAACCTCTCAGTAGTGATAGACTCGCTAATATAATTAAGCATAATGACTGAGACAGACTGCGCATGCACCGTCCACCTGATTGACTGACTGGCTACGCGATGGCTTCAGCTGCTAGTGCATGACCGGGACCCCGCGCCGCCATGAATTGATTCGTGTCACAGCCCCAGTCGCTTCAGCTGTGCAGAGCAGGCCCTCGTGGATATGGAAATGGGATGCGCGTCAGTAATAGCTCACACATATATTGGATACCTCGCTGTATCGTCACGCAATTGTAGAAACTGTCCTATCATCTTGTTCTCGTTACAGTCCGCTTGTGGACCCCGTGCGTCGGGATCGACGAATGTGGAGGCCGTTCCCGTCCTCCACGTCGTCCCCCCACTGCTTGGACGAGATGCTCGACGGCGTCGGGATTGGGGTCAAAGGCGAGAGCGGCACGGTGTTGTAGCCCAACGGCGCATTGCCGCCTTCCGAGAGCGCAAAGCTAAACGCCTCGTCCTCGAGCTCGCCCGTGGTCTCGTCCGTGACTTCCATGTTCTCCACGGCGGTTCGCGCCATTTCATTCCAATCGGTACGCGACAGCGTGATCAGGTACACGATCAGCTTCACGACTTCCATCGTGCAAATCGAGTACCACAGCGCCGGGAACCCAAAGCCGAGCACGATGCCGCCAATGTACGCCATGGGCAATTCGATGCACCACGTTGAGAACGTACTCGTCCACGCGATGATGCGCACGCGACCCATCGCAGTCAGCACGCCCGACGTCAGCATTTCAATCGACTCGATCATGTACCCGGTGATGAAGATCGGCTGCACCAGCATGCACAAGCGCAACAGGTCGTCGTCGGTCGTGTACAGCTGGAAGAGCTTCTCGCGCAGCGAGAGCGTAATCGTCGCCAGCACCGCCACGCACGCGATCGTGCAGCCAAAGCCGAGCTTCGCGAGTGCCTTCGCAGCGCGGGGACGATTCGCGCCAAGACAGTTGGCGACACGGATCTGCGTCGCACAGCCAAAGCCCCAGAACAGCGCCCACAGCAATCGCCACAGGCCAGTGATCACGGCATTGGCGGCAATGATATCGGAGCCAAGCTTCGCAGCAATCAGCGACAACGATGAACTCGCTAAATTCGAGATCATGCTATTCGCAGCGATGAAGCCGGCGATGTTGGCATACGTCTTGAGTCGGTCGGGTGTAAACGCAGTGAGATCCCACCCGCCCCACGCTCGCAGGTGCATCTTCTTATACAAGACGCAGTACGACACGAGCGCAATCGGCTGGAACCACGACGCGATGACGGTCGCGAGCGGTGAGCCGTCGAAACCGAGGCCGCCCCATCCAAAGCAGCCGTAGATCAGGAAATAGTTGGCCATGACCGCGACGCCGATCGAGAGCGCGCCGACAACTGTCGTGGGCGCCATGATGCCCATGGACTGAAAGTACAACCGCACGCACGCGTACACGACCGCCGGCCAGGACGCAAAAGAGATGATGCGCGCGAAGCGACCGCCGAGGTGGATCACCTCCGGGTCGTCCGTCGACAGCGCCAGCGCGTACTCGACACACCAGTACCAGATAAACACGGGGATGACGAAGATCGAGCACACGACGGTGCCCATCTGCAGCCACACGCCCGTGAGCTCATAGTTCTTGGCGCCCCACGCCTGGCCGCAGAGCGTGGTCAGCGCGCCGGCACCGGCCCAGACGCCCATGAGCGGCACACTCGTCCAGACCGACGAGAGCGACGCGGCCGCGAGCTCCTTCGTGCCCAGGTGGCCGAGGAACGCGTAGTCGACGGACGTGAGCGCGAGGCGAGCGAACGTCGACAGACTCACCTGCAGTGCCATGGACGTGAGTGAGAGGAACTCGGCGCGGATGTCCACATCGGGCTCCTTGCCGCGTGCCTTGGACGGCTCGGGCTTGAGCAGCGGTGACTTCTCTTGCACCGTCATGCGCGCGATCTGGAGCTGGAGGAACGGAGAGCGCGATAGGGACTTGCGCGCGACGCGGCCAACTGGAGAATGAGGACACCACAGGCGCAGTGGTCTGCCTCCGCGCGCGTCTACACTCATCAACAGCGCGCTACATACCTGACTCGGACGGGACGCATCGGAGATCGTCGTGCACAGAAAGCTCTGCAAGACGAGACGTGGTCTGATTGAACTAGTCTGTTTGATAGGTATTTTCAAAGCGTTGACAGTATGAGACGCATCACCAATTGTATGCTCAATAACGCTACGTATTCTGTTTGGTAGGCTGCCCATCATGTTTTGTTGCGCAATCATTCCGCAAACACCTGTTGCAACAAAACCCCCTTGTTTTTAGTTTATAGAATGCTTAATTTGATATTGAATGAACATCGGATTCTGGAAAACGATCCATCTCTCTTAATTGATAAATGGGTACACTTTTGGCTTCAGTTTGGTAGCTATCGATCAAGCCGTCGCGGATGCCATTCACCGCTGCTTGGTGTCGAAGCGACTGAGGCAAATGGCGAAGGCCTGAAGCATGGACAGCGGGTACTGGAAGTCCATGTTGAAGCAATCCTTGCCCACCTTGCCGAGCTGCAGCAGCACGTGCTCCTGCGGGAGCGACACGGTGCCCTGGTCCTCGTACACGAACTCCGGATGCAGCTTCTTGTACTTGTCCTTCATCTGCTCGTTCGTGGGCTCCGAGTGCACCAGCTGGAAGTTCTTCACTGACACGCACGTTGCGCGGCTCCGAAAGTCCACGATGCACGAAGACAGCGGGTCGTACTTGGTCTCGCGCTTGTGCATAAACACAAAGTTGGACATGTCCAGCACGTTTTGGCCGCCCTGTGGTATGCATACATGTGAGTCGATTTATTTTTTTCTCTATATTTCAGAAACACGACGCGTAGGTTCATTTTCATTTGCATAACGTACTGCAGCACAAATCGCACGGACATGCTCTTCCATCATTTGATCCCGCGAAATGGGACGCCAGTCCAGGTACGACGTGCCGTTCTCCACGATCGACGGGATCACGACCTCCATCTTGCGCGCATATTGTTGCTATGTGCCACAAGAACAGAACAGCGATGCTTGAATATGAGACAACACGAGAGTGAAAACTCGAATATGTGTCTTCGTACCTTTTTCGAGTTGTGAAAACGAATGACGGCGAGTTCCGCGCGGATGCTCTTTCGCAATTCGTCGTCGACCTCGCAGTCCGAATCAAGGTCCTCGGGGTTGTCCCCCTGGTCGTACAGGCAGTACTCCATCATGCTTGTCGATGACCGCAACTTGCCAATGTACTGGTGGCTGCGCATCATGCGCGAAAGAAACAGGTCGTCCCTGGGTAGTAGTCAATACAAATGGTCAGTGATACTCGAGACATTTCGTCCTGTTGCAACAGTCACAATACGTACTTGTTCATGGATATGACGTAGTGGGACGTGATTCGGCTTGCCGCTTTCTTGCGCGCGTACATGATCGGACGTCCGCTGGAGCTATTCACTTCGAGTAGCAGCGTGTAGATCGGCGACAACTTATTTGGTCCACTGTCATTGCGCTCGATGAAACACTTCATGATGAAGCCGCGACCGCACTCGAGCGGCCGCTTAACAAAATCCAACAAGTGATCGGGCACGTACGGCACGCTTTTGGGATTAAAAAACTGGAGACGACACAATAGTACGAGAGCAAAATCGTCGATAAGTAGGCACATGACTATTAGCATCAAGAGCAACGCGTACCTGGGCTTGAATCTTCTTGGTCTCGTCTTCATGCTTGCTTCGTCGCCTATCCTTGCGTTTCTCCCGTGATCGGTCGCGATGGCCGCTGTTGCTGCTCGTGTCTTTTGCGCCGTCGTCATCGTGGCTTTCGTGCCGCGTGCTATGAGACGACAAATTGACGCTGGCATCACGGGGTGACGATTCACTCGTTTCGTCGTCGAGTCGCGGCGACAATCGCTTGAGTTTCCGAAGCTCGTCATAAATGTCCTCTTGGCTGTTCTCTTTTCTTCGATTCGTGAGCAAGTTCTCGTCATCGTCTTCATCCTTGTTGTTGTTACTACCTGGTTTGTGTTCTTTTGAGTCGCTCTGTTGGTGCGGCAGAGACGAGCTATTGCTACCTGTACCCAGACCCCTTGAAGTGCTGGGTTTAGGCGCTGCGTGCTTACTCTCAATTTCGATGATCGGATCATCTTCATTACCATGACTTGCAGGTGTTTTCTTCGCGTCGAGGTGCTGCTTTGGCTCGGGTTTTGCTTCCTCGAGAAACGGAATCTCTTCCACGTCGTCCAGCGAGTCGTCAAAGTTATGGTGATGATTCAACGTAGATGCAGGTTTTGCACCCATGGCCTTACTTTCAGTTCCCGAGTCGCCATTATCTGCACTTTCCACTTTCTTGGGTTCCTGCTTCTTGACGAGGATCACTTCTTCGTCAGGGACGTTTGGACGCGACGAACCGCTGAATGGCACAGCGCGAGTGGGTTTCAGTGTCACTTTGTCCTCATGTCCACCGGTGCTACTAGCAGCAGCGGCACTCGGCGCGGTATTGGCCAAATGTTCATCAATGTTGCGGTTTCGAGACGAAAGCGCCGCGTTCGTATCATTCAGCACCTCCATGGTGCTTTTTTTGACAATCGTCGGCTTAAACGAAGCAGCATCTGAGCCCATTGGCCCTGTAGATGTGCTCGGTCGCGTCAGCATCGATTGCTGTTGCGGCTGCGAAACCTGCGGCTTTGGCACTGGCTTCGGAGGCACTTTGGTGGATAACGGTACGCTGAGTTCAGCCACTGGAGCGCTATTGCTGGTGGGGATGGGAGAGCTGTCTCCGAGGATATCGACAGGAAGTGCCGCTACCTGCTTGGCCCCTCCACCCGAAGTAGATGGCCGCTTCGACTTGGTCTCTCCTCCGGCTTCGGATGCTCGTGATGTCGCTGGTGCCGCCTTCTCCCTCGACATTGTTGGTGGTGCGCCAACCTTTGATTCGCTGGGCTTGGCTCCATCCTCAACAACACTTGGCTTGGCTTCAGCTCTTGGTGGTGGAGTTGAACTTGGTGGGGCTTTCGTCGGAGGTGGCTTTGTACTCGGGGGCGCTCCCACTGGTTTTGCGAGTGCTGCTCCGGATGGTGGAGGGCTAGCAGACGGTGGTCGTGCAGAACCGCGAATCTTTGCTACGGACGCACTCGATGCTACACCTCCATTCGGAGGCGGTCCACTCGGTGGAGGCAAGGACGATTTCACTCGAAAGGCCGCCGCTGCATTCGAGTTTGTGCCCTGTGGAGGAGGATTGGAGGGCGGTGGCAACGCCTTCTTTGGCTTCTTTTTCTCCTCGCCATCCTGGCCATCAAGTGCATTTTCCTACGTTAGTTTCCGAGTATAGCAAGCTGGAGAAGTGGACAGCTCCAAACTTTGTCCATGGATATACCTTTTCATCACCCGCCTTGGCATCCGGAGGACTTGTCTTGGGCGGTGCTTTCACACGAGGGGGTCTAAAGTATTAGAAACAGGAGCGTGAGGAAAGAGAAGAGAGCAGACAGACACATGAATGCAGTTCCTACCCGGTCGACGGCGCAGTCTGCTCCGCGGTTCCCTTGCTATCGGCCGACGCCTTTTCGTCCTCCATCCTGCCTGTGCGTGCTTTGTGCCGGCCAGTTGAGGCGAGACGGCGCGCGTAAATTGAGCGAATCGATCGCCTGCGGCGGAACCGCTGGAGATAACTTCACGGCGCAAGCGTAACGGAAGCTGTGGCAAGTGATCCGTGAGAAACGGCCGCTCCTCGCTTCATCAAGAATAGAACATACAAGCAGGAGAACCCCAGTATGCGCAACAAATTATATATAGTAAAAAAAATCACTCACATTTGTACCTCTCTATATCGTATCGTTCCTTCACCTAGTGTTTGGCTTCTGGACACCCCGCACCTGGTGTCCGCGTCTGAATATCCTTCACCAAAGCGTCCGAGAGCTTACCGCCTTCCATGAACGCCTTCATGTGCAAAATCGGCTGCACGCCAATATCGGAGATCGTCTTGCCCGCGATGAGTTCGCTGTACTTCTGCGGGTAAAAGTTAGCCAAAGGATCCACGGCTCTGGCGTCGGCCGAGACGCCTTCGACAACATTGAAAAGCGCGTCAATGTCGTTCATCTTCATAAATGGGCACGTTGCACAGCCACCCGCAGTCGAGCAGCCTTCTCCACCAGCAACGCCAGGCACGAGCTCTTCACCTTCAGTTGCGACGGCGTCGGCAGACACTGGGAAAATGATCTCAATTTCCGGTTTCTTGGAGCCAGGTTGCGAGCGCAACGTATCTTGGACGCCACGCACGATTGCAGTGACCATACCGACTTCTGTGCCGAGCACAAAGCTGAGCTTTTCGGTCGACTCCTTCTTCACGGCTTCACGCGTTTTATCCTTAATGAAATTCAAGATGTTGGACGTTGAGCCAACGACACCACGGGCCTCGTTCTGGGCTTCCATAGCGAGTGTGAACATTTCACCAGGTACCTCAAAGTGGGCAGTGTGGAAGGCGTCCGAGTACTCCTCACGGACGCGGTTCGTGACCTTGTCGCCAAACATGTGATGCACAACGCAGTTGCCTTCCTTAAAGTACTCGAAGCGCGTCAACAATTGCGCAATCCTGTAATGTACAAAAGAAAAGTCAGCCCCGACACATTTTCATCACGGTGCAATGCCAACAATGAAAACCCAGCTTACGTTTTTTGGTTGTGCTGAGGGTGAATTTGGCGGATCTTTTCGTCCGGAAGCTGGCCAATTTGCTGGAACATTTGCTCCAGATTTTCACCCATGTACGTATCTGGACCGTACCAGATCGTGATATCTGGCACCTGCGCAAACGCTTGCAACACGGTTTGCACGACATTCGACGACGTGCACGTGATCGTTGGCACCAAATCATGCGCGTACGCTTTGCTTCTCAACGATGTGTTGATGTACACAATGTGCAAACTGTTTGGAGTCTTCGACGCTTTTTGCAGGTACGCAATGTACGCTTGTCTCTCGGCGGATTCGGCCAAACTGCATCCAATCTTCTGCTCGGCGAGACGGTACACTGGGATATGTTCAAAGCCGTTCGAGTCCAAATTGGCGCGCACGCTTTCCGACATGAAATCGACACCAAGCACGGCAACGGACTGGATGCCCTTCTTTGCCATCTTGGCAGCAGCTTCACCCATGGCGAGCGAGTCGGCGATAAACGTGTGCTCCCACTTCAAGGACGACAAGATGCCTTGCAATTCCGGGTCCATGTAGAAATGAGCGACAATGCCCATTTTCTTTTCGTGCAAGAGTGCGTCTAGTTCCTTTACGACTTGCATGTCTGGTTGCAAGTAGTTGGCTTGCGCTTCGGCAAACGAACCTTGCGCCGATACATGGTCCTCCGAGATCTATTTGTCGCATCCACGCCCAACGCAATGTTAGTTACAGTAGAAGAAAAAAAAATGCAGCATTCGCGTACCAAGAGCGATGGGAAGGGTCGGTCCCAGGATGCGGCGAGCGAGGCTGGCGCTGCCACCGTGGAGCGCAGGCGACGGCCAGTCGAGAATGCGGACGGGCGGGCGAGGCGGTGAGAGAGACGGAGAGCGGCGCGCATGGGGAGCGGCTGGTGGAGGGGGGGGGGGTGACTTGGCGGCTGGAGCGCAAATTGCGGAATGAGCCCCGCTGCGGCCAACAAAGTGGCCAAACCAGTCTGTTTGAACCGTTCTTGGGAGAGTGCAACACGCACACGCAAAGGGAGGCGGAGCGTGGAATTGACAAAACGCGGTGAAAAGCACCACCAAAATGGATACTGTTTGCAGCGCAGACACCGAAGTAAACAGCACGGAAGCTACCGTGTTTTCGCAATGAAAGAGGGTTGCAAACCCACTTTTGGCGCCAAACGTTGCTTGATCAGGGTGTACACTGCGCAGTGGTCACAATTGGACCACGCTATGCACACACGCACCCCCTTCTGTACACGTACTATGAGCCTGGCTTTACTGACAATGGATGAATGTTCCTCATACTCAAATAAGCGTTCTCTTTGTTGTAGTGACCCAAATGCCGCTATTAAGAGGGTTCAATGACATAGGTAGAGAGAGACAGTTGATCGCGTTACCCGACGAATGCAGCAAAGTTGCACGTGCGTGCCCTACCCCGTCGTCAGAGATCATCACTCCTGATAGCTGCGGACCTAAGCGAAGCGCTCCCATCCACTCCTATCACACATGCAGAACAAGAAAACAACTTTCTCCACACAATGAGTACCACATGGGAGACGCACCGCCACATCGGGTTGAATTTCCGGGGGTCCGAAGTACCCGCATGCTATCGATTCAACCTGTCGACCTGACGATCGACCGTCAGGTCGCACAAAGATCCATCTGCGGCGTGGAATACTTGTTTGATGTTTGGCAACCCCATATTGGACGATAGGGGCTGCCAAACATCAAAGTTTCTTTGTGTACTGGGAAGATCCTTCAGAAGGACGAGCGATTTTGTGTGTGACACGGCAAGATGGATAGTTGTACGTCAGGTGCCACCCGACTGCTCAAGCACGTTGAAGTGTTTTGGACCAGCAGCAGAAGCGCCATCAATTTGATTTTTTGAAGGTGAGTGAGTGAGAATACCAGACTCGTGCCGTCGCTTGCTCGCTATCTTCCACGTATGCATGTATATCAACGAATTTCTGCATTTTATCAAGCTAAATCCACTTTTTGTAGAACCGGAAGAATGCAAACGTGAGCAGAGCGATTATGACCACAGCCGTCCACCAGAGGTAGTAGCCGTAGTGGTATCTCAGCTCCGGCATGTTTTCAAAGTTCATACCGTAGAGCCCCGTGAGGAACTGCGCCGGCAGGAAAATTGCAGCCACCAGCGCCAGGATGTAACTCACATCGCTCTGCTGTGCGGCGCGGATATTGTGGAGCTCCTCGATCAAGCTCTTGCAGGTATCCAAGTGCTTGTCGCAGTCCTCGTCGACGATCGTGATGTGGTCCTGGACGTCCCTAAAGTACCGGAGGATCTCGCCTGTGAAATCATTCGACTCGCACAATTGCACGATCACCTCGGTCAACGGTCTGCACAGTCGCTTCAAGCCTTTGATCTGCTTGGCTGCGTTTTGCAGTTGAATGACATCGAAAGACCGAGGGTCCAGGTGCAGCAATCGATCGAGCATGACGAGTTTTGCCCCAAACGTATGCGCGATCGGCGTGAGTTCATCGACGCACGAATCCACGATCGTGTACACGAGAAACGGCGTGCTGTACTGACGGACCTTCGAGTATGAGGTATCCAAGCGCGACTTCACGATCGGCCACAGCGTACTCGTCGTCTCCTGGACACTGATGAGCACGTCCTTGAGCATGTACACACTCAACTGCTCGGGCTTGGTCATGACACGACCGATTTGCAAATCCTTGAGTCTCTCAGTCAGTTCCTTTTTGTCCATTTTGTCAAATGCTGACGACATATCGTCCTTGGTGTACAGCGACGTGCGATACATGCGCTGGTACGACTTGAGCTTATTGAGATCCATCGCGTGAACCGTCTGAAGGATCAGCGACGAATGCTCTTCGTACTTTTCGTACTTGGGCCGCTCGCGTTCGATATCGAGCGCGTCTTCCACTGCCAACGGATGCAGACAGTAGCGCACCGAGAGTCTGCGAACTATCAATGGGTCGCACACCTCGACGTTGATCCAGCGCACCGTCGCCCACGCGGGCTTCTTCGAGTAAATGAACTTCTCGATGTTCTGAACCGGGTACACGCTTCGAATGCGGTCCGGAGAGTACTCGATGGCGCCAACGATCGCGGGGGACACATTTGGCAAGGGCTCGAGTCCCATTTCTCGAATGAAATTCTCGCTAAAAAGCTGCGCGAGCTTGATTTCCTGGATCGTGTGCTGGAACTCGTCGAACGAGATGCCGCCGCTGTGGTCTTCGTCCACTTTTTCGATGAAAATGTCAAACTCCTCGTCGTTGGCGCACACGATCCCCATGGCCTCCATGCCGCGACGGAATCCATCGTAATTGACCATGCCATTCGCTACATATGAACCACACGAAGATGATTAGTAGGCATTAGGGCCTAAGACTAAGATACCTCAAGGACGTACCGTCTGGATGGAAGAGCGAGAAGAGCTTCGTCAGCTTGGACCGCGTGAGGTCGTAGTACGGGTCCATGAGCGACAGGTGGTCCATCTCTTCTATCTCACTCGCGATCGTGTCGGACCAGTCGACGGAGTTCGAGTGCCTCGCGATCGGCTCAATGGATCCGATCGACAGGAACCTGCGCAGATCCTTCCCGTGCAGATTCGCAGACGGCTGGGTCGCCCTCAGCACCTTTCGATCTTGAGATAATCTGACGACTGAGCCGTCATTCTTGCTGGTGTCCTGGATCCCAATGTGGTGCTCCTGTTGGTGGTGGTGGACGGTCACTGGGTGTGTGCTTTTGCGCCGAAACAGCTCGGCTCCAGAGGTGCGTGTCGCCTTCACATCCTGCCGCGTCTTCTCCTCCGCGGCCCAGTCGTCCGACGAGCTGTTGCTCAGGACCTTCATCGTCGACGGAATGCCCTTGGTTGGTGGCGGCGGCAATGAGGTCGCATCCGACATCTCGTCCAACGCAGCGCTCAACTCGGGCTGCATGGAGGCGACAGCGCTGGGCGTCGCGGGAGGCGTGACGTCCGCAACGAAGCTCGTGGTCGAGGGACCGCGGCGCCGCAGATGCGGATGCGATGGCTCGTCGGCGTCCGGCATGGTCCGGTACGAGAAGTCCTCTTCGGTCGATGGATCCCGCGCGGCCATGCTGGAGAATAGTGAGTGCTGGGGATGGACTGTGCGCTTGGATGTAACGGCAGCGACCGCCTGCTCGCCCAATGCGTCCGCGCGTCGAATTCGAATCGACGATATTTCCACAATATTAGAGAGACAATCAACTCTTGTAAAATCGGAACCTGCTTCGAAGTATAATATCAAAGAGGCAAATTGAATGTATTATATTAAGTGACACTTAAGTGAATAGGACGTGGAGTGAAGGTCAACAGTCACCATGAATTGGCTTCACATGGAGAAAGCCACGCAGATATTGGGCATCATCTCGTTCAGGTGGACAGCAGCAGTGGTATCAGCAAAGGCTTCAATAAATAGGTTTTCGATTAGCTGCTGCTTATACTTAAAATGTGTCGTGGCGGCTCGAGCTTTTCGCTGGAGAAGTTGAGTTGGCGGAAACTGTACTTGGAGCTCGACTTCTGCCGGTAGCTGCGCGTGTCCACCCCCAGGAACGAATCCATTCTCTCCTGTGACGACAAGATGTCTTCGCCAACCTCGCTCAACCGCAGCAGATGGTCCATCGTCGACTGCAATCGATTCACGACTTCTGTGGCAGTCGGTCGGTGCTCTGGCAGAAGCGACAAACAGTCGAGGATCAGTGTGGCAACTTCCGGAGGACACTGCGCCGAAATCGTCGGCTGCAGCGCACCGGCGGTCAAAAGCTCGAGCATCGACTGTTCGTCGAGCGGATTGCCGTTTGAGAGCTTCACGTCCGAAAACGGGAGCTCGTGGGTATCCAACTCGGACAAGATGATTCCAAACGCGTACATGTCCGCCGCGTCGGTGTACTCGGATTCTCCTGCAAGCACTTCTGGAGCTATGCATCGATTGCTTTTATTGACAGATGAGGCACGTGACGGAGTCGACGCCATTTGGGAATTTGTGGTGTGGATATCGGACTTGTAGTGACGGAGACCAAAGCCCGACACCTTGGCCGTCAGTTCTGCGTCGAGCAGTACGCTTCGTGATCGCAGATCTCGATGCAGAACTTGCGGGCGTCGCGAGTGGAGATACACGAGTGCATGCGCGACGTTCAGCGCCATCGAGAGCTTGCGACTATTCCACTCTCTTGCCACTGGATCGTCCTTTGTGAGCGTGAGGTAGCGTCGAAGGTTACCCGTGCTCATGTACTCGAGCGCCATTTGCACATCCACCTCGGTCGTCCACGCTACTCCAATGAGACGAATGATATTCGGGTGTTCCAACTTCCCGAGCACCGTGATCTTCCGGATGAAATCCAGCTGCGCGTTCGCACTGATCCGCTTCTGGTTGATTCGCTTCACGAGCACCGTCTCGGAGTAAAAGCTCGCGAGCCACACGGTTCCATACGGACGCGTCGCGAGTCGTTTGATCGGCAGTAAGTCTTCGGCGTTGATGCGCCACTGCTGCAGCGAATCATCGTCGGTCGAATCCAGCGTCGCGCCGTGTCTCGATGAATTAAGACCGTCGTCGAACCGATAACGGTGCCGCTGGGCGTACTTGCGTCCTCCAACGAACGACGCGACGACGAGGACAACTGCGAAAATGATGAGCGCTGTGACCAGCTTCGTGTTGGACGCATCGTTATCTGCGCTCGAGGTCGGCACGTCATCGTCGTCGTCATTACCGCCAATCGAGTCCTGTAAGCAAATGGAGTACATCCCGCGCAACACCACTTTGTCTTGGCAGTTACTGGAAAACGCGGCGGCATCGATCACGAGCGTCTGCAACTGGGTGGAGAGAAACGCCACCTGATCTTGTGTGAACGAGAGGTTGCGGATTTCGTTGCCTCTCAGGTCCCTAGTGGCCACATAAAGCATTAGAACGATGTCATTTCCATAACCGCAGTGATTGTAAAAGGAGGCGTGGATATGGTGGGTACTTACAATGTTAATAGTTTTGTCAGGTTGAAGATCTCGGTTGGAAATGTCGTCAACGAGTTGTTCTGCAAGTACCTAAGCGAACAAAGACGAAATAAATGTGAGTTGTCATGCACTATTATGACAGACAATACGATCAGCATGTCTTACAATTTCTCGAGCTGCGCAAAGCTCAGCACGTTGATACTACTAATGCTATTGAAACTCAGGTCGCTGCAGAAAAAGAAAAAAAATCATTTTCAAATTAGATATGGGGATATTCACTCAAACAAATAAAACATTGCGAGCCCACGTACAGTGTTCGCAAGGACGAACTCATGGCGTTGATATCATTCGGCATATCGGCCAGCGAACAGTTGGAAAGGCGTCTATAAGAAGCACACACACACACACACATAATGAGCATAGGCGTCCACAGGCAACAAAGGTGCTGGTAGCACATACAATTCCACGAGCTCCTTCGGCAAAGAAGACTGCGGCACGGCTTGGATTGCGTTGTGTGATAGCGATCTGTTTAGTGTACAAACAACGGATTTTTGTAAATTCGATCGCTTTCTACAAGATGTGCAGACCAGGAAAGCATCTGTAAAGCCTAGCAAAGCATAACCACAAGTTGGTCACGTACAGAACTCTGAGCTGCGTTAGCGATCGCAAATTCGTTGGCGATGTGATCAAGCCGCTTGCTTCCAGTCGCCTGCATATTCACAGAGTACGAATGAAGCATCAGCTACTGCAGTCCATGTGTTGTCAGGTGATTGAAGAGATGCTGCAGTTTGGAAAGGCACGTACAGCTCGGTGATGTTTGGTGGGAGACTCGTTGCATCGATACTCTGAAATGAATTTCTTGAAAGGGATCTAAAACATAACAAGAGCCATTCATATGCATTTTGCCGTTCTATGAAAACGAGTATGGAGAATCCATGGCGCGCTTATACGTACAACGTCGACGTGACGGTCCAATTGCGCGCGATCGCTGGGATTGCGCTCATAAATATGCTTTCCAGTAGCCTGGGCACCAACAATGATTCGACATGCACACATCTGATGAGAAAGATCATTTTCCAGGCCCGTGCAACTCACAAACGCAGGAAGATTCGCATACAGACTGCTGGTCTGGAACTTTACTGTCGTCAACTCGGACGGTTTGATCGGGTTGTCGCTGAGATCTCTACGTGTGATACAAGACGCGCACAAAGCCATAAATGGCTGGTTAGACCTCTTAGCATGCAGTATAAAAATGGAAATCAAGGGACCCTCGCACATGAATCGCCACATCTTTTCACCGCGGAACTCAGCTGGGATCCGGACGACGCCACAGTCTCGCAATACCCTAAATAAAGTGAAAACATGTAGTAGTCTTGTGAGACAATGAAATTGCACTGTTGACAGCGTTGAGTAGCGCGTACAAGTCCTGGAGCGACGCTGGAAGCGTGTTGGATGGGATTGTCAGCTGCGTGTTCCCAGACAAGTCCCTGCTTGCCCAAAAGGACAAACGTGAGCAATGAGTGGCACATGAGCTAAGGAAGAGGCCATGATGATTCACTGCACGTACAAGATCTTGATCGCTGGGAGCACAGTCAGGCCAACTGGAACCGTCGTGAGCGAGCTGGACGCCAAGTACCTAGATCGATGGCGTGCATACAAATCGATCCTTTAGTGACAAAATGCACACACTAGAACGCACATTGAAGCAGACAAAAGGAGGGAGCTTCCACGAACAGTTCTTTTAGTGTCAACAGCATCGGGAAAGACGTGAGGCTCGAGAGATTGTTGCACGACAACGACCTGGCGATACACGCACCATACAATGCGGTAAGTGTGAGTGAGTATTTTACGCTCCTGATAATAACTAGAGAAGCTCCAACGAGCAACGTACAAGACCGTCAGGTAGTTCATCGAGCGAATGTCGACTGGGAATCGAGCCAACTGGTTGTTCGTGAGGTTTCTATCGCGTGGATTAAACAACGAACAGAGGTCGTCAGTGCGTGGGCAGTAAGAGAAGTCTGTACTTTATACACTCACTTACAAGGTCTGAAGGTTGAATGGGAGCGACTTGGCGGGCAGCGTAGCTATTCGATTGTTTGACAGGTCTCTATTTGGGCAAACGCGAAGCAAAGCAAGACACACATGCACGTCAGTTGCATACACCCCAACATGCCAATGCCGCGCATGATTAAGCGAAACCCTGCGCCGTACAATTGCGTGAGAGCCGTCGTCGTCATCAGCGGCCACGAGGATATCGACACGCCCGTCAGCGTCCTGTGCACATACGCAAGCACGAGATTAGTCGTCGCATGAGAACTCCATGTAGCTCCAGATCAACCTGCGTGCAGAGGCACGCACAGAGCGGTGAGTTCGGGGAATGCCGTCATGGTGTCGATGCCCGAGAGATCGATGTTCTGGATCACGCTACGCACACAACAACAACATACGCTATAAGCATGCGAGATGTGCGCATGCTACGCAATTGAATATTGAAGCAGCCAACGTACAGCGTCTCGAGGTTCTGCCATTGCTGGATCGTCGTGGCGCTGAGAGCGATCTGTAGCTGTTCACTTGGATCCGCAGGCTGCAGCACGAGCTGCCATGCGTTCGTGGGCACGACAAAGTCCCGGACGGACGTGACGCTCGCCGCGTCCAGCGTGATCACCTGCGGCGCGCGGCTCTGCGCATGTGCCACGGCGAGCAGCTCCGGATTCGCCGTGAAGCGGAAGTTCCACGCGTGTGCGTTAGCCACGGGCGTGATGCACAGCGCGACATTCTCAGTGTCATTCGCAAACGAGGCGCACGTCGCGACGCCGTCGAGTTGACGCGTTTGTCTGCATGTATCGACGTTCTCGGTGCCGTCGCTGAGGTTGACGCACGCGCCGGTCGTCACGCTCTGCGCAGCGAACACGTCGGCGCACATCTCGCTGCACGACACCACTGTCAACGAACGCGGCGGTGGCACATCCGCTTCACTGAATCGGACAAGCGCTGACGTCACCACAGCCATTACCAACAGCGCCATCGCGCTGCCAAGTCGACCAACAGCCCACGACCGCCGCCATCGCATCGTCTTGCGCGCTGGCGGGGCCGATGGAAACAGTGGAGTTAAGGAACGGGAGAATGCGCGGCGGACGGCGGCGTTTCTTCCCGCATGCAAGCGGTGTTGCTTGGGCAGAGGGAGGGGCGTATGGGTGCGGGAGGAAGGGCCGGTTGTGGGGAGCGAGCAGCCTCTATCTGCACGCCCACACTACAGGATGCGTCTGGCACGGAAGAATTGGCTGCGCATCGCCATGTGCCACAGTCGGATGGCAGGAGGATGCGCTTCTTCTGCGACATAGCGACGAGACAGTCGCAATCAGCGTTTCAGTGATTGCTTATAATATTAGACATGCAAATTATTTATTGGAGGCAAAAATGCTTTTAAAGTACGATGAATGAACCTAGTGTTAGGTAACATACAGAATTATAGAGTGATGTGTCGAAAGAGGTTTGTGAGTGTCGATTGTGGGTTTAGGAAAAACAAGGACAACTGTACGCAAAGCGTTTTAGAGTGGTCTGGATATCGCGCATAAACCTGTGTAACTAATTAAAGCATCATCTTGACGACTAACAAAACCTCTTTACAGAAAATACATCCTTCTATGGATTCCATACGCACGACAAGAGGCGGATAAGGGCGCCATGGGTGCGCCTCTCTCTATCTGACTGGATTAGGCGACGACAATAATGAGCAGGACCGCAACGTGGGAAGAACCGGCGTTGCATTGTGCGCGTGACAACGGCATGCGCAGAACTCCGCTTTGCGTTGTGCGGACACGGCATCTACGGTCGGTAATGACCGCGTCAAGGGAACAACCATAGAGTGGAAATGCGCGAGTCGCCTCGATCCTGCGCGTGCCCGCCTCTCTTGCGTCACTTGCATGCACACAAACGGCTTGCTTGCCTTTGACGATTACGCGGTGTTGATACATAAAGCGCCTCCTTTATATAGCAAACCTTGCGTACCTTAGTGCATGTGCGAATGAATTCTTCACGGCGCTAAAATGAGGAATACATGATCACGGCACGTGCGCATGCTGCTCATTTATTTTTGCGACATCCACCGCTCACCATTAGCTAGAATAAGCGAACCGACTGAGATCGGCATCCGGATGTGTCAAGTCAAGTCACTCGATTACGGACGACGGGTCGGTCGGTCGTGTTTACTTGGTGAAAGTGATGAACACTTTTGACGTGGTGAGCGTGTGACTGTTAAAGTCACCATCCGGATTAAGTCACGGCTCTTTTAAGCGGATAGACGCAATAGTACTACCAGTATCAGTTCGGATCAGGTACCGGTATCTACTGGTAGATTGTTTTCGTGACACACCTTGATCGCTGCAGGCAAGCAACATGCTGTCGGACCGCATGGCGCAAATCCCAAGTGCACGATTTCAACGCTTGACGGCGATAAACCACTCTAAAGATGCTGACACACATCCGCAGCAAGCGCATCACGCGCACCCACGCCCCCGTCTATCCTACCACGTAGCAACACGGGCAGCAGCAGCAGAAGGGAGGAAGGCGGGTGGGACGTATCGCCTTTCTTGAGCCGCTCATTCGCCAATCAGCAGGTCAGGCGGAGTCAACGAACAAGCGGACAGGAGAGCGACAACGGAAGCAGCATGGCGACCGAGGCTTCCCTGGCTGAAGACAGAGCCGCCCTTGCCGGTCCCCGAGATTCACCATACCAGTCGGAGCATGGAGCTCAGTCGCAACTCGGCATCACGCCTGCGAGCAGCGCGACGGCGCATTACCACGTGAAAAGCACGACGGCAGCGAAGACGGCGGGCGACGTGTTTGGCGAGGGCATCCATATCGAACTGAGCCCTGCCAAGGTATCCGTTCTCCACGTCGCCAACGATGACGATGCGCGATGTGAGCGTCACAGGTCGCGACGCAGGGGAAAGACGCACAAAGCCACGCTCTTTAGCGCCGAGCACATCGGATTGCTCATGTCGCTCATGTTTGCGAGTCTGCTGACGTCGATGCTGAAGCGTGGCCTGCTGCCGGTGATGAAAGCCGAGCTGAAGCTGCAGCAAGCGCAGCTCGACGCCGCGCAGATCTTGCTAACGCTGCCCTGGGCGTGTAGCTTCATCACGGGCTTCTGCTCGGACGTGTTCCCAATCTTTGGATGCCACCGTAAGTCGTACATGGTCCTCGGCTGGGTGCTCACGTCGCTCGCGCTGTTCGCGCTGGCGTTCGTCAACTACATCCGCGAGTACGACCTGCGCATCCAGCGCGACGACGCGACGCTGGGCGAGGCCGAGCGCACGAACGCCGTCAACGTCTACGTGTTCCTGTTGGGACTCGCAGCCTTTGGCGGCATCCTGAGCGTGGTCGTCGCCGAGATCTACGTCATCCAACAGTCGCGACGTGAATCAGTACGAGATCGCGGCCACTCGGTCGGGACGTTTCTACTGACGCAGTTTGGTTTTGAAATGGTGGGCCAGTTCGTCACGAGCGTGGTGATCTTCCGGACCACGCGACTTGGAGTTGTACCGCTGTACTCGTTCCGGAGCATCGTGCTCTTTCTCGTGCTGTTTTCGCTCGTACCGATCCCCGCGCTGCTATGTTTCTTCAAGGAACGATCGGGCGATACCGACGAACGGCAACAACAGGACTTAGACGAGAAAGAAGCGCCTTATTTGGAGAAAATTGAGGACAAGCAAAACGCAACCGTCATGCGCAAGTTGGGCTACGAGGAGAAGCGCGCGAGTGTGTTTGCGACCGACGACGACTTCAGTGACGACGAGTATGGCGTGGCGGTTCTCGGAGCGAGCCGATTCGAGGTCGACGTAGCTGGTCATGACGAAGTTGAAACGAGTGGTCGTCGAGGCACGGTCTCCGTTGTCAAAGATCACTTGTCCATGGTCTGGACCACGCTCCAGCAGGAAGCCACGTGGCACGTCGTGCGCTTCCTCATCGCGTTCACCTTCTGCACCGAGTTCACGCTCAACTACCCGCACCAACTGCTCGATATCTGGTGCGCGATGTCGCTCAAAATGGAGTCGTCGGGTAAGACGCTCGCCGAAGCCATGTACTTCCTCGCCGTGTACGTCTGGAAGATGCTGTGCATCAATGGCAACTGGCGCGTGATGCTCGGATCGACGTTGCTCGGCGTGTTCCTGCTGCCGCAATGCACGTATTTCCTGCTCGCGACGTTCGACGTGACACGAAGCCCCGACCTGTACGTCGTGATTAAGTCGCTTCGGGGCTTTATCCGCGGCATGATCGTCGTGATCGAAGCTGCAGTGACCATCGAGATTGCCCCGTGCGGTGGCGAAGGCGCAACGTTCGGTATGATAGTCTCGATCGGCACGGTCATGCGCTTGCTTGCGACAACGGGCTCCAATATTCTCGGAAATGCCTTCGACAGCAGCAGTGGCACGCACAGTTTGGAAGCAGCTGCCGCAAATTTCGACGCGTCCGACGGAGCCAATGCGCGGAATAGTAGTCTAAGGGCCATTGCATTGGATACGTCGACCGTGCGGCATCGCGTCATGGTCGCGCTACTCGTGTGCTACGGAATTCGGCTGCTGGCGGTGTTTGGGCTGGCATTCTTGCCTCGCCAGAAGAAAGAGCTCCAGCGCATGCTACGTCGCGGAGCGTTTCCACTAAGACGAGCCCACGCATGGTCCACGACTGCGTTGCTGCTGGGCTCGCTCGCTTTTGTCGCGATCGTCAATACGTGGATCGTCGCACCGAGCAGCAGCATTGGCAGCAGCACCGCAGATTGACGACGAGCTCTCCGCGTTCTCTTGACGTTGTGTGTTGTGTTTATTTACTTTACCTCAATACTTAGTTCACGAATTGCTGCCGCTTGCACTCCTTCTACAATACACCGCTTTCGTCCTCGTCGTCGCTCAAGTCAATGCCGAACAGCGAATCGCGTCGTCGGGGCCCTCTCCGTGTCGTCCTCGATCCAGAGTTCTGACTGGAGGACGTGGACACCGAGGCACTGCCAACGCTGCCGTCCGCCATCACGTGAGTGTCGCTATCCTCGTCACCATCACTACTGTCGTCGTCGCTATCGTCCTCTGAAGGTGCCGAAGCGGACGTATCCAGGAACTCGACGTACCCCACGGCTGAGAATGCCCTTGGCCCGCCTGAAAGCATCTGCTGTTCCCGTCCGATGAGTTCGTTTCGAAGCGCGTGCCAGCCCACGAGAGAGAGCTGCCGGCCACCGCTACCACCACCACCACTGATTGTCGCGTCTGCAATCGCCACCGACGCCGCCGTCGGGTGCGGGTCCTCGTCGATACTGCTGCTCATCTCGCTGCTGCTGCTACTGCTGAAGGACTCGCTCGAGTTGCTACTGATGACGCTCGACGACGCGCGCGCACCGCCTTCAAAGTTGAAGATGTCGTCGATCTCTTGCGTGAGGTGGCGTTGTTTCCTTCTCCGAGACACGAACAGCGCGGCTGCGAGCACGCCGACCATGGGGACGCCGACGATCCACGTGATGTTGGCGTCGGTGTTGAGGAACGAGCTGTTCTCGAGCGAACTCGCTTGGTTCGACGACCCCGCAGGGCCGTACTGCGGTTTGCCGTTGCACATCAAGCCGCCCAGAAGCTCTGCGCGCATAGGCGACTCGCAGACCGCGACGCAGACGCACTTGTTGCGGCCGTAGCAGAAGCTGGAGTTGGTGGCGTTCGACTGGTTGTCGATGGCGTCGGCGAGCTCGTGCTTCTTGCAGTGCTTGCAGATCGGGTCCGTGGCATTGCAGTACTTGACACCAGGTCCAGCCGGGAAATACAGCGGCATCTGGTTCGGATTGCTGTGGGGGCTCGTCGCATTGTTGGACGCGTTGCCCTTGCGGAAATCGAGCGACTTGGTTGTGTCAAATGTCGCGGTCGCGAGCGCTTGGCACCGGCCATTCGGGTTGATATAGCAGCCCTGCATAGCAACAACACACACACACAAGTGTTACTTCCCCATAGTCCACATACACACAAACAGCTACCATATCGTATTAACGTACGCGGCCTTTGTATACGACGCCCTCGTTCAGACAATCGTAGCAGGATCGGTACTCGGCGCATCCGTCGGCGTCCGGCGGGTAGAACTCGCACGGAAAGTCCTTGGTCCACCCGGGGTCGTTGCCGACGGTCTCGGGATCGTACGAGTACGACGAGGACGAAGACGACGCGTACGAGGACGACGACGATGACGACGACAGCGACGCTGTCCAGGAGCTGCCGCTAACGGACGCGGCGGGGCCGTCAGCGGAAGAAGAAGATGACGACGCGTCCGCGGCAGCGTCCAGCGAGCCGTCGGACGACTTGGCGCCAGACGTCATGGTGCACACGGCCTATGTGTGTATACTGTGGGTGTGTGTGTATAATGCGGTGTCTGCAATGGGATGGCGGCGCAGCTCCTGAAGTGCAGCTCCTGATCTGCCGGCAATGGAGAAGTTGGACACTGCGCGTGTATGGGAGTGATCGTGCAGAGTGGCGAGGGATGGAGGAGTAGTGGGGGTTCTCTCTGAGTTAATAAAGCAAACAGTAAAGTCAGACAGCGCCTGACTGACGTGACAGCCAAAGTTCACAAAAAATCCACTCCCGATCATACTAAACACGACACAACCAGCAAAACGTATGTATCGGATAGAAAGCCGCCCACCTCCAAAGAAAAGCCAAACGCGAAAAACAACGTTGCGTTTTGCATGGAAAATATAAAATCAGAGAAAATAGCGACCAACGAGATGGGCGAAGCGACCTCGCTGCGTTTGAGCGGAACCCAAAGTGGCTCCCGTATATAAAGTTACGCAGATGTTCGAGAGTGTCGACTTTGCTGGTGTCGCATAGGTTGCTCGAATGTCGTCTGAACGCAAACGATAGAGTGATACGCGATTGCTAAGAGGCTGCCTCTTCCATCCGAACGACTTGGGCGGTAAGGCGTAGGAGTACGAAATGGAGGCATCAAGCGCTTCTATCTGTGGGAATGGCTCGTGCGTGTGACGATAGAACCCATTATTCTATCAGCAACACATCTCAAGTGCGCGGCCTGAGACAAAGAAGCCCAGGACTGAAATGGAGTCAGATCACAGAAAAACTGCGCTTTGTTCTTTTCAAGCTAAAAGAACAACGTTGAAGCAGAAAGTAGGATGAAAAAGTTGATTATATGGCATCCTCTGCCCACACTTTGTTATCCACGCTACTGCACTTCGACATTTGCTCACATTCAATTTGGCACACGTACTTCTTTCCATCCTATGCGTTAAATAGACACCATTTCCTCGTGTTTGTAGGTGCCCTCGTCGTCTCAAAACTCTGTTGATGCTCTTGCTCAGTGACTTAGCCGTCGTCATTTCTTCCAAGTGCAGGTTCTCCGCTCCCTCAACCGTTGAGCGGATCATCTCCTTTCCTCTGGAGCTTACTCTGTTCAGAAGTCTGCGAACCGATCAACAATAAATTATCTGCATCTCCCCTGCCTGTGCTGTCTCATAACGTCTCCATATCATCCATGTCGTCAAAGTCGTCGAAGTCTGGCGCAGACGGCGCGCTCGCCATCGCGCGGACCGAGAACACCATCGGCGCCGATGCCATCGATATGGGCATGATTCCTGGCATTGCAGCCATTGGAGCAGTCGGCACAGCATGATCAATCTCCGGCGCAGATGGCTCGATACCTAGAAACTGGACATGAGAGTGCTTCACAGGGGACACATTCTCCACTCCGGCGAGTCGCAGGTGCTCCTTGTTGATCAGTTCTTCGCGCATCGTTTGCCAGCCAAAGAGGTTCAGAACCCTCGAGGCCGCAGTGGTTGAGGTCATCGTGACCATTGTCGTACTCGATGGAGATGACCCTTGATCTGGCGTCGTGACCGCGTTCTCTGGACCCGAATCATTCCCATCTCCACTGCTGTCTCGGCGGGATCTCGACATGGCGCGATTCCGCACCTTGAACACTGCCATCACAATGACTGCGACAATAGCAACGGCTCCAACAAAAGCGAGGACACCCATGATTATGCTGAATCCTCCAGTTTTGTTTGGCTGCTTGTTTTGTGCAGCCAGGGCCTTGGCGATGCAATCCTTTGAGTTTGGTGGCCGCCGGTCTCGTCGTTCTTCACACACGGCGATGCACACGCACCCACGCTCGCCAAGGCAGTAGGCACTCGGCGAGTGGTTTGTGAGGTCGTCGATGAAGTCCGCAAACACCGTCCGGCGGCACCTTTTGCACATGGCGTCGTTAGCCGAACAGTATTCTGCGTTCTCTGCCCTGAATTGGTATCGCTCGTCTTTTGGAGGAGGATAGGAGACCATATAAGACGACGACGAAGATGTCGACGACGAGGAACCGCGGCTACTGCCGCTGCTCTTGGTGTTAATGCTGCTGCTGCTGCCGAAGTCGCTCCCACCAGACATCTTGATTGCGAGTTCGTTCGACGGACTAAAGTGGCGGAAGTCCATGGACGCGTTGTACTTGCGGTCTACCGACACGCAGCGGCCGTACTCTGTCAGCATACACCCAAACTTTTCGCCCTCGATCTGGAAATTGAGGCAGTCGAAACACGATCGCGGTTCAGCGCACTCCTTAAACTCGGACGGATAGAACGAGCACGACCCGGTCGTGCGGCGGCGATGCAGGTACTCCTCGGGGGTCTCCTTGCTGCCGCTGTCTCCTTTCGACTTCGAGCCGCAGTCGCTGCCCGACGGGCCATGGAACTGGTCGCTTTTGTCATTGCTGTCGCCCTGGTTGCTCGCGCGGAACGACGACGAGCTGCTGCTGTCGGGCGGCGGCGCAGGCCAGGGTGCTGGGGTCGCCGGGACGGTCGCCGCCGCGGGGAACGTGATGCTGTCGCTGCCGTCGGCCGATGTCGAGCCTGCGGACGCCGAGTCTGCCATGTCGGTCGCTTCGCGAGTTCTCGATACTCCTACGTATGCGCGAGTGAGTGTCGTGGGGAAGAGCGCAGGAGGAAGAGTGGCGCCAACGCATTTATTGTACGGTACTTTTACTGGGGAAAGCGAGAGCGAGCCAGGGCGGGTGGCGCAGGGGTAGGCGACGGATGGCTTTTTGTCTTTTCTTTCTTTTGAGTAGTGACAGGCCGGAAAAGCCCCTCGAAAGACTGAACAGCTGACACGCGCAGCCCTAGCCACACGTTTTCAGATTCGCTAATTTAATGAAGTGGCGGACCTGAACATTCGACAGTTTCAAGAAACTGGGAAGAAAAAACAAGTCAGAACTCGGAGACTCTTTAAATTGGTATCAACATTTGAACGACTCAAAGAAAGCCACGATGAAGTCAGCACATTGACATTGATTCTCTTTGATTTGATAGGTGAGTGGGGACAAACAAGCGCATTTGCTCTCGAAACGCGCGAGAAAGCACCCCATACGTCGGAAAAACGGACGCTGCCGAGCACATGACCACACGCCCACTGAGCATTTCGACTATCACCGCTTCTCCACACTGCGCAGCACTGGATACGCTAGAGCCCAGGCGTCCTTGAACACTGTATTGTATGGTAGTATTGCGTAGGGTGAGCCAGCAACATAAGGAACGCGGTAACGCATCTGCTCTGCTTACCATCAGATTACAAACAACCAGCAGCTGGGCGAGAAAGCAATCCATCCGTACCTGTAACCATCTATGGCGGAACCTACAAGCTCTGAAAGCCGACAACTCCACAGTTTATTATAATATCTGACCCAGGCTTTGCCTCCCCACATATACTGAACTGCCCGAGTTTTGGCCAACGGAATGCCTGGTGACATCACCATCGATAATATTGCGCTATATTCGTCAAATCGCTGCAGTCTTCTCATGTTGCGTGCAGTCTATGGGCGACCGTATTATCCACGATACAGATGCATGGATTACCTCGCTGTATAAAATCGACCGTTTAGCAAGTTGCCTGTTTTTGAAGGGACACATGTTTCCAGGTGCGGCCCTGTAATCAGCTATGAATAGTGCTCGAGTGACCTCGCTTTCATTTTTATGAGTCTATCGATTTTCAGATCACTTTGAATCTATAATGCCAATATAAATACAAATAGAATACGTGAAAACGGCAACATATACAATTATGGAGGCTTCTACAAAAGCATTTCTCACGGTACTGCGGCACTCGCTCTGGTTCCCATCCCATTGCAGCTATCCACAGTTGACGACATGTCGCTCCCGCGAATTTGTTCAAGCGCAGGGTTCCCATGCTGTCTGTGGGGTCCCGGTACTTCCAGTATACTCCAGGCGCTGGTGTGGTCGTCAGCGTGCGCTACACACCACTTGAACACGCTGCGTGGGCATTCGACAAAGTGTCGACGCAGACTAAGCGAGCGCACACAGTCCCCTCCTGTTCTGGACGACGAGGTCAACGTTCTCGGAGCCCTCCTCCCTCCCCCCTCTCAAATTAGAACTCGAGTGACCGCCCCCAGTCGCAGAAGAGCGAGAACGATGGAACGTGTCGCCGCCGCACGCGGCTCTCGCGTGCGCAAACTCGCTTCTTCATCCTCGTCGTCGGATGCCGACGACGGAAGCCTCGGGGAGTTCAAAGCAGGCGGTACGTGCTCATACTATGCGCCCAACTCGGAGAACGGCTGCAGCATGCCGCGGCAGTGCTTCGACTGCCTCAACTTCCAGGTCGCAACAGAAACAGCGGTGCGTTCCCAACATATCCTCTCTGTCGCACTTTTAAGAGGGCCATGTGATGAATGACTGTCAGCGTCCCTTTCTTTCTTTCTTTTTCTCATCTAGGGCTGTATGGTCAACACAATCGGCAAGTGCGTTCCCGTGACCGGCAGCTACAATCCTGCGGACGACTACACGAGGGGCGTCGCGGACAACGCGAACGGCACCACGAGCAGCGGCAGCTTTGGGAACTACACCGACAACCCGGGGTTGCTCTTCCGCGCCGACAGCGTCGACTACTGCGACCTCACCGACACCGCGTGCGCCGCGTGTCGGACTGCGTTTGTAGAGGCTTCGAACAGTCCCAACTCAAAGAAGCGGACGACGTTCTGCTACGGCAGCGGCGGCTGCGTGTGCATCGCTGCGTGCGAGTCCACGCGATGGTCGGAAATCGTGGGCGGGAAGCAGTGCCCGACAGCGGCCCCGACAGCAGTCGTGCTGCCGCCGTCACCATCACCGCCACCGCCACCACCACCACCGCACGGCATGCAGAGCTGGGAGATCACGCTGATCGCCATCGCTGTGCTGCTCGCGGTCCTCATCGGCGTGATCCTGTTTAAGCGCAACCAGAACGACAGCCTGCCCATGTGGATCACGCGGATCGTGAAGAAATACCGGAAATCCCCCGAACAAGCCCCACAAATCAGCGACCACGATGACGAGGCGACTGGCACTCCGACGGGCTCAGCGTCGTCACAGTCGTCCGGGAATCGTGCGATCGGAGGGCCCAAGCGCGAGGGGCTGAGTCTCTTTGGCTGGCGGACGATGCGCGAAGAGCTCATCGACAACGAGAACAACAAACTGGCCATTTTGGAAGAGCGGTCGCCGCAGTCCGGATTCGTTCAGTTTGCGGACACGACGCCCTCGGCGCCGGCGTTTGAGGACGAACACGCAGACATGCCCGCGGCTGCTACTCGCCCCACGGCACCATCCATCGATATGTAGCTCTCAGCATGCTGCTGTCGGCCAGTTGCCCACTCTGATAGACGCAGTTTCCGCCCCCCAAAAGCGAGATCCGATCCACAAATGCGCGAGAAATGGTGGGAGTAACACCAATTAATTATTACCGTAACATATTACACCGGACGTCTTCTCTTCTCCCCGCCATAAATCCACCAACGTGCTGGCAGTCGTAGCTAGCCGATACGAACGATAACCAAGCCATCGGCTTGGGTCCAACAAACTCAAACTCAAAGGTTACTGAGGCGCGGCTGGTGGCTGCTGTCGATGCAATTGGCTGGGGGATTCGGGACGGAAGCCTTCGCCGATTTCGACAGCGATGCGCGGTGCCGCAGCACTCAACGTCGGCGTCGGCGTCTGCTTGTTTGCTTCTCCTTGCTCGTCTTCGCGCAGCTCCAGTTGCTCTCGTTCGTCCTCGATCAGGCGCTCTCGGAACGCCACCCACCCTGAAAGCGCCAACAGCGGCCCAAAGCGCGGCTCGCTTCGTACCAGCGGAGGCCGACGGCGGCGGCGAAGTGTCCAATCGGATGCTTGGACTCTCAATGCTGTTCGAGAACAAAGAGCACAGAACATAGAGTTTCGTCAGTATCAAGAGCGGCACCCCAGTGTTGTTGAATAGAACTACAACGTACGGTCAATGGGTTTGCATCTATTGGAGATGCACCGCGTGATTTGCGTGAGCACGACAGCGACGATCCCCCCAATGAACATGTAGATCACGATGTCGAGTCCGCTCACTCTGTTGTTCAGTGCAACGTACGTTGTCGATGAATCCGGTCCCGGTGTTGGAGACACACCGCCAACGGGCAAGGGCGAGGGCACTCGACACGTTGTGACAAAGCCCGCGGCTTCAAACTGAGTCAAAACGTACATCTCTCTCAGTTCGCAGTAGGCAAGGCACACGCAGCCATCAGCTCCAGTACACGAGAGCGCCGTCCCGTTCCCACGACCCAGCGCCGTCGCGATACCGAGACTTCCCAATTCGTACTCGCTGATCCATGTCGCGCGACATGCCGAGCACACTTGGTCGTCCGAACCACAGTACGACGCATTCGCAGATGCGTAGATAGCGAGGCTGCCTGGCACATCTCGCGACGCCGATAAAGCGTTCTGGAGTGCCGTCTGCGCGCGCTCCGCCTCGTCTTTCGTCACACACGTGCCATACGGATTGATCGCGCACTACTAGTACCAAATACGCACATACAGCGTCAGCCTTCTCACGAGGTACGTTGCATAATCATCACACTCGCCAGCACGCACCTCGTCACCCGAGAGAAGCATCTCGTTCAGACACGCCAAGCAGCTTCGCTTGGTCGTGCTCGCGCCGCATGTGCAGTTCGCGTCCGCCTGGCTCGAAGTGCGCTTCACAGCGCCCACGGCAGTGCTGCTGCTGCCGCTAAACGAGGCGCTCGCCGTCCACGAAGCAGCAGCGCTTTCGTCGGAGTTGCTCGCCGCCATTCTCTGTCTTTCAATTGGAGTTTGCGAGTGTGCTAATCACTTGTCGCTAATGATTTGCCAAACGCTCCTCACATTCCTCTGGGTTAAGTTGATGTCTGGGATGGATTCTCAGATTTCGGATGCGAAACAGTACTTGCGCGGGAGACCATGTTTACTCATTCCTTAGAAATGCATTTGGCATCCAGTGCGGCTTGATCCAATGATAGACTTTGTATAGAATACTGAACTGTGTAGTTGCATATTATCACTTTATAGATACGGCGATTGACTTTACTTGGCACGCACACACATATGCTTATCTTAACTTACATTGCTGTCCAACTTTGGTGGACACATCTGAGCTCTTGTCGGCCGCTTTTCTACGTCATTTGCTCTCAATTGGCGTCGTGATACTCGCGCATTGCGTTATTCGCGCTTGGGGATAACGGCCGATAGCCATCGCCCAGCTCCACGATCGCATGCATCGGCGGAGCTTCCACCGAGGCGATTGGCGGCAGTGAACCCGCCGAGTTGAACCCGTGCAGCGACACTTCAGCGCCATCCTCTTTGCTGGTGCGCTCTTCTTGGATAAGCTGTTCGCGGTGCTCTCGCCACCCAGAGAGCGCCATGAGCGGTCCCAGCTTTGGCTGCTTTGGTTTCTTCCGTCGACACAGATTTCTGCACCAGCGGGCCATTTCTTCCCTCGTGAAGACTTCAGTCAACAAATACACAATATTGCAACAACGTTATTGCGGTGATTTTGTGCATGCAACATCAGGGAATAGGAAGAGCACATACGTGGCTGGATGATGGTTTTGCCAGTGGCGCACTCGATCAGCAGGATCAGAAGCAACAGGGCGCCGATGAACACCATGCTGTGGACGAACCACGTCACGTTGATTGTGCCGTGGCTTTCGCTTGACAGCGCTTCGTCTGCCGTAGCTACTGCTGATGGAGTATCTGTGGTCGTTCGGGTCGCGCTGAGAACCGCACTGCACGAGCTCTCCGTTGTCACGATGCCGCGCTCTCGTGCGCACCAGTCCACACACACGCAACCTCCGCTGCCGACGCACGATCGCGGTAGCGACGGATTTCTCAGCAAGGTCTCGTTGCTCCACGTAGCGAGACAAGCACTGCATACGACGTCCTCTGCTTCGCAGTATGTCGAGTTTTCAGACGAGTAGATATCATTCTGCGCTACAGGCGCGGCACCCGTCGACACACCTGTAAGCTTCGTTCGCTGGGCTATCATCTCCGAAGTCGTAAGGCATCCTCCATACGCACCGAGCCAGCACTACAAGAGCAGTCGATGAGAGGGAGAGAACAACGTCAGCCGTAGGTTCTCAAGATATGTGCGAAATCACCTTACTAACTTAACGTACCTGCTCGCCCGATTGAAGCCGCACGTTGAGGCATTCGTAGCACGTTCGTGGAGTCGAGGTCCCTCGCGCTGCGTCCACATTGCACGAGCACGTGTCCTCCGCTCGTGGACTGATCTGCTTTGCGGTCCCCATCACATCATTTTCACCACTGCTGCTGCTTGAGCTGCTGCGTATCGCTCTCGCTGCCATAAGGGAGGGTCTGCTGGGGAATGATGCCTACGAAACGGGGGGGAGCGCGCACTTCGCATCGCATCACCCGAGCGGATTGGAAGCGCTTGAAGAGAGAAGACCAGCCACAGAGGAGAGGCCCACACTCAACATCAGCATCAATTAGCACCAAAAAAAAGAAAGCTGTCAAAGAAAAATTAATTCCATCGCGAATACGACCGTATGGTTGGCTGAAAAGCGCGAGTGTGTCATCTCAGTGATGCACTTGTTGAACTTGGTGTGTTGTGTTCAGTAAAAAACTCGGCGAGCGCAATCTCAAAATCAGACGTGCAAAAACACTTGCAACAATTAATGTTCTAGCTAATCGATGTTCCTGTAAACCGGTACCGATTTAGCATATTTTTGCGCGTGTCACACATACAGACCTACTTGTACCCATAATTGACCTGCAGTGTAGTTCTGAGCACACATTCTGGATACCTATGGCCCGGATTCCTGAAGCCACGTCCCGCACGCTGAAATGCCCTCAAAGCAGCTCAGTATTCAATTTACCACGTCTTCACCAACCGCCGCCTTGCAAGCCTCCAGCTCATCCAAGTCACAGCCAAAGCACCGATGCAGTACCACTCGTTCGACTCGGACTCGGACTCCGAACACGCAGGCAACGTGATCATGTTCGTAAGCATCGCCATAGGCTCGTTCGTACTGATCTGGTGCCTTACCACGGCTTGCCGCGCCGCCGCACGCGAAACAGAACGAGGAGCTCAGCAGCCAAGTAAGTTAAACTTCACATTCAGAAGCTGCTGCAGCTATTGTCACTTACGCTTCTCGTGTGTTTGTTTATTTGCAGCGCTAGTTCAGTACCATCAGCAGAACATGGAGCCACCAGCGCATTACGTTGTCCAGAGTGAGGGCAGCGGCGCATATCTCCAGCCAGTGTACTACAACACGTCCGAGACAGGATATGTCCAAACGGTGGGCACTGGGCATCACTCTCCCACCGTGGTCTACAACCCGAGTCAAACCGCCATGTACGCTGCTGCACAGACGCCATTTTTGCCGACTTCAACGCCACCACACGATGCTACTTGTTCGGTCGCGGACCACAACCCACACAGAATGGTGTAGAGTATGACGATTGCGTCCTAATATTACAAAATAAAAGCTCAGCGAACTTGTTAGACAAAAAAGTAAAAATGCTGAGAGATCAATACCTCAAGCTGCAATGAACATATGCAAGTGCCAACCAGACATTTTAGCATTTACAGACTCAGCTCGACAAGGCGACGAAGGACGTCGCAATGATCTGCTGCTGCTGCCTGCTCAGGTGACTGGGCGACGCTGGTCGGAAGCCTTCGCCGACTTCGACGGTTATTCGAGATGACGTTTGATCCGGTAGCAGCGCAAACCCATCGCGTCGCGGCGCATTCACCTGTGCTACATCCACCAGATGCGGTGCCGCAGCTTTCCCGCGGCGAGTCCTCTTCTGCTCCTCTTGGGTCAGGCACTCTCGATACGCCCGCCACCCTGATAGAGACAGCGTCGGGCCGCTGGGAGCTTCTCGCTTCTTTCGGCCTCGAAACAGCCGTCGGTACGCCGTTTGGACCGCAGTATCTACACTCCCCAGAAATCGTTAACGACATGTCAACTCCATTTTCGTCACTGCGTGTACACCTTCTCCGCGCTTACTTTCTTCGCTGGCCGTTTGCTGATACGACATGACGCTTACGAGTACGAAGAGAGCCACAAAGACAAACACCCACGCGTATTGGCTAAACTGATATCCATCCGAGTTGATGCCATCATCAGAATCGGCTGAAGGTGTCGCCGTTGGAGCTGGTGTTGATACAGTCGCCTCAAGCACTGTGCACGTGAGATTAGAGGTGTGCAGCGCTGCGATCTCACAAGCAGCGAGACACAGACAGCCGCTATGCCCAAAGCAGACGCGCGAGGCTGTTGTTGTTAACGCCGATGCGTTCACTGAGACTTGCTGAGTCCATACGCTTCGACACCCAGCGCAGACGCTGTCTGTTGGCGCACAATACGTGAAATTCGCGGACGAGTAAAAATCATTCGACTCGGAACTCCAAGCCGCTTGTCGTTGCTTGACGGCTTCAGTCTCACTGATGCAGTCTCCCATAGCACTAAGAACACACTGTAGAGCGCGACACAGACAAAATTCTCTATTATATCCAATCAACCGATCCAAGTCCAAAGATCCACAAAAAACTCACTTGTACTACTACGAACCTGCTCGCCCGATGCGACCGGAACATTCATGCACTGATAGCAGCTTCGGAGCGTCGCTTTCGTCTCACTCGCGTTGCAAGAGCACGCATACGATGCCGTGGAGCTTGAGGAGGCGAGTTCGCCCGAGGCGTTGGTGTCAATCGTGTCCGTCGTGGCGCGAGATGACGACGACGGCGTTGACTCGGTGGTCGCCGCGGCCAAGTGGACACTCTGCATGACCGATGCGTGCGGCGGTGGTAAGCAAGTGTGCTTTCTGCCTCGCCACTGTTTCTCTCTGCGTGCGGGGCCAAAAGAACGAATTCCAAAGTAAGCCCATCTCAGTTTGCGGCCATTCTATGCAGCGATGACAAGGAAGAGTGATTGCCAGCCACACGCATTGCGGATTTAGTTGAAGTATCATCTCGGGTTTATTGGTCGGTTGGTTAAAAACCGCACTAGATCAATATATCTGCAATAATATCTCAGTAAAGTCTGCATGGGTACAGACCAGAGCCATATGATGTCTACATGAAGACGCGTTGGAGCTCCAGGACCCGCAAGTACACTACGTTGCGCACCCTCCTCGAGATGGTGTTGTGCTCATCCAGCCAGTGTATGATCCTTCCCAAGCTGCTCAGTTGCAAGGATAAGGAGCTGGTCAAGTCGTGCACTTTTATCCGCTACAGCACGCCGCCAACTTTGCGCCACAGGCGAACTCGACTCTCCCAGCATGTATTTCTCCATGTGGATGCGAACCGAGTCCAGCACGGCGGTGTCGTGTGTAGGACCTACCTATACCCACAATGGCAATAAATGATTTGTTGGAATCGTTGATTCGAAAACTTACAAAATCCACAACAAACGAATACGAGCCGACTGAACTAACGCTCAAATCATCTTGGCGTACCCACTCTGACTTTAACCCCTCCTTCGTCACCGCTCATTCGTTGCGCCTCGCACGAGAACAAAGAGCTCATTCCAGAATTAACACACGCCACACAAATTGTCCTCAAACCTTCACCCTTACTCTACCACAATGACAGACTCCAGCTATGATGATACACGCAACATGATTCTCACAATAGTGATCATCAGTGGTGTCACGTCCATTGCCATCGTGGTGCTTGTGTGCTACTGCTGCTACCGCGGGGTCAAAACGATCACTGAGAACCCAGGTACGAGGCCCAGCG
This sequence comes from Globisporangium ultimum DAOM BR144, assembly GCA_000143045.1. Classification (NCBI taxonomy): domain Eukaryota; phylum Oomycota; class Peronosporomycetes; order Pythiales; family Pythiaceae; genus Globisporangium; species Globisporangium ultimum. The sequence goes on along the minus strand of GL376592.1, from coordinate 138,853 downwards.
CACCACGAGACTCGCAACCTGCGTACTCAGTCTAATCATGCTTGTATTCTGTACGCAGGTGCATTTCAACGCATCGACCCGCTCGCGCAGCCGAGCACTCCGCAAGTATACTATGTCTTGTTAGCCCACGCAGCAAACGGAGTGACCTTACAAGATCAGGAGCCTCCCATTCCGGGCCGCGTCATGTACGTTTATCCGCTTCAAGGGCTGCCAAACCGAGGCGCCATGCAGCCAACTTCCGCATGACCTGTTAGAATGCTCACGTAAGAGAGTGATGAGGCTATTCCTACAGTAGATCGCTTTCCTGAGTATTTATAATATGAATATTTTCATATTATGAAAGTTGTAGTATCATTCCGTGGCCAATGATAACAAATTATGTTGCATTTAAGCGTAGTGCTCAGGTTGCTTTCCGTGTTCCGAGAGCGCCTGACTGCTTTTGTATCGGCACGGGCAACTGTACCTCTTGGGTAACAACGTGTGGTGCAGGCTGCACCTGGATGTTTGTTCACTGGTATCCGTCAGGGGATGCAATGGATTAAGTATAGTTGGCCTACAGACGAATCTTCAAAGATATAGCCTTTGCCGCTTTACGAGCAGCTTCTTACCCAGACGAACTCAGGACGCCCAACATTCGAGCCTTGCCTCCGATGTCAACCATCCAGTATCCAACAGCATCTCACTCGTCAATCCACTCTCGCAACCTCATCGTCTCGCTCCAACACCCTTTTTGAAACCCAAAGACACACCGTTTATCATCTTGTTCGTGGCCAGCGCCGTGTTCTTTTTCACTGTAAATGTCATGATCTTGAAGTCGAAGTACAATGCCGACTCGGTGGCGAAGGCCCAAGGTATTGTGTTGCATTTCGTCTACTTTCTCTCGTTGCAATAAATTGATGCATACTCGTGCTAAAATATCAATCCATTGGCATGTACAGGTCGCCAACCCCACTATCTCGTGTAGCAACCAGGAGGTGCGGTTTGCGTTCTCCCATTGCCCATGCAAGGCCAGACCCTGTATTTCCTCGGCCAGGATGGTCGCTTCTACCCCGTATACACTTTGCGATACCAAGTAGGAGTCGGCGGCATTCCAGCGCCATACCCAAGTGTGCAGGCGCATTGCGCCAATAGAACCCCATACTTGGACCCCGTACAGGCTGCGCCATGCCATCCAATCAACGAAGGAATCGATGTCAAGCCAGCTGAGAACTCAAGTCAGCAACCGAACCATGCTGGGACTGGGTCTGACGCGACGTGAGCTTCGACAATGCATGATGTGAAAACTTCATCACCAAGACCCAGGACGATTTGATCTTGCGCCTGTACACGTTTCACTGCCTTAGATAATATATCGACACCTTGCTTCAAAACCAGAATCCCTCCTTCCGATATGATTTGAGGCTCATTGACTTGATCAAAAGAAGTTGCATCTACTGCAGATGAAAAAAAAGACGCAAGCAAAGCACATGCATGCGGTACATATAACGACACAAATACAGGCATCAACCAACCAGACCTTGGCCTTCGATCATGAAAGCGCCAAGTCCATTGTGGAATTTGCAGCCCACAGGGGGGGAAATGATACTGGAGAGCTAGAGGCTTCGTTCACCGGTGCGAATGGGCCACGTCGCCCTCTAATGGCGTGGCTCGCCGTAATTGACTCGGGGACGCCGGCCGGAACCCGTCGCCAATCTCAACTTCGGGTTCTGTGTGCTCCGGCGCGTCCGAGAGAATCAGCTGTCCCAACTTGCGTTGCTCGTCGTCAATCAGCTGCTCTCGGTAAGCATTCCAGCCTTCCAGCGCCATTCTCGGTCCGAAATGCCCCGCGGTCGCTTCAGCGCGCTGCTGTCGCTGCGCTTCTCGCCGCTCGCGCATGCGTTGCTCGTACCGATCTACAAAGTTACATCCACATAAGAACAACCAAAATTGCACAAGCAGCCACTTTTGTTAACATCATTGAACTTTTTCCACTTACAGAGCTGGAACCGCATGACACTTTGCCGGATGACGAGCACCGCAAGCGTGAACACACACACAAACATCGCGATGTTCTTCGCCAGGTTCATGCGCGCGAACGTCGTATCGTCATTGTCAGTCGTCGGGGTCGTACTCGCGCTCGCAGGTCTGCATGTCGCGTCGCCGAGCGTGTACTGCGAGCCGATGACAATGTTGTACAGATCGTACTGGCGAAAGTCGCAGTACGCCGTGCAGATGCAGCCCGTGGTACCCGTGCGATAGAACGACGTGTTGGTGCCAAGAGTATTTGAGAAATACGCCTGAGACCACTTGGGCCATGCCTCGGAGCACGCCGTGTCCATGACGCTGCAGTACGTTAAGTTTCGCGACGAGTAGAACGCATTGTCGTGCGGTGCGATGCTCGAGTACGACGGCAGCGACAGCAGCGTCTGCTCCTTCGCGACCATCGCCGCGCTCACGCACTCGCCAAACGGGTTGACGACACACTACATAGTCGATCACCGAATGCGATTTAAGCCCTTCAAGTATGCCATTATATAGCTCATGCACAAGGGCGGACGTACCTCGTCGCCGGACTGGAGCTGCACGTTGAGGCACTCGTAGCATGTGCGCTTCGTGCCGTCGGCGTGGCACGCGCACGTGTCCGAGCCGTTGGCCGCGCGCTCCTTGGGCGGTAGCGTGGCCCATGCGGGCGTGCTGCCCGCGGAGCCGCTGCTCGTGTCCGCAGCCGTCGGGTCCACGGCCGCCATCTTTTTTTCTTATTAATCAAGTGCGCTGTGCGTTTGAGTGAGGAGTGTGTGTCTCTATCATCAGAGGGTCAGTCAAAAAGACTGACCGCTGTCACTGCCAGTAGACTCGCTGGATTCACTCACCCATCCCCGAGTCCAGTGTGGCTAATGGCAGTGCCTAGTGCTGGATGGTACCACAACCTCTCGTTTAGGTTGAAGCACAGATCCTGGGTACACTCGTCCACAGAAACAAGGCATCCTGCAAATGCGAGCGCCTAGGTGGTGAATGAATCTAACGCAGTGAATCACGTTTTCGGCTGGGAAATGCAACTGTCTAAACTACTTCGAGACCACAAAGCTATTGCGGCGGCCAGTAAAACCAACTGAACTCTTGTTCGTAAGAAACAACCCAGATCCTTCGCTTAGGTATCTTCGCTTGTGCCGTCTGCAGACAATGGTGACTATACAGCAGTCTGTCGCATCTGACTTGGAGATATCGGACGAAAGCCTTCGCCCACTTGGATCTGAGGAGCCTCACGCGTCGGTGCGTCTGATAAGCCACGTGTTGAAGCTGCCAAGCCTAGTTGGGCTTGCTCGCTCTCGATGAGCTGTTCGCGGTATCCGTTCCATCCCTCGAGTTCCAGAATGAGGGTGAAGTGACTTGCGGCTGCTTGGTTGTGCTCCATCCGTCGGCGCTCTTGTAATCGCTGTCTAGCGCGATCTACATTGAGGAAACAAGGTCAGAGATTGTGTTCAAGCAAGCGCAGACACGACACATGCAGGTTTGTACGTACCCCGTTTGAAGTGGTTGGTACCCCAGCGCACGACAAGAACAACCAAGATGAACACCGCGAATAATCCCACGATGTTGATCACTAAAAGGGCTAAATCGTAGGATTTCTTCCTGTCGCTTGGTCGCTGCGTCGCGGAATTGTTCCCACTGGTTGAGATGCCACAACTCACATTGATGAACTGTGGGTGGGTGACACTTTGAAAGTCACGGTACAGATGTAGCCAGCGGCACCCGTGCGGGAGAACGTCGTGACGTTACCGAGAGTGTTCGAGTAGTAGGCTTCCACCCACTCGCTCCATGCACTTGCGCACGTCGAGTCGAAGACGCTGCAATACGTAAAGTTCCTCGGTAAGTAGAACGCATTGTCATGCGGCGAAATGTGAGGAGGACTTGGTGGCAATACCGCCGGTAACGTCTTCTCGTTCTCAGCTGTCGTCGTGTCCACACAACGACCGAACGGATCGATCACGCGCTAAGGAAGCATTCAGAACAATCAAATGCATTTGTCCACCGTCACATCTTTCTCTTTCTGATATCAGACCAACTTGACCGGCTCACCTCCTCGCCGGACTGGAGCTGCACGTTGAGGCACTCGTAGTATGTGCGTGGCGTGTCATCCGGACGACACGAGCAAGTGTCACCGCTGTTGACGGAACGCTCTTTTGGCGGCAGCGAAACTGAGGTCTCGTTACCGTGAAATGGTGTCTTCGTTCTGAGTGTTGCGAGAAAAAAGCGGACAAGAGGTGCTCTCGTAAACCAACCAACATACCCGTACCAATATGGTGGTAAAACACGCACCCATTGTGCCGGGGACAGGTGCGTCCTACAAAGTGATGGACTTCGAAAAAACATGATTTAGGCATTCTTTTTCTCGTATCTCGTGTGGGTTTTCATCAAAGCCTCGTTCAATTTCAACCTGCCCAGATTTCAATTTCACCAGATCTGTATAAATCGATACTATTACTAATGAGGAATTCTAATTACCTGTCAATTACTATAAGATAGCCTTTATGCTTTTATATCTATGTGCACACATACCCTCTACTAGGGCGTTGTGGAGGCTGGAATACCAGCAACAAAGCGTGGTATCAGTGACATTTCAGCCACAATTACACAACATTCGTAAGATTTGTGTAAGCATGAGAAGTCAGCGTAAGACACTGGGGCTTCTGTTTTTTTCAATATATTTTCAAAAGCGATATCATATCGGTTTTTGTATAGCACACCATCATTGCGTGTTGAATCAATTTCATAAGACAAAAACGCTTACGCTACAACTCTGTCATTCCATTAGACAAAACGGAGATTATCTATTCGACACACACAGCGCACAAATCCAGCCTCTTTCTTCCTCCCCAGTGAAGATCTTCGCGGTACCGCAAGCGTACCAGCGCTCGCCTCCAAGATCTTCGCACTGCCACCAACGTGCTCGCGCTCGCCTCCAAGGCCCTCGGGCAGTTGTCAATGTGCCCGCGTTCGATTCTGCATGTTTTTAGGTGTGTGCGTAAAGAAAGCTGTTTTTCCAACAATGCTGGTCGTAGGAATTCACTGATAGGCAAGAGTCAAACGTAGCCGATAGCGGTCACTTTCGTTTGCTCGAGACAGAGTAAAAAACTCAGCCCTCCACGCCACACCCAGGCTGGAGACACTCGACGAGATTGATAAATGTGATCTGCGCCCTAAGACAAACTGAAGTTGGAAACACGACCGTCTCACCCGCGTTTGATCTATGCCGGTCGCGTAACATTTATACGTGCTAGACTAGCACTAGTTCTACTAGTGATCTAAATTGGCCTTAGGCATTGCGCTTTCCGCCAACGATCACATACTGCGGATGGCATCGATAGGGGGAGGTACTGTTGTAAAGGAAATTAGGGTCATAGATGGGGATTCTGGTCGTCGTGCTTGCACTTCACTGTCAAGTAGCGTACTTCCCTAAAATGGTATATGCAAATGGATCATTGAAACACAGGCGATCGATGTGCCGAGAAGAGTATTGTGTAGGCCAATATCGTGTGTATTGTAGCATTGATCGTGTGCAAAGTGCATTTCAACTCACTATGCATTATTTTAACCAATCATCGATCCCTCTGTACTCACAAAACAATTGTCTTATAAATGCTCCTCACAAGTAATTGAAATTTCAGAGACACTTGCCCTGGGATATGATTTACAGTAACATTGGCTGCCTACTTCGAAGTATCTACTACCTATTGCAAACGCTCTAGTAAAGTATTAACACAGGGTTCGCCTCCTGGTAATCGCATACTCGTGCTCTGCACGGGTTTGCGATCATCACGGGCTGAACCCTGAATGTTGTGCAACATTGTGCGTAACGAAACTTCATACACGAGTATAGCACGCGACGAGGCGTGACGCACTTTGGCATTCAATTGCACTGATATTTGTTTGGCTTTATATCTAGTACACCAGTGTCTTACCAGTACTATACCGGTAAGGCTTCATGCATCAAACTCCAAATTAATCCGATTTAGGCTGCAATAACAGCGCCTTTCTGCTTACTACTATCCCAGAATAAATCACTCAAAGTAGCGACTTGCAGTCTATCCTCACTCTTTAGCCAAAATAATACCGATCAGTAATGAGGGGCTATTATACCTTCTCGGACAACTTCTCATCCTCAAATTGAGGACCTCAATGCTGTGTGTTTATAAGCCGTTCAGAGGCGCAAACTTCACGTTGAATTAATTTTTTTAGCGTGACAAAGTAAGACATTTGTCCTACAATACTCTTGAAAATTGCGAGTTTGTCTTACGAACACGAATGAATCGCAAAGTTGACACGGTCTCAAATTGTTGCACTCACTTAACTGCCGTACACTACGATTCAGGCGATTTTGATAGGAAATGCTGATCAAAAAATATCTAGGTGGTCGATCAGTCAAAAGGGTGAATTTGACACACCAGGTCGGCTTTCTGGTCTGGAATGACCAAATGAAACTAATTTGGGTTTGTCCAAGGTAAACTAATTTCATTCGGTCATTTTCAGACCTGCGATTCTTAGCTCTACAAGGCCTTACTAACTTGTCATTCGGATGCATTAACGTGACACAAACAAACCCATACAGATCACTCGACGCCTTTATAGCAATTTTGACATGGCGTCCTAACTTGCTGAATTGCTTCAAAACCGACTTTTTTTCGCAGATAATTCCACATGAGCCGTCTGCAGACAATGGTGACTATACAGCAGTCTGTCGCATCTGACTTGGAGATATCGGACGAAAGCCTTCGCCCACTTGGATCTGAGGAGCCTCACGCGTCGGTGCGTCTGATAAGCCACGTGTTGAAGCTGCCAAGCCTAGTTGGGCTTGCTCGCTCTCGATGAGCTGTTCGCGGTATCCGTTCCATCCCTCGAGTTCCAGAATGAGGGTGAAGTGACTTGCGGCTGCTTGGTTGTGCTCCATCCGTCGGCGCTCTTGTAATCGCTGTCTAGCGCGATCTACATTGAGGAAACAAGGTCAGAGATTGTGTTCAAGCAAGCGCAGACACGACACATGCAGGTTTGTACGTACCCCGTTTGAAGTGGTTGGTACCCCAGCGCACGACAAGAACAACCAAGATGAACACCGCGAATAATCCCACGATGTTGATCACTAAAAGGGCTGAATCATAAGATTTGGCACCACTACTTGGTTGCTGTGTTGTGGGGTCCTGTCTACTGCAGTCTATGTGTGTAAGCTCGAGCTGCGAGCCGATGACACTCTTATATAAATTGTGTTGGCGAAATCCGCAGTACGCCGTACAGATGCAGCCCGCTGCGCCTGTGCGCGAAAACACCGTGCTGTTGTCGAAGGCATTCGAAGCGTATGCACTCAACCATTCACCCCATGCACTTGAGCACGTCGAATCCACAAAGCTGCAGTACGTATCGTTCGACGACGAATAGAACACGTTGTCATGCGGGGCTATGGGAAAGTTCGATGGCAATGACGCCAGAAAAAGCTTCTCATTCTCTCCGGTACTCAGGCTCACGCACTGCCCAAACGGGTTGATCATGCACTAGTAGAGACATTTAGACCAAACAGCATCCCCGTCAACTTGGTTTCGCATCAGAACCCACATCGGAAACGAAAAACGAAAAGCTCACTCACCTCCTCACCGGACAGGAGCTGCACGTTGAGGCACTCGTAGCATGTGCGCGGCGTGCCGTCCGGATGACATGAGCAAGTGTCGCTGGTGGTGGCGGAGCGCTCTTTTGGCGGCAGCGAAACCGAGGTCTCGTTACCTATGACCGTGATTGTGGTATTGCCAGAGTCATTGTCATTGGAGCCTGCGGTTGTTGCCATCGCACTCTTGGGGGCTCTGTATGTGAGATGATGTCTTCGTTCTGAGTGTTGCGAGAAAAAAGCGGACAAGAGGTGCTCCACAGTTTCACGAACGTACCCAGTGCAGTACTCCAAAAAAACGCACCTACAACTACTGTATGTGGCATGATCTCTTGATATATCCCGACGAAAATTCGAACGAGGTCCAAATGTTGTGGGTATTTCCTCTTTATAGTTGCTAATAGGTACTTTGATGCGTGTATATTCTATAAAGTACATATTAACGCTTTATAGTTGCTAATGGCTATTTTAAAAAAGTGTGAATATTCAAGAATTGAGCACCACATGCTTACAAACGTACCTACCCACAATATCAAACACCCTACAACTCGTAGTACAAGTATGCTGCGATCAATTCTGTGCACATCATAATCGCATTTACCGCAAAATGAGCACCAGCAGTAGCAACGACTTTGACGCGATTAGCGCCAAGATGGATAGCGACTTCAACCGAACGCGCAACATCATGATCGCAAGCTTCGTCTCCTTTGTCGTATTCATGATCGTCGCAGCTGTTTGCAGCAGTCAGTGTGCCAAGCGAGCGCGTCGCCACGGTACTTGGGCTGCTTTACACTCGACCTGGTTGTGCATATTCTAACATAACTCGATTTCTTTTCATTGTAAGCAGCTCCACATGAGCCAGTACCTTATCGGTCCCATGACGATGGTGCTACTCGGATCACGTGGGAACCGCCAGCCGCCACAACGACATGGTCGACTTTCAATAACAGCATCGACGACAGTTACTCAAGCGTTCCCTTCGCCCAAGCAGTGACAATCGACACGGCACCGTCGGCTCCAGCATTTGAGAGCAGCAGCAGTGCATGCGCTCCTACTACATCGTCCTCGGACAACTGCTAAATGATATCCTTCGCGTATCAGTTTCTAAATATCCCAATAGATTCCATTTCACAAGAAACATTCGCTTTATACAGTTATAGTGAGCCTGGTAGGAGCGGATGTCGAATGGCGAGGCTCCATCACCAATACTGTCTACAACATCGAGGACGACCCGGACGCATGGCCTCGTTCTTTCTCTCGGTGACTCAGCCACCCGCTCAACGAGAGCAGTGGGCCGAGGCGTGGAGATCGTGGGCGTGGATAACGCGGTTGAGCATACGCGTCATCCAAATCGAAAGTTGCTAAAGCGTATACGACACAAAGAGTTGTTAGTTTTGGTAACTGCACCACCCAATCTTGTTGTGATGCAACGAATATGAACTTACTTCCATTCGAGAGCTTGAACCTTCTTTGAATCGTCACGAGGAGAGCCACGAGACAGAGCACGACACCAACAACCACAAGGACCCATGTACCGACACTTCTCATGTCGGCGCTGCTGCCGTTCGTTTGGCTGTGAACGCTGGAGGCCGACGGGGTTGAAAGTGGGGAGTCCGTCGAAGTTCCTGGTGCGCATGAGTCGGTGAGTGGTGCTTGATATGCTGGAAGCTCGCAATAGGCCAAACACAAACACCCGGCGTCCCCAAAGCACGCGAGATGTGAGGGCGACGGCGCATTGCTTGACGCAGCAGAGCTGAAGCTCCCAGAAGAGTATTGACTCGTCCAGTTCGCCCGACACTCGGAGCAGACGGCGTCCGTCGGGTCACAGTACGTGTAATTGGTTGCCACGTAAAACGTGTCGCCGCCAGGGGCATTCGAGTACGAGTTGGACCGATGCACTGCAAGGCGACTTGAAAAACCGACACACTTGCCGAGAGGGTCGATGGCACACTTTCACGAGTTATACACAAGGGATATTAAATACAGAAGGTCAGGTACGTGTTGTATGTATGGTGCAGCTAAAAGCTTTGTATGCACCAGCACTCACATCTTCACCGGATTGAAGGGCTACGTTGAGGCAGTCGGAGCAACTGCGCGACGTTCGCTGATGATTCTCGCTTTGGCACGCGCATGTGTCAATTACTCGGGACGAGATCTGCTTCCGAGGGATCGTGACATCTGCGGAGCTGCTACTGGTGCTACTGGTAATGACTGATGCCAATGCCGACGCCGTTGATCTCATTTGGCAGTTTTGGGGTGCCGCGCGGTGCGGTTCTGGTTGTACCGCCACGTAGAAATGGACACTTGGCTTTGAGAAGGCAGTCTTTCCAGAGACTCACGTGCAAATGAATCATTTCAAACGGTCAGGTTGTGGACCTGTTGCCACCCTGAATTTCAATCCAACAACAGGCGGCGTACTTAGCCGCTCCCAAAAGGTACTCCCTGTCAAAAATGTAGCCATCGGTCAATTTGTACCAACATTCCTGGCAGCATAAAAGCGGCAATATATTTCTCTGCTGCGTGAAAGTCACTTTAGCTTTCCACTTTTCACCATTCAATGGCTCGTTGCCATTTAAGATGCACCATGGCAAGAATCCTCTCTCTTTAGCGGTGACCACTCGACTGTATTTTGCTGTTTGAACTCGCCGCTTGCTCAACGACCGAGTACTCTAAAATGACAGAACTACTGCAAAATTTGTACGCTTATTGCTGCTTTGAGTCTGTACGTAGCGTTCGCTATGGAGAACACACGTGCTTTACAATGCTCCTTTTCCTCAGTTGGGTGTCGTCCTATGACAACAATTGAAGTCGAGGCAGCGCAGTCGTGGTGGTGGCCGCGGCTGCAGTGTCGTCAACTGCGTCGTCAGACGTCTCGTCCACGTTAGTAGCTTTCGCCACCTCACCATCCTCAGATCCATTATGTGAACTCGAAGGACTCGCCTCCGCGGCAATGGGTTCCTCTTGGTGGGCAAAACCCTGGTGCTCGTTCTCAATGAGCACATCTCGGAGCGCTTTCCATCCATCAAGTGCGAGTGGAGGCGACCGCGCGTCGAGACGAGCTTGACGCAAGCGCCGACGTTCCTGTTCGCGTAGAGCTCTGACTGTCATGCATAGCAATAAAGTCAGACTTGGCCTCCTACTTTGCGGGCTTTAGTGGAAAACCACAAGCAATCGAATTTTAGTGCGTACCTCGTAACGAGTTGCCGACAATCAAGACGACTGGAATCGAGATCATCATGACCACAATGAGTGCTATGGTTCGCATCGGGCCAGTCAAGGTGACCTCGAACGTGCCCAGGGTAAACTCGTCGCACAGCATGTCCACGACCACTGGTTTCCACACCGAGGACTCGCAAAAGCCAACACATACACACCCGTCGTTGCCCACGCAGAACTGCGATGGGCTCTCAGAGCCGGCAAAAGAGGTCTTGAACAACGTGGCGCGACATTGAGCGCACGTAGAGTCGTCGTGCTCGCAGTACGTCGTGTTTGTGGATGGAAAGTAGTTGGCCGCGTCCCCAACTTCCGAAGCATCACGACGATAGTCGAGCGTCCAGTCGTACTTGTCCATGCTCGCACAGTAACCTGCTGGAGTGATCATACACTACCACCATATCAAAGACAAATGAACTCGTTATTACAACCGAAAAACAAGTGCGGGTTATGGACACGATGGAGTCAGCTCAGTGCACTCAACTGCTCCAGTGGCGAGAGGCACGTTGAGGCAGTCGTAGCATGAGCGAGGAAGCCCACACTGCGTCTGGTTCTGATGCCACGTGCACGTATCGTCGCTCGAGTACATGCTCTTGACGACCGCCGGCGACACACGGAACGGCGACGGTGTCGTGATCGTGCTCGAGTCATCGCCGCCTCCGCTGTTGGAGCCGCTCGAACTCGCCGCCATGCTTGTTTTCCAGAGTGACGGGAGCAATGAGTGAATGGAATTTGGTCATTCCACACACATACACACGCCATCACCCACTTTGATGAGCTCCATCCAAGGTCGATCGCAAGAAATTTTCATCCGTGACGTCCAACACCTTTCAGGACGCTGTCTTGCAAAATTTAATATGCATCATAAGCCAATCACTATCACGTTTATATATGCCATTAATAGTTCTTCACGATTGCATTTTCGTGAATTATTGCAAATTTTGATGAATCGTCGTTGAAGTGATTAGTTAACTGAGGGTGATAGAAGAGGTGGTACAGCCATCACCTACAGCTGTTGCACGTTGAAGTCCGGTGCAAACAGGGCATAATGGGGGGCAACCATCATCTTTTTCGCAATAATCTCTCGTTATCCTGACACGCACGTAATCACAACCCAACTGGGCACAACAGCCGACGTGCGGTGCTGCGCTGCAGTGTACGCAGTTACATGGAGCACTTGTAGCGGTAGATCACGGGCTGGAGCTTGATCCTCTTGTACCACTTCGCTTTCTTCTCCGTCGCAGTTTCGTCGCTTGTGGCACTCTGATCTGAAGAATTTTTGTTTGCGCTGGTGGGATTCGTCACCAAATGGAGCGACGCTGGCGCGGCGGCGTCTGGGCTGCTTGGGCCTCGAACGAGCGTGACCGTCGCATTGCTTTGGGCTGATGCGTCCATCGCGGAATTGATCAGGAGCGAGGAAGTTCGACAATGAGAAAGAGAAAACGAGGTGCACCCACGCACCCAGGTCCCTTTAATCACTTCGTTATACGTGTATGGAAAATTTGGGCTCTAGGTAGCTACTTGGGATGGTTCTTTGACTTCAACCTGTACACAGAACCCCACCGTAGATTTGTTTCTTCTTGTGCTTCACACACACACCTGCTTGAGGCTCCTAAGCTCATTGCAACCATGTGTACAGGAATGGAGTAATAGATGATACTAGGCTGGTCGCTAAGCCTACCAGATTGCCAGCAAGCAAACAGGATTTCAATGCTGCTGATACAAATTGCGCCGTTGCAGCGGTGCACATTTTTTAAGGACAGTGCATCTATAAATATTTAAGGGTTGACCTTATCAGAGATGCTCAGAAGATCAAAACACAAAGGTATTTCCACTTTAGGTAGTTCAATACTAGTAGTTGAACCAAACCATCTCACCTCATTAACATGTTTGGCTCAATGCTGTCGACATATACAGGGCATCAACTATGATGCGCCTGCTCAGTTTGGGGGGAAGCGGTAGACGACTGGAAAAAGCGTGATTCTTTCGTACCATTTCTCTTTCTTCTTCGTCGCGCTCGTGCCGTCCTGGCCCAAAGAAGTCTTGCTGGCGCTGGTGGGCTTGGTCACGACTTGGAGCGACGCTGGCGCCGCGGCACCAGAGATCGGCTGAAGTCGGACTGGAGCGAGCGTGGTGGTCGCCTTGCCTTCGGCTGTTGTGTCCATAAGAGAAGCTGGAGTTGAGCACAGCGAACAAATTGAATAATGCGAGAGGAAGGAGGTCCGCCCCAGGCACTCGGACATTTTTAATCACTGCACATCAAACAGCTTCGGAATTCTCTTGGAAGCTATTGGACGCCGTCAAGTTGGCTTTTGATCGGATGGATTCTCGCCGACTTCAATTCGAAGAAAAGATAAACACAGGGACATCACTGCCTTGAAGAAGTGTCTGCTATTTTGTTCTCGTGGTGCTTGAAGAAAAAAACACTCCTATTAATTGTCGAGCTACAACCGTGCGTGCAGGATTTGAGTGATTATGAGACTCGCTGGTCGGCTCGCTGGAAGATGATGGTGCATGCGTCGCGCTGGCCATTTTCCGGTCCATGGAGCGGTTGAAGGAACGGTCGGCACCTTGTACGACCTCAATGGTCCGCGATGGGGCTGCTGCTGCTGTTGATGGTGGGCGAAAGCGAGACTGACTAGTACCACGAGGAGCCAAAGTACGATAAGCAATTGGTTCATGCACCTACCGTAAATCGTTCGTCGGACAAGGGGAACAGCAAGTTGGAATATGAGGATGGGCAGGAAAGTGTTCGTTGTCCTTCGGAGGATACCACATTCAGTGTGTGGCTGTCAATCGTCGAGTCTAAGGAGGAAAACGGACGAAACCAAACTGCAAGCGGCGCATGAAACGCAAAGTTATGACGCAATTGACTTGCGATTTCGCTATGAACGAGCATGTACTACCCAGTTTCGATAAACCTGTACTCTTGATTGTAAAATCTAGGCACGCCTCTGACTGTCGGTCACTTTGTGCTCAGAGGACGTGCTGCAGCGAGAAGGTAAACTCAGTAATGATCGTGGCTCTTCAAGACGAAAATGAAATTGACACGGTAGCTAGAGTTTGGAAGAACACCATCGACTTCGGTGCGACATTGTGGCTCACATGCAAGTGGATAGAATTGATTATTAGGAACGACCTTCCAACGCATTTTTATTGTGAAGAGCCCCATTGTTAGGTGATGTGCTTGCTTCTCAATCAAAGGCCCCGTGTGGCTCCAAGTTTTGCCTACAGCTTGAGGTTTCATCAACAAAGTATACGTGTGCATAATGTGATGTCGATGCGTGCGCGGTTCCTCTCGTGATGCGATTGAATTGAGTGCGCCAGCTCCTTGTGCTTCGGCCTCGATCACCTTGTAGCCACCTAACACTGAAATTGCATCTCATGCCGATTTCTGTGGCAGCTGAAGAAGAGTGCACAACTCTAGGTCGGTGCACGTTGACTTTCTAAAGCAGCTTTAGTGGAAGCACACACGTGTACGATCGCATGATGCATGCTTTTCCCCACTACGAATGATTCAGTCAGCGCCAACAGTGATGCGATGGGGCGCTGTCAGCCCCAGCCGTCTTGAAGCTGCCAACAGCTCTGGTGACTCATCGTCTCGGCTTGCTGCACCTCGCGTCAGCGGTACCACTGGAGCCTCACCCTCTTGCTGCAGATGCGATTGCTCAGCTTCTAAGAGTTGCTTGCGGAAAGAATTCCAGCCCGCGAGACTCAACTGGGGGCCTTTCGGAACCTGCTGCCTCCGTCGCTCTCGGTGCTGTTCGCGTAGTTCGCGCCGTGCTTGTGCTTGAGCTACAAGTATTCAAATAATGCACACGAGCACATCATTATTAACTAGCGTATCACAAAATAAATGGCTCTCTAACCCAACAACCGCAAGCGCTTACCATCATATTGCTTCTCCCTCCGCCACGCGTTGAAGATGACGACTCCGATCAAGAACACGCCGAAAACAATCGCTGCGATGTAGATGTGGCGATAGTACCCTGTGAGCGCACCCAGGCCGCTGCAGAGACTCGCTGTGATGCGCACATCGCGCGTCGGCAGCTCACACGTCGCGATGCAAATGCAGCCGTCGGCGCCGACGCACGTCTCGCCCTGCGGGTTCGTATTGCCGCGCTCGAGCTGCTGGAGCCATTGCGCTTTGCACGAAGCACACGTGGCGTCATCACTGGAGCAGTATGTAAAGTTTGCGGCCGGAAAGTACCCACTGAACTTGGTCGCGTTCGGGTTGCTGACGGCGTTGAACGCGCGCTCATCGGCCGAACTCAGGCTCACGCACGCACCGCTTGAGTCCACGCCGCACTACGCCACGTATCATTCCACTCGTGAGTACAATTGGCAAGCATATAGACAAATCATGTACGCACAAACGCACTTGATCGTTGGCGACTGCGACGTTCAGACACGCTTCGCAGCTGCGCGGCGTGCCGCATTTGGAGGACGCATACCACGCGCACGTGTCGCCGGCGGTGGCGAGCGCGAGCGTCACTGCAGACGAAGACACGGCGGATGAAGACGCACTGGTACTAGCACTGGCATTCGTCGTGGAGGCAGCGGCGTTTGACGCGGTGCGGAGCGCCATTGCGGGCATTGCAAGCGCTGATTCTCGACTATTGATGGTGGCGCTTGTCCATGGCGGTTGATTGGAGCAAAGACGTGCGGTGGTGCGCGAAAGTGCAACATCCTACTGTAGAGTGCGGTACCGTCTGTCACTGTTGTAAATTCGCAGAGAGGTTGGTGTAGATCCGCAATGTGATATAAATCCGCATTTTGGCAAACAAGTGCTAAGCTTTACAAGAAATATAGGTACCAAAAGAGTATCATTTCTTGCTTATGAATGGTCTTCACTCACCAACGTATAGCAACAGCAAAATCACTCTGCTTGGACTTCCTGAGCATCGTCACGTCTACTGCTGGTCCCATTGCCGCACTTCAGAACGCGCGGCTCGACAAGCGCTGTCGGTGCCTCTTTCTCGGGTTCTATGAACTTTCGCGAAGCGAGTGCCATCCTTCGAGACTCAACTGCGGGCCCAATGGCGGTCGTCGACGCAGCTCTCTGCGCAGCCGTCTGACTTCGTCTAGTGCTGTTTCGTAGAAAAGATTGTGAGTTTTGTGTCGCCACGATGTCGTTTAGCGACGACGACGTATCATTTACTACAAAGCACCCATCTCTCGCGGCACTTTGCGCATGTGGGCTCCGACACTGGGCAGTACACGAAATTGGGTGCTGGGGAAGACGCCGTGGAAGCCGGCGGCTTGCGGATCGCTGGTTTGGTCGAACAGGACCACATCGTACTGGGTCAAGCTCACGCAGCTACCGGTTGTAGTCGCTGCGCACTTGTACAAGGCACTCAACTTTAGCTCTAGCGGAATAGGCCGAACCGTTTGATGATGCAACAGAAGCACCAAATGTTATTGATTTGTTTTGGAGGGAGGTCCCAAAACTCCAATAATATTTGAAGATGGTGACACGCCTTCGAGGTGAAGGTTCGAATTCTATCGCTCGCGAATGGATCTGTAGAGGAGGTGCACAGCCCACTGTGCGACGCCACTCCATAAAGTAGGGTTTACGCACGCAAACACACCATCTGACATGATTATATTGGCCGCTTGACCTCGGATCTGTTAGTTGACTCGGGGTCGTAATTGTGCAATAGCTACGTTTCTTGACGAGTCTGCCGTCGGTTCTCCTCCTCTCCAGAAGAAGGTGAGAGCACATTGCCGCAATCGTCCGCCTCACCAGCTGCAGCTGCAACAGCACCGCGAGGTTGCTCCAGTCCCTTACTGGCGCGTCCTTATTCCAGAAAGTGAAGCTCCGTTTCCAGAAGTTTGGCTTGGAGCGCGTTCCACCCGTCAAGACTCAGCTGCGCGCCGTGTGGCGGCCGCTGGCGTATCCGACCCCGTTGCTCTCGACGCTGCAACCTCCGCGCCTCCATTTGGCCTAATGTGATCATGCAAAGTGCATTGCCAAGTTAATTTTCGAGAGGCTCTGCGTTGCAAAGCTACTCGCTAGAACCACACCTTCAAAGCGTCGCTGACCCCGCCAGTCTTGGTAGATCGCAAAGCACAAAAGCGCGACGCCGCACCTAAAGCCTGCGCTGTAGATGTGTTTGAAGTACCCCGTTTCGAGCATGCTGCAGTTCTCTTTTATGTAAATCTCACTGCGCGCGGCGTTCTCGCGATGCAGATGCATCCGCTTTCCCCACGGCACACCAGAAGCGACGACATGTCTCTCCATTGGTTCTCACGTAGCCACTGGCCCTTGCACTGCGCACACGTGGTGTCGCTGTTGGAGCAATACGTGAAGTTGGCCGCTGGGAAGTAGCCACCGAAACGCGGATCAATCGGGTCGCTCACGGTGTTGAACTCGCCTTGTATGGACTCGTCCAGAGTCGCACAGGTACCCCACCCGTCCACTGAGCACTTTGTAAAATTACAGACACATATTCAAAATTGGCAAGTGAAAAACAAGCCACTGTTACAAAAGATCGATGACGATACTCAGCATGAACGTACTTGTTTGCCGGGCACGATGACGTTGATGCAACTTTCGCAACAGCGCGGCGCGCTGCATCGGGACTGATCGCAGGTCTTCAGGTCGTAGTACGCGCTTCGCTTTGGCTGGACGGTTGGGACGATTGTAGGCACGACAATCATATCGGCACCGCTTGATGCGCTGGTGGTGCGACTGCTGGAGCTGTCGCTTGCGTGTGAGATCACCATGGTCAAACGAGCATTGCCTCGTTGCTTGTTCTTCCATATTCAAGCACCGCTCACAGCGAATAAAAGAACCGCCAAGTACCACGCATCGATAGCCTTCCATGTGAAAATTTGGATGGAGTTCTTCACGTGCACGCAGAAAAATAGGCTTGAAAGTTGCATGGCGTACCCATGTGGAGCTCCTGATGGGCATACCGTAGATAGTTCTTTTAATCTCCTCAACTGAGGTTAGTTTTCTGGTACCCGTGGTTTTCATTTTCTCCGCATGTCCTATGTATTACATTTACATTAGAGATGGCTTCTGTGAACAGCATCAAGAAGAGCTCGTATAAAGTCCGTACTATCTGATTCCGAACCCCATCACGTGGCAACTGCAACTGTAAGTTAATTCCGTTTTAAGATTCCATGGCAGGATGCAATCCACTACGGTATCATCACCAACAACTGCATAATACAAAAACACAGGCGCTTGATTGCGCTCACTCGGTTTTAGTGGCGGGCTACCGAGTCCCACTGCGTTCTCCAGCGCCTTCCTCCTCATCTGACGAAGAGCTACGTTCCCTCCCACCCTGTGCGGTAGTTGCCTCCGCTACGGCTCCGAGTCGCCCGAGCGTTGGCTTTTTGTCGCCCTCAATAAACTCACGCTCGGTCTCCAGGAGCTTGTCGCGCAGCGAGTTCCACCCCGTGAGCGAGAGCTGAGGCCCCGATGGCGGCAGACGGTTCCGTCGCCGTTCACGACGCTCGCGTCTCGCTTCAGTGCGCGCGTCCTCCCGCTTCTTCCTCTCCCAAGCCTTAAACATCAACAGGGTGAGCAGCAGAAGCCCAATGACGGCAGCGCCGAGATACATGGTCATGATGAGTTTGCTGGGCGCGGCCATCATCCCGAAGGAGGAGCAGCGGGAGGAGATGATCTGCTGCTTGCGGTTCGGCATCTCGCAGATTGAGAGGCAGATGCAGCCATCAGCACCTCGGCACATCTCGAGCTCAGGCGCCGCTCCCGTGGAGTCAAAAACTTGTCGCCATCGGGCTCGGCATGCGTTGCAGGTGTTGTCGTTGATCGAGCAGTACGTGTAGTTCGCGGACGGGTAGTACCCGTCGACATCCGGGTTGCTCACGTTGCCCGCTGCTGCGAGCGTGTGCTTGTAGTTGGTAATGCTCACGCACAACCCCATCGGGTCCACCACACACTAAGAAAGTACCAACATCATGAGATAAGCATCGACTGAAATGACATACACAGAGTTAGGGGCATGTACCTCGTCACGGCGGAGAGCTACGTTGATGCAGTCGTAACAGCTGCGCGGCATGTAGCACTGACTCTGCTCGTACCACGCGCAGGTGTCATACGAGTTGTACGGCTCGAGCTTCGGCGCGACCGTGTAAGTCCTCGCTGGTGGTGATGACGCTGTGGTTACCGCCGCATCAGCAGCATCGGCGCTTGAGCTGCCGTCGCTTGAGCCGGAGGTGGTGCTGTTGGCGCTCGCCATGGCGCAAGAATTGGACTATGCGGTGCTACTGGAGCGCTGCCACAGACACCGCCATGGCGAGTGCACATGTGGACAGGTTGCTGCGACGCAATGACATGGAGCACGACGAACGAAGTGCGTCAACGAATGCCTTCGACTTCCACCATGATTGATGACCTCCTTCAGTTGTAAGTACCGAGAATTATACATATATATTCGATGTCATATAGCACACTGCAATCACTAAAGCGTTGTAACCAGGAACTCGATGTATTGTTGTTCAATAAAAGTAGATAATTAACAAGGTGTATTAATCACAGGGAAATGCACTGTTAATTTTATTCAGAAGTTTCGTATTTGCTTTTGCTTTACGCGCAAACTTAGTAGCCGCCATAAATAGGATGAATTGCTTCTTGCAGTGACAACAGCAAAAGTAAAATGATAACAAACTATCATACTTATCAAAATATTATTTTGTAAAGGAAGTAATGAAACAGAGTATTCCTAATACCGTCCTGATACTGTACAAAAAATCCACTAAATCAGCAGCCACTTCAACTTGAGTTGAGTTTCAATCTACTCGAAAATGACGTCGGTGCCACACCGTCAAAACTTAGAAACACCTCACTCTCAGCAGTGTTAATGAGACTCTGGAATTCTTAAACTATATGTAGATCATAAGTTAAATAGAATGACCTTCTCTCTCTCTCTCACTTCAACTTGAGTTCCGAACCACTATGGGTTCACATATGAATGTAGGTAGGTGTACCGATGATTATGCAAACAAATGCCAAGTACACTCAATGATCCAAATCCGCACTTGGTGCGAGTTGTGCTCAGATTGTCTGCTCCAACACTACTTATCGCCAATGCAAGTGTCACGAAAGCATTTATCTAAAGCCAACGGCCGAGCCAGAATAGGCTGAGCTAGACTTCCAATTGCGTTCAGATGATTGGAACCATTGGACATCCTGTATTGAGACATGCTGAGCACCCTTTTTAATCGATTGCACACGGCGGCAGGCTGCAACATGAAACTTGGTGCGTTGTTTGGTTAACGCAGTTTGTAATACTCGAGGACAATTTTCTCATCAAACCCCCCCAACGGTACTAGTGACTCCTCTAACAGACTAATTCGAGTGCAGTGCCAAGTGCTGCCAAACTCGCACACATATACTGTCCATGCTCTTGCTTTCTTCACGTCTCACCTCCGTCGCCTTCGAACCACTGTTGTTAGGATCTAGCTCATTTCTGAAATAATCACAAAAGCACGCACACACAAGCGTTTAGTCAATAATCGGGTTTCGAGTGTAGGCTCTTTTATTGGTTTCGTCGATTTGTCTTTCGTGAAGATAAGTTGATCTTCCATTTCGATATGTCACTCTATAGACAAACACCAGCTCTCGTAAAAAAAATAGGAATGAGAAAGTATAACGATTTTCGATCTTGCCATAGCAAGTAGCTTTTTTTTCACTAAAAAAGTACGTACATTACACAACAAACTCCAAGTTAGTTCATATTCAAAAGCAACATTGGCGAACGCATTGCATCCTCAAAGTTGGCGCCGGTCGGGGTGCTCACTCGACCACGTTGACAGCGAGCCGTCGTCCTCGCTAGTTCGGCGTCCAGAGCTGTCCGTATCGCCTGAGCTCAAGCCCGAGGACGTTCCAATCCGCCCGAGCTTGGGTTTCTCGCCCTGGATGAACTCGCGCTCAGACTCCAGGAGTCCGGCCCGCAGCGAGTTCCACCCCGTGAGCGCCAAGGGCGGCCCGGTCCGAGGTTCCCGGTTGCGATGACGTTCTCGGCGCTCATGCCGAGCGCGTGACTCAGCTACACAAGCATAAAAAATGAGTCGATACGCCAAAATTCTATCAGTATACGCATAATTGAGAATATCCACGTGGCCTTCGTACCTCTGTCGCGTCGGCTTTTTGCCCACATCCTGAACACGATCAGTCCGAGCAGGAAGAAGCCAACGAGCCCGACGGCAATGTACGCACCCTTGATGGCGTTGCTCGGGCTGCCAAGTGCACCAATGTACGAGCACTGCCTCGAAACGATCGAATTGATGCGGTTCGGGCGTTCGCACATGGACACGCAAATGCATCCACCGGCGCCGACGCACGCGTCCTGGTTCACGACGCCCGAGTTCCAGTACTGCTGTCGCCATCGCTCTTTGCATTGGCGGCACGTAGCGTCGCTCAGCGAACAGTACGTGAAGTTGGCCGATGGGAAGAAACCGTAAAAGTCCGGGTTCGGAGCATCCTGTTGGCTCGCGTACCGCTGGTACGTGCTCATGCTCACGCACATGCCGTTCGGGTCGACGGCGCACGAGTCGCGCGCAATGTTGACGTTGATGCAGTCGTAGCAGTCGCGCGGTAGGTAGCAGCGATTGCCCTGATACCACGTGCACGAGTCGCCGATGTTGGTGCTCACGCTCTTGGGTGCGATCATCGGGACCTGGATCTCGCCGGACGACACATCGCTGGTGTCATTCATGGCATCGAGGCTGGCGCTCACGCGGGACGACGACGACGACGCACTGAGACTCGCCATCGCAAATGAGACTCTGGGCGTAGAAGACGCACCGCGTGACTGAAGCAATGGGCAGGCTGGAGCGCTGGTGGCGTCGAAGTATGGCGCACATGTCTTACGCTGGCGCGATTACTCTCGCGGGATCGGGCGGACGAGGGTGATTATGCCTGCAATGCTGACTTGGATGAGATCGACGAGAAACGATGGGCATCAAGTTATTTCTGGGTTACGCTGTGGTTAATTTATTCGAATTAGTAAATTTGCGGGTTTGTAGCATTAATGATGCGATTTAAATTGACGGGTCCAAGGGATCAAAACTATGACGCATCATCATAACTTTTGCAATGTGCACTGAACCGATTGTTCGCGCCAAACAGTTCGTAACTTTCAAACGCATCCTTCTATAGAGGATATTCTATTTAAAGAGGTTTTGAACAGTCTTTTGCACATGTCGCACACATAACGATAACTATGGATTCACACCAGGAGAGATAGGTACACAATGGCGCCTTGGAGCTTCCACAGCGTTCCTCATGCAGGCGCTACCTGCGCAATGCCTCAGCAACCACAACGGGCGGCGCGAGCGACGTTCCGCGCCCGTCGGCGCCGTCGTCGTCCTGCATGAGCTTCTCGCGCATGGACGTCCAGCCGGTGAGGTTCAACTGCGTCCCCGACGGCACGCGCGTCGGCAAGTCCCGATGCAAATACCTTCTTTGCCTGGCATTGCTGGTGCTGTCGATTTTCCGCACGAGCTTGCCGACGCCCATGGAGATGAGCGTGAACGCGACGATCATCGCGACGCAGGACCCAACGCCGACCCAGAAATCCCGGGACGATGGGAAAGACGAGTCCAGCACTGACGTCACGCACTGCGCGTCCGTGACGATGACCTGCCAGTTGGGCAGCTCACATGCCGCGAGGCACACGCAGCCGTTGGATCCCGTGCAAAGCGGTATGCTGTACAGCGACCGACCGGACGCATAGTCCTGAAGCCATTGTTCCTTGCAGTTCGCGCACGTCGTGTCGCTCACGCTGCAGTACGTCGCGTTCTCCGAGAGATAGTACGTGGCTTCAGGAGCGTACAGGTAGATGTTTTTGCGTGTGTCCACGTAGTTGTCGTACGCGGCCTTGGCCACACACTCGCCTCGAGGGCCCAGTGCACACTGAGTAGTTTCCAGATATCACAGTCAAATTACTTGTTAGGGATCGCACCGAGAAGGAGTTCAAGATCGCCGTCGTGACGATCGTACCTGGCCTTCCGAGACAACGGCGTTGAGACAATCGAAGCACGATCGCGGTTGTGAGCAGTTCTGATCCGCGTACCACGTGCACGTGTCCGCAGACTCTGTCGTGGTGGTGCTATCTGCGAACGAACGCGTCGCAGGGGGCAGGGACGAAGCTCGGACTTGAACGCTTGCTGTGCTCCCGGAGCCGCTGACATTTGTGCTGGCCATAGTTTGCTGGCGCTGTGGGTGGCAAATAGAATAAGCAGTTATGCGTGAGGGACCCAAGCCTTTGGCTGTCTCCACCCATGACGGTAACTGGCGACGTCCTACTGCTGTCAGTCGTCCGTGACAGCACGTGGGATGCGCCTCGCGTGTGAATTTTTGCAGTGGGCTCAGCGGTGTTCGGCCCTCAAGAACATCGCGTCACTTTCTTCACAAGTGACTCCTCGTGATCATACAGAAACGGAGACGTGCAGTTGAAAATTTCAGATCGGAGTTTCTCGAAATATTGGTGGACGCGAGATGGATCACCAATGAACCCACCTACGCACGCGCGCAGACGAAGTAACAAAAGGTGAGTACCGCATCTTTGTAGCGCTTTTAAACTTTGATACCGGTAAGCGCTCTACGCACGTCCACCATTACCACTCAAACTTCTGAACTAAAGTACACACACACACACAATACGGCTCTTGAGCTGTTTTCACAGAGAGCACAGCTGGACTACGTAGTTTCATCTCGCGCCCGAAGATATCGGTCCCTTTCGCTGGGAGACCCGGGTCGGTACCCTTCGCTGTGCTCCACGACGATTGTCGGCGCCTCGGTCGCGCCAATGCCAGTGATCCCGTGGACAGTAGATCCGCCGTTCGCGAGCTGCTGGCGCTCCGTCGCGATGAGCTTGTCGAGCATCGCGTGGTAGCCATTGAGGTTCAACTGCGGTCCCCTCGGTTCTCTTCGTGGCAGCCGCAGTCGATTTCGCTCAGCTTCTTCAGCTACGAACGGATCAAGCAGCAAAATCGTAACACGTGAATCAATTAGAATAACAAACTGCATTCGCCAACCTGCAAAATCTATTGTACGTACCTCTGACCTCGCATTTCCGTATGACGAAGCGGATGCCGCCGGAAATGACTGTGAACACGAGCACCATGGCGAGCCCGAGTCCCAGTGCCGTGAGCAGTTTGTACCCCGCCGGCCCCTCGCTTCCGCCGAGCAGACTACTCGTGCACTGGCTGCTCACGACTTTGTTCGTCCACCCAGGGAGCTCGCAGTACGCGATGCACACGCAGCCGTTGTCGCCGGTGCAGTACAGAACTGAGGGTACACTTGAGCTGCTGAGAGTGTAATAGTCAGCGAGCCACTGGCTCCGGCATGCGGAGCACGTCGCGTCGCTCGCGCTGCAGTACGTCGTGTTCATTGACGGGAAGTACGCGTAGTTGTCTGTGGTCGATGAGGACGAGGACGAGGACGACATGAACTTGTCGTACTCGGCCATGTTCACGCACGCGCCGCGCGGATCCACGGCACACTTTTGACAAGGACAATGTGTGAGTTCACAACAACCAGTCATTTCCTGCTAAATGATCCCAATATCAAGTGCATGCACGTACATCAGAGCTGGGGAACGACGTTGAGGCAGTCGAAGCACGTGCGCGGTGCCAAGCATTCTCCGTTGGTGTGCCACGTGCACGAGTCGCGGCTGCCGGTTAACTCGGTCTTGGTGACTGACGGCGATGGCACCTCAACGGATCCGCTGGAACTGCCACTGGAGCTGCTCCTTGTGGACTATGACGCGCTGGAAGCGGCCATTAGTGACGCTTTATGGTTGTGGATATGCGTAGGAATCCCGACAACGAGCGCACGCGGTGACCTGTGCGGGCGGGTAGCCGTTTTTTTAGAAATGTGGGGGCTGCACGTCTTTGAACGGCGGATACACGCGAAGAACGGAAGAAACGGAGAGTGGGACGGCAAGTTGCACAGCCATCACGGTGGAGATGAGGCGGGCGAACGTCAATGTTCACCCACCTTCCATGTTACCTTCCAAGTCTATTTGGAGCCACAGGGCTCGTATGTGATAATCTGTGGTGCGGTAAGCTAGGACAGGCCGGCGCGTGGCTCCGAGTTTCAAGCATCTGCATTGCTCTTGGGAGTATCGTGTATGTGCTGCTGGTTCGAGAGGTTTGTGCTGGTTGGGCCACGTACGATACAGTCAGTAGACAGGAATGGACTCGCAGAATGCGCATGTTGGCATGTGGTAATCCGTTGTGCTGTAAACCCGCAAAACCAGGCGGGTCCGAGCTTCAAGCGCCTGATGGCACTCATGTGGAGTGGAGATGCATGTGCTGCTTACGCGCCAGCAGCTACTTTGTGGTGGGAATGGGCGACACCATGACAGATACCGCCACGAACTAGTATAATCGGTCTTATTGTTGAAGTCGATGCGCTTCACACGCGTTGTCATCCACACACGCACAAAGTGTAGCCATTCGAGTCTTTCTTGGCGTCGAGTCGTTTTCGCAATTTGTGTTGTCTATTCACTTCCAGTGAGGTACGTAATAAGAGCATGATGGAGATGATATTCGCTTGATCTCAAAGTGGAGCCATAAAGAGCGTTCAGTTTAGTCGGCAATGAAATAATGCATGTGTGTTTGTACGCTACCGCGAGCCGTCGCGTTGCTGAGCGAGTTCGCTGGGCGATACTGGGCGGTATCCTTCGCCTTCCTCGACGAGCACGGGCGACACATCCTCTATGATGTGTGGCGCTGATCGGCCCTGGACATGGTGGCGCTCCGTCTCGATGAGCTTCTCGCGCATGGACGTCCACCCGGCGAGACTCAACTGCGGACCCGACGGCTCCCGCGGCGGACGGCGCTGCTCTCGGTTTGCTTGGTCTGACAGGGACAAAGACAGAAATATTAGCTGGGCTAGTCCTGATGCGCGTTTGCATGGCGATAGATTGCTAGCCACTTACGATTCCATTCGATGCGCTGCAGGAGATATCGGACGCCGACGGCGACGAGCAGGAAGAGCACGATGAGGCCGATGCCGACGGCAGCGGACTCCATGAGCTTCTTCGAGGACCCGTCGCCGTTCGAGGACGAGCACTGGTTGCCGATCACGGTCGACGCCCAGCCGGGCAGCTCGCAGTACGCGACGCAGACGCAACCGCTGTCACCCGTGCAGAACGGGATCGCGGGCGTGTTGCCGACGGTGTAGTAGTCCTGGATCCACTTCTGCTTGCAGAGCTGGCATGTGGCATCCAGCGCGCTGCAGTACGTGTAGTTGGTCGACGGGTAGTACTTGTAGTTGGGGTAGTAATAATTGCGCGCCTGCACAAAGTCGCGATACTCGGCCATCGTCACACACTGCCCATGCGAGTCGATCGCGCACTAGTATAAGCAACCAGCAGACAAGCATCAGCCTGTGAGCTTCTTAGATACCTGGTGCACGCATAGAAAGGCACGCACATACATACCTCTTGGCCTGGGATGCCAACGTTGAGGCAGTCGAAGCATGTGCGTGGCTGGTCGCAGCGCTTCTGCGCGTACCACATGCACGTGTCCTGGTTCGTGGTCATGGTCTTGAGGTTGCTGACGTCCACGACGCCCGCAGAGCTGCTGGAGCCACTCGTGCTGCCACCGGCGCTCATACTGCTGCTGCTGCTTGCGCTGCTCGCCGCCATGTCGCCGCCGTCGAGCGCGTTGCGCAATGGTCAGCAATGGCGGCGTGCATGGACGGAGAGTGTGGTGGGTGGGGTGTCGACTTAGTGGGATCAGGATGGAGCACGCCAACAGCAGTGGCTGGCTTCTTTTTCTTGCTCGCTGCCTATCTCTTTGGTGTTGACCTAAGTCGACATATTTGATAAAGTCGACGAGAATGGGAACCGGATTCGTGTTGACGGGGATGGAGAGAAGCAAGTTGACAGATACGCCCACCATGTCGCACTGACAGGGCTGGGAGTCTGGCGTAGTCGATATCAGCGTACACACTATTTTCGAAAGGGTTTGTTTTTGACAAAATCAATAACTACCATTTGTAAGCAATAAATGCACCATCAAGAGAGTTACACTGCATATCGATTATTACAGGGACAAAGTTTCGAATAGATTCCAAGAGAAAGGAGGGTCAGAGTGGATGACGTTAGTACGAGAGGATACGAAGTCCTAGTGAATGACGTGCCCCGCGTACTAAAACACAAATCACGCATGCAGACGCTACAAAGGGGATTTTGTGACGCGACAAGCCAAAAAGCCATCCTTTAAGGAGTGTTGTGGTTGGTCGATCCAAGGAGGGCATGAGAAGACCAACAACGTTCGTAAAGAAAACTTTCCTTGTTAGCACTACCACAGCAATGGCTCTCAGTTCCGAAAATCGCACTCGAATCATCAATTACCATAGCAAAAATGGCGTCGTCCTTTATGATGACCATTCCATTTTGGAGTCTACCCCGCCACGCAAGAAAGGGGTCGATTGCACAACTCACCCTCACGTCAAGCTCAAGTCGAAGTGGCGTAATCAGCTTCCGAAACCCTGCCATACAGCATACCCAGATTTGATATTCAAACCTAGAGGTTTCCATGTTGTAAGCAGAAACGCTATCCGTTGTCGCAATGATGGTCAGCACTTTCTCTCGACTGCCAAAATTCGACAACCTGACAACTCTGAATTAATCCAACCAACTTACCACTGCAACTATACTGCCTATAATACTAGCGCACTGTCATTATTTTTTACTTGCTCTACAGCGTATTTGCCGTCGCTTCGCTGGCATTCCTTAGCCGCTTGAGATGTTCAGCGCTTCGCTGGGCTCATTCTTGTCAACTTCACCGTTGTCGTCGTCAACTTCAAATGCTGCAGCACCCAGTGAATTCTCGGATGGCCTCAGAAACGCAAGCGGTGCTGAAATCCTTCTCCCACGTGCCTCGACAGAGTGTCGGCTCTGTTCGTGCTCGATGAGCTCTTCGTGAAGCGCTTTCCAGTTCGTGAGCACGAGGGATGGCCCGCGACTTGCTTCAGATCTTCGTCTTCGCGCGCGCTCCAGCGCACGATGGCGCAGACATTTGGCTGTTCAGGCAAATGAAGAGACATGGAGAATAGTCAGCAAGAGAAAATCTCATGGCGGACGCTTCTTGGCACAGGAGGAGCATTTGGTCTCAGACTCGTACCTCGTATGGACAAAAGCACCAGCACCGCCGTGGGGATCGAAAGCACCACGACGACAATCCACGCAATGGTTTCGAGTGGCCTGTCCAGGGACAGTGTGTCTGTGGTCGTGGTTTCCTGATAATTGCAAAGTGACTCCGCCACGGTCTGTTTCCATACCGGAGACTCACAGAAGCCCACACATACGCACTCGCCTGTGCCGACACAAAATTGCGAAGGGTTGACTGAACCATTCGCTGATTGTTTGAATGCTGTATTCTGGCATTCTGTGCACACCGCATCGGATGGTTCACAGTACGTTGTGTTTGTGGATGGAAAGTAGTGTGCGGCATCGCTGGACATGTTGAGTCGATAATCTTGAGTGACGTCGTAGTTACTCATGCTTGCGCAGTACCCTGATGGCGTAATGGTGCATGCCTTGAAGAACGCATCGGCGTCAGTTTTCTCATAATCAGTCATTCAAGACATGCAAAATGCCAATGCGACTCACCTGCCCATTGCCAAGGGGTGTATTCAGGCAGTCGTAGCATGTGCGCGGCAGGCCACACAGCGTCTGGTTCGTGTACCACGTGCAGCGATCTTCAACGGCGAGTACCTGCTTTTTTGGGATAGTAGGAGCGGGTGTGTTGGCTGGCGGCTCACTCGCGAACGCAGACGGGAGATCACACGTACTCGCCTCTTCTTGGACGTTCATGGTGCGCGGAAGCTGTGCCAGCGCGATAAGCTCCCAGTGCGCGGTTTCGCAAATCGCAACACACACGCATCCGTTGGCCCCTGTGCAGAACCCTATGGTCGTTCCTAGGCATGCAATGCACGCTTCGTCGGTCACAGCACAGTACGTCGAATTGATGGATGGGAAGTAACTACGGCTCGTTGCATTGAGTCGATAATCTTGCTCAGAGACGTAGGCGTTTAGAGTGTTGCAGATCCCACCAGGCGTCAGCACGCATTCCTGTAAGCAAGGTCAAAAGAGAAGTGGTTCGTAAGTTCAAAGAGAGCTTATCCTCATCTAGAAATGTACCTAGACGCACGTTCCCGTTGCTCGGCGTGCCATTGAGACACTCGCGGCACGTGCGGGGCGCCACATAGCACGTGCCGTCGCTCCGAGCGACTTCCCTCCACGCGCAGCTCGAGTTGTTCGCACGCTGTTCTTGCGTAGTGGCAACTGTCGTCGCATTGCTGTCTGCTAAAGACGACCCAGAGCTGCTCGCGCTTGCGTCGTTCGACTGCATCATGCGTCACGCTACGGCCGTTTGGCGTGCGTCTGACCGAGAAGTGCGCTACTGTAGCGTCTGCCGCGTTGAGGATGCAACCCAAAGTGGGTGGCTGCATCATCGTAATCCACGGCGCGTGTGCGTTGAGTGCGTCCCCATTGCTCTGCTGGTCTTTTTGTTTTTCGAAGCCTGTTTATGCGGAAAGTGATCTGACTAATCGGCGCTCGCGCTTAAGTACGAGGGGAAAAAGGTATCAGAGACCATCACTCCTGATGCATGTCAAAGCGGGCTCTGATGCCGATGGGTAGTACAGCAGGTACACCACATATTTATTATATATGCTGGTTAATCACGGCTTTGCGGCGAAATGATCTCTGCGCACGGTTCGTCTTCTTCGAAGTCAATGACGGATGCCGTAGAGGCTTCGCCGCTGGATACCGGTACGATGATCGGGTCTTTAATTATACGGCCGGTGTGTTCAGGTGCCTGCGTTTCGTTTTCAATGAGCTCTTCGTGGAGTGCTCTCCACTCAGTGAGCGCAAGCGACGGACCTCGGGGCTCGTCTCGTCGCTTCTTTCGGTCGGCTCGAGAGTCCCTGGCTGTACAAACAAAAGTGGCAGGAGTACGTCAGAATCACTGCGGTAAGTAAACTACCACGTCAAGTACAACAAATTGTGTACCTCGACACGATCCCAAGACTGCGCCAAGCGCGCCGGCTGTGATGACCACTATCAACACAATCACAACGGCTCGCAACGAAAGAGCCAATGGCATAGAGTTGTCGTCTTGTGTGGTGCTGGTAGTGTCTCGCGTTACACACAGCAGATTGTTCACCTCCTGCTTCCACGAGGCAGTTTCGCATGCACCGATGCACACACAGCCGTTTTGCCCGATAGCGAAGCGAGAGGAGCCACTACCACTGCTGCTCGATAGCTGAGTGCACGCAGCGTCATCTCGTTCACAGTACGTTGTGTTTTCCGATGGGAAGTAGTGTAGCGAGCTTGCGGATGTGTTGACGCGGTAGTCGTCTGCGGCACTGTACCTTGGCATGCTCGCACAGTGACCTAATGGGGTGATGGTGCAGCTCTAAAGATGTAAAGCACCACTGTTAGTTATGAGCTCGATGCTGGGTATTATAGACAGAAAGACACTAGGTTACGGCTTTTTCGCTCACGTACCGCTCCGTTTTCGAGTGGAAGGTTTAGACAGTCGTAACACGTGCGCGGCAGTCCGCACAGCGTCTGGTTTGTGTACCATGTGCAGCGATCTTCAATAGCGATAGTTTGTTTTCTGGATGGTGTTGGCACTGGAGCTTGTACGTGCACAATGGATTCGGAGGCACTAGTTGTGGCATTGATGTTCAATGCGCAGGAGCTTTGTTGTGCGTTGTTGTCTGCTGCTGCGGCGTAGGCGAGTTGCATGTCCGCTAAAAGGTGCCAGAGTTGGCCCTCGCAGAATGGCAGGCACACGCATCCGTTGTTGCCCGTACAGAACTGATTTTTGGCGTCGCACGAGTTACACGCTGTATCCTGATAGTCACAGTAGCTGGCGTTGGATGATGGGAAGTGCAATGTGGTTGTAAAAGTTGTTGCGCCGCTGCGTCGATAGTCTTGGTCGGCGACGTACTCGCGCATGCTCTGGCACAATCCGTTTGATGTCAAAGTGCACTCCTAGCGAAATTGACCCAAATACCAGAAACAACGCGTTAGCACTCATGTCTGGGACTAAAGCTACTGTTTGATTGTGTGTTGTCCAGTTAAACGTTATCTCACAGACATTTGCGTTTGTTGGTGTCTCGTTTAGACACTCTCGACAGGTCCGCGGCGCCAGGTAGCAAGTGCCGTCGCCTCGCTCAACCTCCTTCCAGGCGCAGCTCGAGTTGCGTTGGCGTTGCTCACGCTCCGTCACGTCCGAAGAACTACTCGTTGTGCTGCCAGCCGCACTCATGGGGGGCAATTGACGTCTGAAGCGGAGTGGTTTGATGGCCTGACGTTCAATTCAATTGTAAAATGGAAGCTGCTCATAAGACTCAGGCCACTGCAGGGATGATAGGACGGAGGAGATTAGTACAAGAGACCAAGTGCAGCTTGTGGGTTTTCTCTCATAATGATAATGCCAATTGCGGATTGCCATAATCGGCTTCCCTGTGCGTCATCCAAACCCTCGTCGTGATCAGTGTACTAATCGACGCGATTACGCTCTGGCGATTAACCACCCATCGTATCTCTTGCGGTAATCAACGTCGCATTTGCGACCCCACTGCCACTGCATTTCTCGCCTTTTGATGCTTTGTGCCTCAAGTGAGCCGCTCTTTTCATTGAAGCAACTCCTTTTTTCTGCCATCTGATCCATTAGTTTCGCTTTTATTAATCCAAGACAATCAGCCAACATCTGTACATGAAATCCAAAATCGCTAGTAAAACAGAACTCAAGACAATAAACAAATCACAGCTATAAACACAGACAGTAGCTTCCACTCGGAGAAAACAAATCTACTGGACGCCAGTCGCTGTTGTTGCCCGGCTCGGGGACATGGGCCGATACCCGTCGCCTTCTTCCACGACAACCGTTGGCCCGTCGCCATGGGTCAGTACGGCACGTCGCTCGCTGGCAGCGTGTTCGAC
Organism: Globisporangium ultimum DAOM BR144; assembly: GCA_000143045.1. NCBI lineage: Eukaryota > Oomycota > Peronosporomycetes > Pythiales > Pythiaceae > Globisporangium > Globisporangium ultimum. The sequence goes on along the minus strand of GL376592.1, from coordinate 107,059 downwards.
GAACTCGCGCTCTTTGCTAATGAGGTCCTCGCACATGCTCTTCCAGCCGTCGAGCTGCAACGGTGCCAGGCCCGAGCTTCCTCCTCGCTCGCGCGCGGCGCGCCGCTGCTCTCGTAACCGTTCCTGACGACGAACAGCTTCTACAACGATACACCCAAGAAAAATGGTGTGTTAGATGTGTCCATCAGTGGCAAGAGCTTAATCGAATCGGAATACTCACGTCGTGTCCTGACGATCGTCAAAAGTTGAATGGCGCCTGTGAAGGCCAACGTGAACCCGATCATCATGAGCGCGATGGTCGCGACCGAGAACTGTCCGTTCGAAGAAGATACAACGACCGACACCGAGCACGTCGCGTCCTTCACGATCGCCTTCCAATTGGCTGATTCACAGAACGCGACGCAGACGCAGCCGTTTGCGCCGACACAGTACTGCGTGGGGTTTGTGGCGCCCGTGATCGACTCCGTGAACGTTGTCTCCTTGCATTTCTGGCACACGGCGTCGTTCGCTTCGCAGTACGTCGTGTTCGTCGACGGGAAGTAATGGGCCGCGCCCGCAGACTTGTGCACGTGGTAGTCGTGTGTGTAGTCGTACTCGGACATTGAAGCACAGTAACCAGCTGGATTGATCATACATTTCTACCACAACAGCCAAGGACATAAACAATTAGCACGATAGTACACACGCTAAGCGTCTTGTTCACCTCCACATACCTGTCCGCTGTAGAGAGGTACGTTCAGGCATTCGTAGCAGGAGCGCGGGACGTCGCAGAACGTCTGGTTCTGGTACCACCGACACGTGTCTTCGTTCGCGTACACGTTCTTCCTGATGTGTGTTGTGAAGATATTGACGGATGAGACGTCGTCGCTGCCACTGGCGCTGCTGGACGCACCAGAGGACGAGTTGGCGGCAATCGAGCACGTCGCATTGACGGTCTCGTTGCGCTCGACCATAGCGATCCGCAGTCGCTCGAGGGTCTCGTTCCGCCACGAGTCCGACTCGCAGATCTTGACGCACACGCAGTTGTTATTGCCCTCGCAGTACGTCGACGGATTGTTGTCGTCGAGCGAAAACCTCGAGCTTTTGCACAAGTTGCAGAGCGCGTCGTTGGCTTCGCAGTACGTTGCGTTCGTCTCGGGGAAGTAGTTGTAATGGATCGGGAATGCGCCTGCGGGTCCGCCGCGGCGGTAGTCTTGCGTGTAATCGTACTCGGACATGCTCGTGCAGAGACCAAACGGCGTCAGCGTGCATTCCTAACATTATCAACCAGCACATAGTGTGAGCTAGCCACCGTGCACACTCATATACAACATTCAATACGCACGTCGCCGTTCGCGAGTTTTGTGTTGAGGCAGTCGTAGCACGTGCGTGGCTCGATGTAGCACTTGGTGCCGTCGGTGACCCGCTGCCAGCTGCAGCTCGTAGGTGGCGCGACGCGTTTTCCGATCATCACGACGTCGCTTCCAGAGGAGGCCGACGACGACGACGAAGAGCTCATGAGGGAGGGCTACGGGTGGCACAATGGAAGAATGCGCTGCTGCTACTGTAATTGAGTCACTCTGCGAGTGTACAAATGTCGTCCCAATCACCGCCTATAGAGAGCGCGCGTGGCGGCGGATGGAGAGTGGCTTCCGTTCCCTTCTCTTTCACTGGCACACGCTGCTGAACCGAGATGGCCACGCGCCCGAGTACCGTTTTCCCTGTTCTATAGCATACCCATTCTCCAAAGCATGCAGATTGAGAGGTTGATCTGCACTCTCTTCTAACGAGAAGATTACTGTAGTGTAATGTTTGGGCAGTCATGTGGCACGTGCACGTCACTGTACAGTACTGGATTTAGTTATTATGATCATGACATGGCGGGACTTGTAGAGTGCAGTGCGTAACGGAAAAGGGACATCTTGTTTCGCGGCACAACCACCACAAGTTGGCAGGCACCCACCCGCCCGCCTCTCCGGTCAATGGGTCGGGTGCGCATGGCAGCTTTACACACCGTTGGAATATGCGAGCATACGTGTGTGTACATGTGTGTGTGGCTGCAAGTGGCCCATGTGCTTCCGCTTGTGACGGCCATCTGGCGAAGGACAATCGGACCGTTGAGGAGGCGCCGTTGCCACAGACGCCGCGTGCGCCAGTGCCCACAGCGAACCCCTAAGAACAGTAGACAGTTGTAGGTCATCGGCCGCTGCCGTTTTATGGGGGGAGGGCATGGGGTTTTAATGGACAGACTGCTTTCTGGTTCCCGTTTCTCCGATCGCTGAAGCTTTTGCGCTGAGGATCTTTGAAACGTAGGGGGGCATCCAAGTGTAGCCTAAGTGCATGCAAATTGCTCTACAGTGTTAGTAGTGAGCGCTAATATGCTGATAGTAATAATAGGAAACGCGCACTAATACTCGGCGTGAATGATGGACTAGCTGATGGCGCATATCCACGGTCTTTTGGCTGCAGAACGGCATGACTTTCAAAAGTGAGGCCAGCGGCTGTTCCCAAAGGACACCATAGACAACTGAACTGACAAGTTCGACAAGTATCCATTTCCACAGGTCACTGTATAATGCTCTGTGGCTCCACTTTTGAAAAATCCTTTGGCTCGTGTCGCGAGCGATAATCCAGTTTCACAGGTACCAGCTGTCTTTTCCTGCCAGACGGTAGCATGTCTTAAACGGCACGCCGATATACAAATCCCCATATAAAAAATCGAACGCGCCGTCAGCTCAGAGAGCTGGTTCTGAAGTTTGGGTGCTGGCGTCACTTTGCGCCACTCATATATTATCCAGCACACTTGGCCAATCATGTGGAAAGATCCACATACAAAAAGCATGTGGTGGGATGACTGACTCTATGCCGACGCGCGGGGTGGACCAAGCGCCATTCGCCAATTTGACCCATTCAGAACAGACGCGATACGATGGCTTGGACGTTGGCACTACTCGTGACAGGCGCGCTGGGGTTCGCGCGCGCCGACGACTACTTTCGCGGCGACGGCACGGCGTACACGCTCGGCAGCACGAGCGCCGGCAACTGCAACATGATGGCGGCCAACAGCGACGCCGGCGCCAACTACGCCGCCATCAACAACCCGCAGTGGGACGGCATGAAGAGCTGCGGCCGCTGTGCCGAGGTGTCCTGCGACGACGCGCGCTGCACGAGCACGAGCTCGCAGGTCGTGCAGATCCTCGACCGTTGTCCCGAGTGCAAGAGCGGCGATTTGGACCTGTCCCCGAGCGTATTCAAGATGATCACCGGGTCGGACCCCGCGCGACTGAGCATCAAGTGGAAGTTTGTTGACTGCCCCTCGCAGGGCAACATCAAGTTCTGCCTCAAGGGTGGCAGCAACAACTTTTGGACCGCAATCCAGCCAGCGAACTTCGTCTCGGGCGTCACGAGCATGACTGTGAACGGCAAAGCGACGACGATGGTCGACTCAGCGTACTACTACTTGCTCGACGGCAACAGCCAGGTGCAAACGGATCTGTCGAGTGTGAAAGTGAAGCTGACCTCTGTGAGCGGAGAGGTCGTTCAGGATACTGTCTCCTTGACGGCAGGTTCGTGCACGGCTGGGAGTGTTCAGTTTTCCTCGGGCGGCAGCAACCAAGGAAGCACCGTGCAAAGCGAGGCGACTCCGCCACCAGCGACCCCGCCACCTACGACTGCGGCTCCGACAACTCCACCACCGACGACTGTAACCCCCACTCCTCCTCCAACCACAGCCGCGCCAACGCTGCCACCAACTACGGTGGCCCCGACTCCAACCACTGCTACCCCAACAACCCCAGCGTCAACTACGGAGACGCCAACCCCAGAACCGACGACAGAAGTGCCAACCCCAGAACCAACGACAAAGGAACCTACTCCTGAACCCACGGAGGAGCCAACGCCTGCTCCAACACCTTCAATCGAGGTGAGTGATGCTATCTCTGCTGCCAATGAGAAGCGCTCCATCTCACCAACTCCTGCTGTTATTGATGTGACTCTTTCCCCGTCCCCGCCGACCACTCCTGAAACTACTCCGATGTCAACTCCAACTCCGACTTCTGCTCCATCGCCACTGCCTGCTCCTACATCTGAGCAGAGCAACTCCTCCAGCGCTTTCCTGCAAGACGATCAATCGGGCGATACGAGTACTCCATCTTCTACTCCAGTTCCAACGGTGACATCTACACCGACGCCAACAGAGACGGAGGCGTCCTCAGGCATAGCGAATGAAGCTTCCACCGGCACACTGTCACCTACCCCATCATCTACCTCGTCTACGCCATCGGGCGGCAACATTCAGACCGTGAACAATCGATCTGGCGCTGCTGATTCCGGCCTCAACGTTCCCCTCATTGTGTTGAGCGCGATGGGCGCAATTGGTGTGTTTGTGCTGATCGTGGTCGTCGCCATGGTGCGGAAGAAACGCATCGACGAGCGAAAGCGCCAAGCCGACGAGCCGGTGATCCTCTCGTCTGTGCTCACGCGCATGTACTCGGAGGCGGACACGCCCGCCCAGAGAACCGACATCGCGATGCTGTAACTCAGTCATGATATATTTGTGTGAGGGAGAAGCGTCTTGGGAAATAGTATTCTATAGTTTTTTTGAACCACATCGCACCATCCAACTCTATTGAGGCGAATTTGTAATTCAGCCTAATATACAGAGGTGCCGTAGAAGAAATGGACGCCTAGTCGACTCCTGAACCAGGATACGTCATGACAGATTCTCTGTTACACTTCAGGACAAACTATTCACCAGGTTGGTTCAATTTTGCTAATGATTGCGGCTTTGAAATGCGGATGAGTGAAAATGCCAAGCCAACGAATAACAAACGCGCAGACTCACAATGACGGGTCAGAAGCCAGCTCGTATAATAATATGCGAAAGGGACTGGTGCTTGTGGACCTAGGCGACTGCGTTATAATTGAAGCTTTGGCATCGAGTTCTAACGTTCGCACCACGCTCAAACTCCGAGTAAAGCCCAAAGCAGCAAGAAGAAGATGACGAAGCCGCTCTGCGTGACGGTGAGGTGGGAAGAAATCGCGGCCGTTGTGGAGTTCGATTCAAATAAATTGGTGGGGTCCTTGCAAACTGCGGTCAAGGAGCTTGGGGACACGATCACGTGCGGTGCCAGGCGACTCCAACTGTACCTCGCTCGCTTGAACAGCAGCAGTGGCGTGGAGTGGCTTCGCAAAGACGAGACTGCAGTACACGAACTAGCGAACGGAGTCGTCACGAACGTCATTGAAGAGATTATCCAAGGAGAGCCCATGAACGCATTGGAAACCTCGCAGCATTACTTGCCGCTTGATGATAACACGACACAACCACCACAAGATCGGACCCATGTGCTGCTGGTGGTTCCGACGGAAACGCTGGATTCAAGATTATGGAAGAAAGCGCGCATGGGAACTTGTTGGATGGATGCGCTTCGAAGACTACAAGTGAATTCGCTACCGTTCAATCTGCACGACTTTCTTTTTCAAGAACTCACTGTGAAAATCCCCATCAGTCGCGAGTTGCTTGGTGCGATACAAGCGTTCGGTGGTCACTTGGATGTCAGTACCGACATCTGCAATAATTTTTTTGTTCGAAAGGGAACCGTTCCGTTGGCAACCACAGTGTTAGTGCGGTTGTTTATCAAGCCGCACCTGCCGACGCACGGGGTGACACAGAAAGCACACATATCGTTTTGGAATTCCGTGACTGCATGAATACTTGCTGAAGCGTGTCCAAGTGAGTGGGTCGCTCGCAGCACGGACGACTTCTTGGCCGATGCAGTGCACCCCAATATGTGTTTCTATATCGAAGAGAACTATGCATTTCATGGACAGGAGAAGGCTGGTGGTGACCTACAAGTGCCTGTCGATGAGTTATCCTCGAAGCTGGTGTGGAGCTACGGCGACGACGTTCCTTATGTGTTGGGGTATGCAGCAGCTAGGACTTGTCTTGGCTTCGTGAAGATTTACCAGGACAGTAGCTCAACACACGGAGGTCATGCAGCAACTACAGAGATCTTGGAGCGTTTTGAGCTAAGGGTTCTTGGGGATCGATTGCCGCTGCTGCTCGCGCTATTAAACACCTCTCGTCTTTTGATCCCAATCGCCAAGCTGATGAAGCCACTCTCATATCTTGAATTTGGAGAGACCAAACGCGAGGATGGCGTCGTGGTTTCCTACTTCTACGACTTTGTTAAGAAGCGGTATCCTCGTGGAACGCACTATCAGCGCATCCAGTCTCTGCGCGACATTTACAAGGCGATGCAGGGTCATTCGATTCCGAATATCGTCCACATGAAAGGATACCAGGAATCTATTTTGACGACGCGGTATTTTCTCCTGCAATTCAAGCAAGTGGGTACCACTTGAACCCTCGAAATCACGCGCCGGAGACATTTTCCTCGGCTTCGCACGACGTAAGTGTCGATGTGTGGGGTAACGGGTGCTTAATTTCAGCCGTTCCAGGGTATGCGTCGAATGAGTTGGCTCGCATTGAACGAGCATGTTTACATGCCGATCCGACGCAACGACCACGCGCATCTGCCATTTTGACAATGGTGGAGTAGTTGCTGGCAACGCACTCGCGATTTGCTTTTAGCAAAAGGATCTCAGATTCGTTTTTTGACACCGTCCTGTACGTTTGTTCATGAGACAGTGAGAAAACAATGTGCTCTGTCCATTACTTTTTCAGAAAACTCACCAACTTTTTTAGTACTTGATCCGTATTTGATCGCAGCTTGCACCAAGTACTAACTAGTGCGTGGTCTTCAGGAATGCATGCATTACCAAGGGCTCACTTTCTTTCGCGTGAATGTGGAGCTTACTTCTAGGAGCATCAGTTGCGTCTTGATACTTCTATAAATCAATCCACTCTAAAATAGCATACATCAATTTTGGAAAGTTTGTTTTATTAATAATCTATTCTGGTGGCTCATATACCTTCCAAAATGGATACCTTGCGGCTACAGCGCGATTTTTCACCTTTTGCACACATTATGCGGTCACTCGACAAAGCGGTACGACTTCTGCTGCTGCTTCTGTTCACGTCCTTGCTGCTCGTGCGCGCGATGGCGGATGAGGCAAGTGTCCGCGAAGTGGAGGTCGACGCGCTCTCCCGCGCGCATTTCACAGCCCACGACGCCACCGCAGCCAGTGGCGGCAGAAGCCGCCGCGCCGTGTGCTACTTGATCGGCGATTCGATCACGGAGCAGGCGAACGATCCGATGAACGCGGGCTGGGCGGCGCTGCTGCAGCACAAGTACGTCCGCTCCGTGGATGTCATCAACCGCGGTCTCTCGGGATACAACACCAGGTGCTTCCCATACGAAGTGCCAGCCATTGCCTCTGTATATTGTGTGTGCTTACATCCCTACGTCGTTTCTGTCGTGTCTGCAGGTGGTTTGTGCAACATGCGCTCCCAGTCATCGAGAACGAGCTCCAGCACGAGTACAAGCCGTCCCTGCTCACGCTGTTCTTTGGCGCGAACGACGCCGCGCTCGCTACGGGATACGCCGGCGGTCAGCACGTGCCGCTCGGCGAGTACCGCGCCAACTTGGCGCACATCATCCGCTCGTTGACGCCACATTTGCCGCCGCGCGCCAAGATCCTGCTCATCACACCGCCTGCCATCATCGATTCGGCTCGAAAAGGAGGCGAGCGCACGAACGAGGCTGCGGGGGAGTACGCGCGCGCATGTGTAGACATCGCACAAGCGGAAAACGTTCCCGTTCTGGATCTGTACGCGTTTTTCAACACGCGGTACCCGAATGAAGCCGCACGCAGCACACTCTTTAGCGACGGCCTCCATTTGTCAGCACAAGGGAACGCAGTCACATTGGCGCTTTTGGAGCACGCGATCAATGACATCTTCGACGACGTCGAGCTGGCACGCTTTAAAACCATGCAGCTACCGGACTTCGGGACTTTCTTGTAGGAAAAGTAGATATATGCGAGCCTTTGACGAAAATGGCGGCAGCATCGAGTGGATCGCTATCGTTTAAGCAAGATTGTCATTCAGCCAGTGGATGTGCTTCCAGCCACAATTCCGGGTGATCAAAGGCTTTTTCGTCTGGACGGGAGTCCTCGAAGAAGGCGTGAGTACGAGCAGCAGCGTCGGGTTCGTGCGTACAACTTCACACAAATCCAGCAACACGATCTTGTTTGTCTACCTTGACAGTCAGCTCTTGTCTTTGAACTCGAGCAGCTTGCTATATTTATGGAGAGTTTCAAAACGCCTTCCGGTGAATACGCAGGAACACCGCGTGAACGTGCTTAGAAGAAGGAGGAGCGTGTGAATTGCTCGGTTTAACTGATGAACGCACAATTCGCTTCAGCTTTGCGGTCAATCCGTTTCCGGTATTTGTCGTTACGCCTGCAGATCCACTTCGTCACGATTTCTGCGATGGCTACGGCAACATTCGCGACCAATGTCGGTTTCGAAATGCCTCGAAAGAAATTGGTTTGATCACCATCCACTGCCCTCACTTGAGCTTTTGCCTCATTTGACGCAACATAAGGAAGCCTACCAACCAATCACGATGCTCTCATTTCTTCATAGAAGCTGCATGATACTGTCCGTGGCCTCGACGCTCGCCATTATCCACAACGGTGTCGCGGCCTTGGATGACTCCGAGTATTTTGAAGGCGACGGCACGACATACACCCTGAGCCAGATGAGCGGCGGGAACTACAACCTCATGTCTGCGATCAGCAACGCCGGAGTCAACTACGCCGCGCTCAACAGCGAGCAATGGGACAACCTCGCGCACTGTGGACGATGCGCGCAGGTGTCATGCATTGACAGCCGATGTTCGGACCAGACGATCTCGGAAATTGTGCAGATCGTCGACCGCTGTCCCGAATGCAAACACGGCGCGTTGGATCTGTCCCCGAGTGTGTTCAAGACGATTACGGGGTCCGACCCGAGCCGCTTCAAGATCAAGTGGAAGTTCGTGGACTGCCCTGTCCAGGGCAACGTCAAGTACTGCCTCAAAGACGGGAGCAACAGCTTCTGGACCGCGATTCAGCCCACAAACTTCGTCTCTGGTGTGAAAAGCTTGACTGTGAATGGTCACGAGACCACGATGACCGATTCGGTGTACTACTACCTGCTCGATGGTCAGAGTCAAGACCAAGTGGACTTGTCGTCCTTGAAGATCGTACTGACGTCGGTCCATGACGAGCGCATTGAAGAGACCGTGGCGCTGGAGCCGGGGTCGTGTGCCACCGGGACCTCCCAGTTTGCTGCGGGTGGTGATGCGCACGTCGCCGTCGGAAACCCCGTGCACGTATTGTCCTCAACAGACCCAACTCCAGCGCTAGCAAACTCGGCTCCAAGCGCAACTCTGACTCCGGAGCCAACAACCTCAAGTTCAAGAGAAGCTCCAACTACTCCGAAACCTACAACATCAACTCCAAGCACAGCATCGACTCCAGGGCCTACGACCTCGGCTCCGACTGAAAATCCAAGCCCCAGTCCAACTTCAGCTCCGAACACAACACCGTCTCCAGAGCCAACATCAGCAATTCCAAATCTCAGCCCAACTCAGCCATCCTCTGTAAGTACGACTAGCAACGCATCCACTTCGTCCAATTCGAACAAGGACAGACACATTAAGGGCCAGGATCAGCCGCACGACGCTCCACCTGTGGCATCGCCGCCCGCGGGTGTGGCGCATCCAACAGTGCGTCGCTGCAGAGCCAAAAAGGAGCAGCCCTAACCGAGCGCTTGAATCTGTCGCGTCCATGCCACCGAAAGCGCTCTATGCTGCGAACCAGCGAAGTGCATGAAGAATGTTGAGGTCTGAACATCCGCTTGTGTGTGTACAAAGTGCATGGTGATATGCAATCGAATCTATGTTTCTGCCGCGCATTGTGAAGTGAGATTACTTACTGTACGTACGTCATGGAAGCGCGCCACACTCGTGTACACTGTAGTGCATGTTCCTGCGAATGTCGTTTGGCTGGAGCCAGGCCCGCAGCAAATGTAACTCTTCGTTGACAGTAGAGTGGGTGTATTGAGTGACGCGCTTCAATGCTGCTGCGCCGGCTCTGAGATGGCAAGCATCTAGGGCCATCCACCCCTCCTCTGCTGCAACCACGTAAAAGGGGCAAATGATACTTGAGAAAAAGGGGTCTTTCCGCTTACATTTCGTCATCTCATTAGCGGTTTGAACAGCTAACGTGTAAATGGGCATTGTGGATTGTCGCGTGTGCAGCCAACCCCCTTTTAATGCAACCAGCCGGTCAGAGCCAGATGTCACGTCGAAAAGCCATTCCCTTCGGCGAAAGAGATCCACAAACCGAAAGCACGCGCGCGTCGTTGCATTGCGTCAATGCGTGTGTGCGAATAGGACAGCACTTTGGATGCAATAAAAACCATTTTCTATATATTAATAAGTGTAGGGCCCGCCGTGTGGTTCCTACACGTGTACATATAGCCAGAAAGAGTGACAGATTGTCGTCCGGCAGCTCGGTGTTCCTAAACGACGCTCTTTCTCTTGCGCGCTCCGCTAAACCAGCTGGGGACGCTAAGCCAGACACGCGCAATCAGACGGCTCACCAGATGGCACCGCGGAAGCGGTCGGCCCGGCGTCAATATGTCAACAATACCCAACCAGCCAGTGTGAACTGGAGCACTTGGTTTTGTCATCACACGCTCCACTCGCTCATTCTCCACTTGGCGCTCTCCTCCACACGTGCTCCCGGAAACGAAGATGGTCATGAACTCGGCGCTCCTCGGTAGCCTTGCGGTGCTCGCGCTCGCGGTCGTCGCGCCAGCGCGCGCGCAGTCCTTCACGGGTGACGGTACGGCGTACACGCTCGGCGCCGTGAGCCAGGGCAACTGCAACTTCCAGGCGTCCGCCACCGACACCGCCACCAACTACGCCGCGATCAACCAGGCGCAGTGGGACAATCTCCAGAACTGCGGTCGCTGCGCCCAGGTGTCGTGCGTCGACGACGCGTGCCCCGACAAGTCGGTCTCAGAGATCGTCCACATTGTCGACAGATGCCCCGAGTGCAAACAGGGCGACCTCGACCTGTCGCCGACCGTGTTCAAGAAAATCACGGGCTCGTCGCCAAGCCGATTGAAGATCTCGTGGAAGTTCGTGGACTGCCCGAACCCAGGCAAGCTCCAGTACTGCCTCAAGAGCGGCAGCAACCCGTACTTCGTTGCCATCCAGCCAGCGAACGCGGGCTCCGGCATCGCGAGCATGAAGATCAACGGCCAGTCCACGACCATGGTCGACTCGGCATTCTACTACGTTCTTCAAAGCACGGCACCAGTTGATCTGTCAGCTGTCAAGGTCAGTCTGACCTCGACGAGCGGCGCCACAGTGGATGAGACCGTCTCGCTCTCAGTTGGATCGTGCACTGCCGGAAAATCGCAATTCGGAAGCAGCAGTGGTACCCCTCCAGCGACGACGCCAAAGGCCACTCCAGCGCCAGCGACGACGCCAAAGGCCACTCCAGCGCCAATGATGACCCCAAAGGCTACTCCAGCGCCAGCAACGAAGACCCCAAAGCCAACCAAGACGCCAAAGGCGACCAAGAACTCCAACGTGGCTAATGAGTCAACCGACGCGCCAACCGAGGCTACGACTGCCCCAGCTCCAGCCTCGGATGAGTACGACGACGCATCCAGTGGATCGGCTTCTGCTGCTCCAACAACCGAAGCGCCAGTGACTGATGTGCCAGCGTCCAGCGGCGAAGGATCCTCGGAAAGCCCAGCTTACGATGACGAGACCCCTGCTCCAGCGTCTGATGACGAGTACGGTTCGTCGTCTGCCTCGGCTGAGCCAATGACCCCTGCGCCAGCTTCGGATGACGAGTACAGTGGATCCGCTTCTGCTGCTCCTGCGGCGTCGGCTTCGTCCTCTGGAGACGCGCCAGCTCCTAGTGCTGCGGAAGGCTCGGGCGCTGTGACGACGCCAACGGAAACCCCAGTCGTGACGCCAAAGAAGACCACCAAGCCATCTAACTGTAAGGTCGGCGGCGAAGGCGGCTCCAAGACGAAGAAGACCAAGGCGGAGAAGAAGGCGGCGAAGGACGCCAAGAAGGCGGCAAAGGACGCCAAGAAGGCCGCGAAGGCCACGAAGGCTGCCAAGAAGGCCGGCAAGAAGCAGCAAAGCAGCAAGTCCGAGAAGAAGACCTCTGCTGGCGCTGCTACTCAAAGCGAGTCGGTCAACAGCACCGCTTCCAGCTACTAAGTCATTGTGAGGCATTATCCTAACCTGACTTTGTAAGTTGAGTATCTGTTCAAGTGTCAATAACAAGCCAGAAAATATATACAGTTTATCCATCTGTCTGGTTGGCTAAAAAGGTGTTACAGTTTGTCAAAATGCTTCCTAGGTTGACCTACAAACTCGACAATGGCGGGAACTCACCGTGCGGATATCCTCACAATAAACAGAGCCATTGCTATGGCCTTGTTCAGAGCTACCTCGGCGTCAATTAGCCTGTGAAGAATGAGGTTCCTGTAGCACTCCAATCATGGCATTGATGCTTGCGGTAATGCAGTGCCCAAGTTAATGGGTAACATCCATCCTACATAAGAGCTGTTGCTGCTTGAGGGGTTTTCGCAAACACTCTGACACTTGCGATTTGCTGGATTTCATTCGCCATAAAAGCCCCTTCTTTTCCGCCAATCGCAGCACGTAACTGCTCGCGAAGTTTCATGCGGACAGCAGCAACGTCAGACAAGTTTGATAGCCAAAGGCGGTCCCCATCATCTGCTCATTTAACACTGCGCCACCATGGTGTCCGTCGCGTACCCACCGGCCATGCTCGCATTCTCGCCGCAGGAGAAGAAGCCCAAGCCGCCGGCCATCAGCTACGCGTTCGGCGGCATGTCGGCTGTGGGCGCCGTGTTCTTCACGCACCCGTTCGACCTGCTCAAAGTGCACCTGCAGACGTCCAAGAAGGAGAACCTCGGACTCGTCCAGACCATCAGTCGCATCCTGCGCAAGCAGGGTGTCTCAGGGCTCTACCAGGGCATCTCGGGCGGCGCCATGCGCGAGGGGACATATTCGACCATGCGCTTCGCGGTTTACCAGGTCTTGAAGGATGACGCTATCGCGAAAAATAACGGCGAGCCCATCTCGACAGGCCATAACATCCTGCTCGGCATGGCTGGCGGAGCGCTCGGCGGCGCCTTCGGAAACCCAGCGGACATCGTCAACATCCGCATGCAGGCCGACAGCCGCTTGCCTGAAGCGCAGCGACGCAACTACAAGCACGCGATCGACGGACTCATCCGCGTGAAGCGAGAAGAAGGCACGGCCGCGTTGCTGCGCGGTGTCCGCCCCAACATCATCCGCGCGATGCTGCTCACTACTGGTCAGATCGCAGCGTACGACCTTGCCAAATCCACGTTGCTGGCAAACACGCTGGTGCCATTGCACGATAACTTCCAGACCCACGTGCTCGCGAGCATGGTCGCAGGGCTCGTGGCCACGACTGCATGTGCGCCTGCGGACGTCGTCAAGACCCGCCTCATGAACATGCAGCACAACGAATACGCGAGCGCGACCGACTGCTTCCTCAAGGTCGTCAAACACGAAGGGCTGCGCGGACTCTACAAGGGGTGGCTGCCAGCGTACATGCGTCTCGGACCGCAGACGCTTCTCACGTTTGTGTTCTTGGAGCAGCTCCGCAAGCGATTGCTTTGAGTCCTCCGATAAGGACAACTTTGCATATTGACGCTCCGAATTGTTTCTGACCAATTGCTCATAGATAGACAACGAGCGAGAAAGACGAAAAAAATGGACAATATAAGGACCGATTACGTACTTTTGCTATTTCCACGTGTTGTCTTGCGCTAGTTCGCGATAAAACGTTTCGAGCTCGACACGCTGGGTCTGCAGGAATTGCACGATCTGCGTCTGCTGCATGCTCCGCTTGCGGCGCTCTTCCTCCATCTGCTCTTCCAGAAACTACGCATAGTTGAGAGCAAAGTCACGTGATAGTTTAATTTGCGTATCGTGCGCATAGTCAGCATGCAGAGACACACAAACCAGAGAGTCATGTGTGAGTTGGTTCTTCTTTGCTTCGAGCTCCTCTCGCTGATACTCGAGCTTTTGGATGTCTGTCTCCAAATCGGCGATGCCGGCTTCAGCCTGCACAGCTTTCTTGCGACCATATGAGATGCTGTTGTGGTAGAGTGTCTGGTAGGACTCGATGGTCAAACGCAGCTCGTCACGCACGCGCAAGAGCAGCAGACCGCACTCGGGAGACTCGCACGTGACCTCGCGAATGAGTTCCTCTATTCGGCATCAGAAGATTCACCCAAACGATGAAACTTGACTCTAAAGATGCATGTTGAGGTATGGTGTTGAGGTTGTCTTACCGAAAACGAGTAGGAAAAATTTCTCGCGGACGTGACAGATCGCTTTCGCTCGCGCCTGATGGTCGACGAGCAGTTTGCTTAGTGCATCCTCCAGTTCCATCACGTCGTTGCGCGCCGACGGAGTCATCTTGACCATGCGCTGCCACTTTCCAGTGAAATCTTGCCACGATCTGCAGGCAAACAGATAGGATTGCATCCAAAATACCCTGCCGGTTGCGAGCTAGCGGATGAAATGCAAAACGTACTTTGGCGGTAACATCGCGTTCAGGATCTCGCGCGTCACTGCACACATCGGTGCTGCTGAACTCGCGCCAAGACTCGACGCAGGTGGACCAGCAATTACATTCTTCCGCGGACTCCCTTCGCCACGTCTTGGGGAAGACGCACACGTGTTGCGCGGACTGACGTCCTCGCCAGTAGCAGCTGTGCTTTGCCTGGGTGACGGCGAACGGCCGCCGCTGATCAATTCAGCGTCTTCGTACATGAACGAATAAAACTTTTCGAGTAAGTGCTCCTCTGCAGTCACCTCAGCCTGCAGATGTGCTTCGCCATCATCGACGCTATGGTGCCGTGACGGTGAGTTTGCCATTGTGCGCGTCTTCGGCGGGAGATGCTCGGGGTCCCGCGATCTTTATTTCCAGCGACCAAACGCGGCATCGAAGAGCCGTGGCGGCGGTTCCTATTTTTCACCAGCTCTGTTAGTTGACTCACCAAACCGCCAGCAATTGGAGGCGATCTACAAAAAAATGTTGCAAAGCACCCTAAAGGTAATGGGCAGTAAATACTTCAGCCAAACACTGTTTGTCCATTTTGGCTTAGAACTGCGATCCTTTCTTGTTGCCAATGCCGCGCGGGTTGGCGTCTTTCCAGTCGTCCCACGCACGGTCCTTGTACGTGGCTTCGTCGACAAACTCGAGATTGTCTTCATCGCCGTCTTCGACTAGCTGGTCGTATCGACGAGGTCCCTGCGACGCCTCTCTGTTCATGAGCAGTCAGAAGTAATAGCTGCGTTAGAGAAGAAGAAAAGTTAACCAGGAGAGTCGCAAACATGTTCTTTTGACGTACTGTTCACGCTGTTGGCGCTCTTGCGCGTCGGCGAGTTCCATATCGGCGTATTCTTGGAGCGACATGGTCGGGAGGCGATGACCGGGCTTAAACACACCAGACTTGACTGTTTCTCGGCGCATCTCAAACTGTGGGTTGATATGAGTCACCGACTGTCACGCAAACAATAATGTATAAATCGGTTAACGGCACTGTGATAGCAAGAGCTCATCAAGTCGTTTATACAAGTGTGTACGTACGATTCCCTGTCCCTGTGGTGGTGGAGGTGGACGGTGCGCATCTGTGAACAGGTCCTTCTTGTCCGACTTGGCGTTCATCTTGATCATCGTCTCCAGCATCTCCCGCTCCTATCATTCATTATACACTCGTTGTCAGCAACAAAGGAGCCTTATTGGATTGCAGAGTGATGCACGTCCCCGTGTACCTGGTTGATCGACATCTGTTCATCCATGGACTTGATCACCGCGAGTTGAATGAACGCCATGAGCTGCTCGCGCTCCAGTTCGTCCATGTCGTCGTCAAAGTCGAACTCGTCTTCGTCGTCGGCGTTCGCAGTTGCGCCGGGCTTCTTTCCCGACTGCTGCTGCTTGCGCTTCTGCACTTCCTGGAGCTTCTTCTCCATCTCACGCTGCATCTGGAAGCGCTGGATTTTCTCGTCCCGCGAGAGCGAGAACTGCTTAGCGTCCATGCGCTCGTACTGTTCGCGGCGCTTCTTCGCCTGCAGGATGCCCATTTGCTCGGCGCGATCGAGAAACTCGGTGTGGAACACGTCCGCATCGCGCAAAAACTTGATGCGGTAGATGATGTTGCGGGTCTGATCGTTGCCGTTGCTGACCGCCGTCGGGCGTTGGTTCTGGTGCTGCTGCTTGAGCTGCTCGGCGGAGTCGGGCTGCTGGAAGAACGTCTGCTTCGGGATCAGCATCGCCAGGTAGTACTCGAGGCAGAACGCGTACAGCTGCGTGTTCTGCAGCTCGAAGAAGCTCTCGTTCTCCGAGAGAGCGCCGTCCAGCTGGCGCTGCGTGACGCACTTGCGCAGTAGCGCGAGCGTCGCGTCGAGCTCGTCCTGGAACGCCTTGGAGTTGGTGTCGCCAACGGCAGTCGACGGGTTCTCGAGCGCCATGAAGCGCTGGTACGCCTCGGCGTAGCTCACGCGGTCGTCGGACGCGGAGCTAGCGGCCGTGGTGGTCGTCGTCAAGCCGCTGAGGTTCGTCGCCATCATAATGTGCTCGCTCTTGTGCTGTTGGTTCTTTTGAAATGTGGCATGGGTTTGTTTTGATACGATTCCATTCGATGGATGCTCTTGTAGAGGGAGAGATTGGAAAGCATAGTGAAATCAGGAGTTCTTGTACAGGAAGATGCCAACAAGGGGTGAAAAGAGAAGCATGGTGTGGGTGGCGTTGGCGGTTCTGCGCCGCGTGCGCCACGAAGACAGAGCGACAGATACAAAGGAAGACGCATGCAGCCACATACATGGATGCAGCTGGCAAGCAGGCGCTGCCGTGTCAAGAGCAACAATCAGAAAAGTGCTGAATATGCACAGACTACTGCGTTTTCTGAACAAAAGAAGCTGCGCCATGCACGCAGAAATAACAATAAGACGAACACGCACGACAACGACATCCAACGCTGCTGTCACGTATAAAATTCACTCTCTGTTTCTGGTATTTTTTGTTTGTTTGCTTCTTGCTGGCTGCTGATTCTCCTCTCGCATTTCCCCACCAACTCTTTTGAAAACTGGCGGGTCTCTCTCGAGCGCTGAATCACCAGCCACTCCATTACACTTCACGCTCTTCGGGTGCTGTGTATACTCGAGTGGCACGCATTTAGTCCTTCTTGCCGACGCCGCGGGCCATGTTGAGCTCGCCGCGGAAGAACTGCACGAAGCCGAAGCCGGTGGCGGCCAAGAGGCCAAAGTAGATCGCGTTGTCCGAGTCGCGCTTGACGTACGTGTGCTTGTGCGAGGACGTAAAGAGCTTCTGGTCGGCGGTCACGTGCGACGGCTTGTCGACGAGGCCCGACACTTTGCGGGCCTGCGCGGGGGCGCGGATCATACGAACGGCTTGGCGGGTGAGCATGCTGCTGGTAGGCGACGGTCTTGGGGGAATGAGCGGCTAAAGCAAGCGGACGGTGCGAGCGGGTTCTGTGTGTGAAAAGAACACGAGTGTGAAGTGTTTTAAACATCCTGATAGTATGTAAATTGAAATAGGAGGGAAAACAACAGAGTGTTTGAAACGCACTCGTTCAAATAGAAACGCACAACTGCGCATAAAAATGGCCTCCGACGTCACCACCACAATCGCGTTTCTATTTCTATTCTATTTCTAGAAGGCTGACTCGTCGAGAATTTACTCCCTACATATTGCCATATGTTGCATCAGACAACTCAAAAAATATGTTGTCTTATACAGCATATTTTATTCATACATTCTCTGTTATGTATCGAGTACACTGTACGCCACATGCGAAGTTTTTTATATGTGCCTACAAACCATTTTTCCAAAAATAGAGATCTACACTCAAAAAAGAAAAAGGCCGGTAGTACAAAGTACTGTAAGTGAACAAAAAAAGACCACACAGATGAGTGGTTGAGACACCCCATCCAACTGGCGCCACACGCCACTCCCACCACTCCAAACCCCCATCCGAGATTTTGCGCCATGGAGAACAAATGGCGCGCCGATCCACTCGCAACCAAACTTGTAAGCATCAGATGCATGATATTTTGTTTCATCTGAGTGCTTATCTCTCTCTGTGTGTGTGATACGTGATATGTAGCATTTCCGAGCGACAACTGTAATGGGCTATACCTAGCCATTACATGAAGGTGCGGCTGTGCCCTACTTCAGCGTCGAACACACCATCTTCGAATCGTACTTTGTGGACAAAGACCTGTGTCTTTGCTTGCGCAATGCGCACCCACATGTACGAATGGCGTCATCTGATGATGTCACAAGTATCCATGTACTAATCAAGTACATAGCGATGGTTCCTACTTGAGAAACTACACTGATGATGAGACCGACGTGTCTCTACCATCTGAAGTGAGTGACGGGAGCCAATCACTTCGCAGGGAATCTCCGCGGTACTCCAAGTTCAAGTTTCCAGAAGATCCCCTAAGTTCAATCTCAGTGTACCCAAGGTTTTATATATCAGATTCATAGGTTTTATTTTTGCATGTGTAGGTTTTACTTGTAAAACCTCTAGGGACCCTATGTAATGGGCTAAGGCTGCCATTACATGCAAGGTGGCTCTTTGTGTGTGTCACACGCCACCTTGTGGAAGTGCATTGTGGGTGCGAAGATATTGGGTGAAACACATAAAAGTGATCCCACATGCACAGGTGACGTCATCGTCTGATGTCAGAGCAATCTGTGTCTGAGTTGAGTGTTGATCGCTCGCAATCATTGAGATTCGGCGTGATTACGCACGGCAGTACTCTAGACATGTGAATGATGGTTCCTACTTTGGGAAACCACACTGGCGACGAGGCCAACGTGTCTCTACCATCTGAAGTGAGTGGCTTCCGCCAATCACTTTGCAGGGAATCTCTGCGGTACTTCAAGTTCAAGTTCCCAGCAGATCCCCTGGGTTCAACCTCAGTGTACCCAAGGTTTTATATATCAGATTCATAGGTTTTATTTCTGCATGTGTAGGTTTTACTTGTAAAACCTCTAGGAGCCCTTGAGGTTCAATTGTATGTAGTGTCAGGGACCATAAGCTCATTTCAATTCAGTTGCATTTTTGCCAAGTTCCTCTCAAGTCTTCCTCTCAAGCGCAGGCGTGCGTGCTGTGTTTGAGGCTGTCTCGGATAGCCTCTTACACCCTAGTGGTGTTTTATATGTAGTGTCAGGAACCATAAGCATTTTAATTCAGTTGCAAATTTACCTTCAAGTCATCAAGTCGTCTTCTCTCCCTCCAAATTGGAAGATTGCTTCCTCGTTGTACAAGCATGTATGCCGTGTTTGAGGGACTGTTATAAACAACACCCTCTTACATATTGAAAGCAACATGTGGCTGTGCACTGTAATTTATGCCAACAAGGGCAATACCAAAACGCGCTTTGACATCTGACACCAAGATGTAATGGGCCCTCATGGCCATTACATGGAGGTAGTTGTGTGTGGCACACACTACTTCACAGTGCACCATGGGTGACTATTACCGGTCGGATACCGGTAATACCGCCGATACCTATGGGAACTGGTGACGTCATTGGATGATGTCACTGACTATTCCGGCACAGACAGTTGGTGCATTTTGAAGTAATCACCACTGGTCACAATCATGTGCGGAATGATGGTTCCTGCTCTTTGGGAACTGGACTGGTGACGCGGCAGCCAGGTTCATGTGAGTGACGCAAGCCAATCACATCGCGGAGAACTTTCCACAGGACTTCAAGTTCAAGGTCTATGGGTTGAACCTCAGAGTACCCAAGATTTTATATATCAGTTAAGTAGGTTTATATCTGCATATATGAGGTTTTAGGAGTAAAACCTCTAGGAGCCCTTGAGGCTAAGTAGGAGTAGCGACAGGAACGATAACAGCTTTTCAATTCAGTTGCAATTTTTCTCTCAAGCTCTCAAGTCGTCCTTCCTCCCTCCAAGTCGGGAGACGCTCCCTCGATCGCACAAGCGTGTGTGCCGTGTTAGAGGGACTGTTTGGAACAGCGCCCTCTTACACAAGACCGAAAGTGCAAGGTGCCAGGTACGTCAAAGGAGCGCATCCAAATACGAGCAATCACTGGTCCACACAAAACGAAGAAGGCGCGACGTAGAATCGATGGCAATGAAGATAGCAGTGAGGAGGATGTGGATGATGAGGAAGATGGATGCATAGAATTGCAGGATGATGAAGCGATTATTTAGGTGCATAACCAAAAATATACAATGAGTGTTGTGTGCTCTCAAAGATCTTTGGTCACGTTTCCGCGCTTTTTGAATATTTTGCGATCAAATTTGATGCAAGCTCAACAAAACTGGCAATTTCACGCTTAGCGATCAACCGCGCATTGAACACAAACAGAGCTTGGTGCGTATTTTTGTTGTGGCGGGATCGTTGTCGGTGCAAAGAAGAGAACAATCCAACTCTTTTATGTCGGTTTATACAACATGCTCCATCGCAATTCTGCAAAACGTTGTATTTTTTTAAAAATATACAGCTAGTCTGGAGATTCATCCATCATCTATCTTCTTGACTTTCTATGTTACTAATACTTTGTTTCATATTATTTTATGTTGTAGTATCCAGTATACAAGCAACTTTTTTGCAAAAAATGTTGGTAAATTTAGTAAAGGGGTTAAACACCACGCCGATGGGCATGTGCCGATCTTGGTGTGCTGGGATGCGCTGGTGTCACACCAGTGCAACCACGTAGACGACGTGCTCTCTATGCCCTTATGATCCTATCCCCTCCCTTTAAATTATCTGCGTTGTGTGGGGAAATAGCGTTGCGTTCAAGCAGATCACGTCATGCACTGAGAAGGCTAGAGGTAAGTACATGCGCAAGCGACATCCCAGTGTTTGCCACAAGGCACAGTCTGTCCTCTAGTGCTATGCACAAATGTCGTCGGATACATTAAAACTGGAAGGTGCTTGCGTGTATGCGTCCAGATCACTTGAAGCTGCGCCTGGCGATCTCGCGGTGGCTGGGTCACGCTACATACCATCACTCGACAAAGAATACTGCAAGGTCTTCGTAGCCCTCATTGCTCTCTTTCAAATCGCAACTTGCAAGAATGTCACCAACTTATTTGGATCAGACTCCAAATTGAACGCACTTCCTTCCCGCCCCACGATCGCGCAACTGTTTCCTTTTGGTTTTTGCTCTCGTTTTGAAACGAGCGTGCAACGCTTGTAAAAAGGCGCTTGAAAGGAAATCTCGTATTAAGCGTCCTGTCTCAGAGCTGTCTCCTGTTACTCAAGAACGAGAGCATCGAGTACATATCTTTCAAAAGACAACAGGAAGAAGATGGTGGAGTTACTTTGCGTGATAGTGGGATAGGAAGGAAGCGCGTTTGTTGTGTAGTTCTATCCAAATAAATTGGTGGGGTCCTTGCAAACTGCGGTCTAGAAGGAGCTTGGGGACACGATCACGTGCGGCGCCAGGCGACTCCGACTGCAACTCGCTCGCAGGAAAAACAACAAGTGACTACATGTAGACGAGACTGCAGTACGCGAACTGGTGAACGGAGTCGTCACAAACGGCATTGAAGAAATTATCCAGAGAGAGCCCATGAACGCACTGGAGACCTTGCAGCATTACGTGTCGCTTGGTGGTAGCACGACACAACCGCCACAAGATCTCTCGTATGTTGACCTCAGCCGCCGAGTTGATGAACTTGCCGCGCTTGGAGGGATCAGACGCGTAATTGACATTTAGTGATTCTCTTTTGTGTGATTCTATCAAGATGTATTATCATCTCGAGGTGCAATTTAGACGCGGACGAATTCTTGTTCTGTATGTGATCGTCCGTCACAGCTGACGCTAGTGATATTGGAATCTCACTAGAACTCGTAAAGTACTGTCAATAATGATCTGATCTTCCGGAATGAAGACAAGTAGACAAACTTTATACGTTCGCTGAGAAAAAAGTTACAAGATATGCACATTGATGTCAAAATCAACCTTCGGTCCTCGTACCGAAAAACAAATTACGACTGCGTTGCCAGCAACTGCTCCACCACTAGTAGCGCATCAGATGCGCTTGGTCGTTGCGTCGGATCGGTGTTCAAATACGCTTGCTGAATTCACGCCAACTGAGTGTGGGCAATCCAATAACCCTCGAGATCCGCTCTCCAAGCACAGCCAGCTACAGTGTCGCCAAGCGTGCTTTCTTCTGTGGTCTTGGTCCCGGCGTCTGTGGCGGAAACATCACCAAGACGTGAATTCGATCTTGTGGTGGTTCTGTCGCGTTGTCATCACTCGCCAAGTAATATTGCAAGGTCTTTGCTGCATCCATCGGCTCTCCTTGAATGATCTCCTCCATATCGGCAGTGACGTCTCCAACCACCAGGTTACGAGATGTCTCGTCCACGCTTAACCACTCGTCGCAACTGCTGTCTTTCCGGGCGAGATACAATTGGAGCTGCCTGGCATTGCATGTGATAGTGTCGTCGTTTTTTTCCTTGATCGTTTCTTTCAGAGCCCCCACAAGTTCCGTTGGATCGAACTTCGCCGCGAACGCGCAGTCTTTCCATTCCACGAGTGCGCACATCAGCTACGTCATCTTTTCTTCTGTTTTTGGAGTGCTTTACCGAGTGATCCAAACCAAGCCTTAAAAATATGTTGCCGTCAAAGTATGTCAGATCCTCAGACTAAAGTCGGCATTGATTGATGGGGTTGATGACAGTAATCGTGCAAGTGTCTTCAAGCCCCTTCTTGATCACAGCTTTCAAGAATACGACCCACTCGTGTGGCGCAGTAAAGACGCTTTCCTTCCACGCAAAGTAGCTTCGACATCTTCTTTCCCTTTTGTGTTTTTGTAATTTGAGTCATAGTTACTTGAAGTATGAACAGGAGTTATAAAAAGTCAAAATTACCGGGTTTCAATTCTGGTCCGCAAATATCAACCCCTACTTCTAGAAAAACATGGCGTCATCATCTATCGTCTATGAAAGCGTTCTCTTTATATGTTAGGATCTCGTGGTCTACGTACGCGCTGGTTTGGAGGCTGACCACGTGGACGACGTGGTCTTCACCTCCTTTTGATCATGCTTCTGCTCCTCGTCCTCTGCATCCGCCTGGTCGCAGGCGGGCGTCTTGGCGTTGATCATGGGCGAGTTCGGGTAGCTCACGTGCGGTGGGTATTCCTGCGTCAGATCGCTGCCAAGATGCTTCTTCCAGCGGAGCAAGTTCACTCCCGAGTAGAAAAGTGACTTGATGCGCATCTTGAGAATCTCCTTGCGGGTCTTCGGGAACGGCGTCGTGTCCAGGCAGATCACGCCAGGCACCGAGAACATGTCGCTGTATCCCATGCCGAACACGATCGCACCAGGTCCCCACTCCTTCACGTACGACGCGAGCTGCTTCGAGATCAAGCGCTTGCTCACAATGTGCGCGCCGTAGTAGTTCTTGGCATCGATCCACCGGATCGGCGTCCCGTTCACGATCACCGGGTCCAGCAACAGCACGTCGGGTGAAATCACGCGACGGCCATATTTTTCCACTTGCTCCTCACACAAATCCTCTTGTGTCCTACAACACAATGTACCAAAGTCAGCGCATATAACATCACAAATGGTTTTGGGGGCACAAGTATCCGTACTTGACGCGAATGCCTTGGGCCTTCAGAAAGTGCTCGATCGTGATTTCAAGCGAGTCGGCGTTGTACGACGGCGTGCCGATAAACGGATCGCTCTTGTGGACGCTGTCGTACTCGATGGCTTTCTTCAGCTCATACTGGTCCCGCTTGGACAAATTCTCGCTTGGATTGTTCAACGCACGCTGCAGGAAACAAACAACATATGTCGCATTAGAAAGGGTGAGCATGCAAACAATACAGAGAGACAAACTCAAGTGCATACCTTCACTTGCACGGTGTTGAGTCCACGCTCGCGTAGAATGATACGCATCAACGACACCGGAGGGTAGTTGTGCGTTGACGACAACTCGATCAGCGTCTTCCCACCCATGTACTCACTGTTGATCTTGCGGCTGTCGCGTCGAACACGATGCGTGTTCACCAAGAGCGACATGCGCTGGAGCTGTTTGCGCAGGTTCAGCGTCATGTTGGCCGTGATCGGCAGCATCTGCAGCAACTCGTCAATGCGATTCACTTGGTGGCGCTTGAGGCGACGGAACGTCTCTTGCTGCAAGATGAGTCCCGCAGCCTGCGTCTCTAGCAACTGCGGAATGGGTTTCACGGGCCACTCCATCACACGCGGCTTCAAGTCGCCAAACTTGCTCTTAGCCGCCTTAATGTCTTTCGCCGACAGCGCTTCGGACGATGGGCCATTGCTGTACACAGACGATTGCATCGACGAGTACACCGATGACATGGCAAAACATGGATCCAAGCCGACAGCACGGACACCTTCCATGACCGTCAGTGCGCGATCCTTGCGTCCCGTTTCAAGCGACGTCAGCGACAAGATCTCGGGCTCCACGCCCGAGAGACGCATCTCCATGAGAATATCAAAGAACGCATCTGATCGCCACACGAGCGACGCACGCAGGAGCCAATGCATGTATGTGTGCACTGACACCGGTCGGAGCAAGCGCAGATGTTTGAGCACCTTGATCGCACCATCGAGGTACTCTTTGCGATAACAAATGTCGAGGAAACGGTTGTAGTCCTTCAACTCGAGCGTCATGCCTGCGCGGTCCATCAGCGTCCACAGCTTGATCACCTCTTCAGCGGCAGATGTGGCGTCGCAAACATCAAACAGCGCGCGCAACGTTTTCTCGTCCACTTTGCGTCCTTGGTTGAGCATATCGCGCACGATGCGGATGCCATCGGCAGGCTTCTTGGCGTCGCAGCACGCGAGCACGCCAGGTATGAGGAAGTTCTCGTCCAAGAACGGGTTCCCATAGTTCCGGTACAGATCAAACAGCGTGTGGCCCTTGATAAACGATTCTCGGCGCAGCTTGTCGACTAGTGCAGCGATTTCATCCACACTCGGCAGCGTTTTCTGGAGCGACTGGATCTCTTTCAATGTCATCGTAATCTTGTCCGTCTGCACATCCTTCAGCGCCATCGGTTGTTTTGGAACATCCGCCGTCGCCGCAGCGGCTTCGAGTGCAACTGGTTGCGCTTCTTTCTCCTTTTCAGCCGCAACAACCGCTGGTGGTGGGGTTTTCTTTTGCTTTGAGCTGTGAGGAGTTGTCCTCTCATTCATTGGCTTGTTGTTATCCGAATTGGAGGTTGGCACCACTGCCGACACTGCAGCAGCATTGCCGTTCAGCTTTGCGGATCCCGTGCCATTCGGTCTCTTCGCTGCTCTCGCGAGTGCCGCTTCTTCTTCAGATTGCTTCTGACTCGCGTTAATTGCTCGAGTAGTTACAGGCGCTACGACTTGCGTCGCCTTGTCTCCATTAACGCCATTGACACCGTTAACGACCGCTCCATTCGCAGCACTACCGTTCAGCTTGGCCGCGATCGCGGCCGCATGCTGCGAGTTCTTCTTCTTGTGTCGCGCCGAGGACTTTCGCTTCACCTTCGCGGGGATCGGCTTGTGGATTACGACCGCTGGCGCCGTCGACGCGCTGCTGCTGTTGAAGCGCACCGCGTGCTGCACGAGCAGCAGAGGCTGACTGTGCGGAAACGCGACGATGCGAGCAGCGCCAAAGTTCAGAGCGGACGCCGGAGCCGTGGCCGCCAAGGGAGACACCGCCGAGGGCCACGCGGCTGGCGCGAGTCTGCGCACGGGGCGCGCCATGCGGCTCGTGTGTAGCTGCAGCATCTTGTGTGGGGTGAATCTCCGACTTCTGCTCTGCTCCACCCGCGTCAACTTCTGTTTCTCGCGTTTCTGTCTCACAGTGTGCGAGACACTCCGAATAGAGAACTCTTTTCCGGTATAATACCGGTATTAAAAGTGGGCCATACCGGTTCTAGGGTAGTTTCAGACGAGATGGCTACACTTCTTTTTATACAGACATGAATGGTATATATGTGAGCGGCATGCGCGTGTGTGCGGCCGCAATTGCAACTATAGAATGCGCCATTCCACCCCTGGGAGCCCACCCACCCAAGTGTCTCGCCATACAGAGATTCTCAAGTTATTTGCGTTGCGCGAGGCGTCAGCTAAGCAGCTGCCCGGTCACTGCAAGCGGAGCTCTTCACTCGTCATTCACGAATTGTCGTCGTTCTGCAACAACCTCTCGTCCTCTGCTCACTGATTCAAGCCTCATTCTTCTTCAAAAGCAACTTTTTTCTCCTGTGACGGTTGTAGGGATGAGTGGGGGACGCGGACGTGCCGCGTACGCGTATCGCGATCTGGACGAAGAAGTGTTCTGCCCTCGCGCGGACCACGACTACCAGAGCCAGGAGTCCCCAGTGCTCGAGTATAATGCACAATGCGCACCTCAGAAGTCCGAGTCCATCATTCTACGTAGCCACTTCGATAGAACGCGGTCGAAGCGACGACGAGCGCTTTTTGCCGTTGGTAGCTTGCTTCTTATTGGGAGCTCGGCGCTGTTGATCGCAGTGAAATCCATGAAGCCGCCACAGTTGAAGTCGGCGCTCGAACTCGCGATCTCCGCACCATACGGCGCACTCCGTGGGAGTGGTGATGTGAAGGCGAGTCGGAACACTCCTTACGAAGGCGAGCTGGACACCTTGGAGCTTTATAGCGTAGATTCTCCAAGTGTGGGCGACCCGGACCCGAACGACAACCGAGTGCTGAACGATGGCGCCGCCATGGGCTCAGGCGAATTGGGAATGGCAACCGAAGGGGGAGATTTCGACGGCTATGGAAGAAAGGATCGCTGGAATGGGCCGAACGGACTCGTGGATAAAGAGAAGGAAGCTGCGACAGAGCCCCCAAATAGAGCTAAGTAAATGACAAGCAAATTGTATTGGACGCTGGAGATGATGTTTAATTTATTCTTTGATTGCATTTGTCGTGAATTGAAATCTATTGCTTGGAGAAAAAGACACGTCCCGTTCACTTATGAGCGCACTTCTTTCAGCGTCATCACTCGCTTGTAGCCACTCGGAATCTCGAAAAGCCCCGGGTCCACGTTATCAGAGAGAGTAATTTTCTGGAACGTGTATGCGATGCGGATCGTAAACATCATCGGCAGTTCGAATTTTACAGGGAAGCCTGGCGGCAATTTCTACATTCGCGCAAAAAAAACAGCAATCAACAATTAGCGCCACGCAAGTCCGAAAGAAGTTACGAGCTGTAGTCTGTGTACGTACCATTTGGAAGAAATCCTCCAGATTTTGCACATGCTCGCCAGTGTGCGACAAAAACTGAATCACAGGCAGAAAGTCATTCAACTCGAACGGAAACTTGTCCGCCATGAGCACTTTTGCCTCAAACTCCTTGCTGAGAGAGCGCGTTTCCGGCAGAACCGTCAAACTGCGGAACGTGTTGCGCTGCCCGCTGCTCACGATCGCATCGTTCTCATTCTGGTCTACTGCGTGGCTGTTGTGCCGCTTTTTCTGAGGCTTGGATAGCTTGAACAGCGACGACATCTTGGCGCTCGCCGACATTTTCTCATCACCTGCTGCAGCGCTCGACTCCTGCGACGGACCGCAAAAGTAATCGTGAAAAGACGTCGTCACCGTGAGTGGATTTGGGATATGGTCCAGGCGCAGGAACTCCTGACATTTATCAGCGTCGCTTGGCTTGTTCGCGACTTCATCAAACACGCTGTCAGTCTGATTCCCTTTATCTTCGTCGTCATCACCATCTTGCTCTTCGGCAGTTGTTGAGAGGCGACGCTCGCCGCCGACGCGAACACCAGCATTAGAAGGAGCTGGGAGCCCAACTGCGGGGCGGATGTGCGCGACATCGTACATGATCTTGATGCCATTCATGTCCAGCGAAAAGTTCTTTTGCGTGTTCAACCACATAAGCACGAAGCTGCCATTGAAATCCGCTTCAAAAGCACCGGCAACAGCAATGTTCTTGACGCCGTCGGTTTTGCATACGGGAAGTTTCTGGTCATCGTAAAAGTATGTTGCAGTAAAACAAAAGTCTTTGCTCTTGGAGATAAAGTTCCACTTGATCGTATCACCAGCGCACACATCAAGGTGCATCTCCACTTTCTTGCCTTTCGGCAGCTTCAGGGACGTTTGGCCATCGTTGGCCGAATCCGCGGACGAACGCTTCCCGCCATTCTCTTCCATTGACGTCGAGCCCAACGTGCTGCTTCGTCGCCGAGGATCGCTTGGTTCCAGACTATTCGTTCGCTCTCGCTCCAGTTCCTTCAGGTCGTCGTCGCTGTCAAAGTTCGTGTTGCGCATGCTCTTTTGCTTTTTCTTCTTCTTGGTGGCTTTTGAGGAATGGATGGAGATATGGTCGACGAATTTCTGGATTTCTTGCAGCGGGACGCTTCCATCGCTCTTGGGGTTGTCAGAAACCTCCTTCAGCTTGCGTTCGGGCTTCACCACCGGTCGAAATTGCGCCGAGACGGTGAAGTTTTCCATGCGGTATTTTGTGCCAGTCCACGGACAGAAGCCGCGCTTCTTTTGCTTGATCGTTGTCACGTCTTTGCGCTTGCGGAAGGCCATCTTGGAGGTGTCCATGGACGACGAAGAGAGTGGCGTCGTGAGCAGCACTTGGAGCCCCAAGTCCATGTTCGTCACTGTCGAGTTGTGCAGCGCGGCCGACACGTCGTAGAACGTTTTTCCTTCGTGGTCAATGATCACAGCGTGGCCGGGGCGTTCACTGTGTCGACCCATGAACATGTGCGACATCCTGCTGCGCTTCCATTTGACGCCATCAAGGCCCTTGAGCTCCGTGTCACAGCGCAATTGGGAACCACGCTTCCAGATGCGAATCGTGTCCGATGGCAGGATCTTCGACACCATTGGCACCCACGAGTGCGCTTCCAGGAAGATCTCCGCCTCGAAGTCGGGAAGATTCTCCAATGCGCGGAAAAAGGATTCCTGGCGCGCTTGCACGAGGTCCCAAAGCTGCTTCTCTCCTGCAATAGTGACAACGATGAGTGTGAATGTAGCGTAATGTACGATAAGTGCTATAGCGTTATCAATACCTCGTAGAAACACTTGCGCTAGTAGGAACTCGTCATCGCAGAGCGTAGCGTCATGGGCACAACTCCAACCGTCGGTATTGCGCGACGTGACACTCGCGTCGTATTCCTGCAATCACATTGTTGCCATGCGTATCACGTGAGTCATAAGCAACACAGGATACAATTAAAGCAACAGCGAGTGTGCACATACGAGTAGCAGCTGCACGATTGCTCGCTGCGCGGGCTGCGCGATTCGGACCGCGAGATGGAGCGCGGAGTTGCCGTTCTTGTCTTTGGTCTCCAGCACGCGCTTCAACGGCGACATCGCCAGCGCATCCTCGCTACTGCTGCCATTGTTACCGCTGTCGGCACTGCTCGCGTCCTGGAGGATGCGACGCACGGCGTCGATGTTACCTTCCCAAATCGCCGCGTGGAGCGGCGGCACGTCGCCGATCACACCCATTTGCCTTGGTGATGAGTCGGATCGTCCTAAAATGCCAATGAGCTGTACAGGTATAAGCACAAGCAGCTCATTTGCATCTCTAGGTTGGTCGCTCTCTTTCGTCAGCTGAGTATATCAGATCCGGTCTCGACCAATCGGATTAGCCAAAAGATCTTCAGTTTAACCTACAAAACCGTGGTATTAAAAATTCAACATAGCGCTCTATTCAAGTAGTATACGGTAAAATGCTGTTATAATGAGAGTTTATATCGTCCTGGGTGATTGGTTAATGGATGAATGGGTAATTGTGTGTTTTGCTTGCGCGCCAAAAAGTGCGCAAAGTTTTTTGGCGCGAGACAAGCACGTAAAGCTGCTTGCGGGTACTCGCGAAACACACACAGCCCCGCTCTCTCTCTGGGCACGCAGCGCACGCGCAACAGCACACAGCTAATTGGCACGATGAGCCGCGAGGAACTGGCCCTGGAGACGCAGCTCCTGCTGCAGGAGGTCTCGCAGGTCACGCAGTACCACCAGACCGAGGCCATCCTGGACGAAGCCACCGCGACGGCAGCGCCCGTGTCGCAGTATGAAGAAGCCAAGCAGGCGCTGCTCGAGAAACTCAAGAAGAAGAAAGAGCAAAAGCGTCAGCAGATGCAGCAGGTGAATCAGAAACGATACAGTATTGCACCTCCCGGAGAAGTGAACACTAGCGTTAGTACCGATGCTGCTGGTCCACAGTCCCGTGCTGGAGGTACAAAGGTGAGTCCAGTGAAGCAGCGCAGCATGATGAAGCTGCCGATCGCGGTGAACACAGGCGCCGCGTCACGCAAGAAGAAGGATCTGCTGACAAAGCTGCGTACTCAAGCGATTCAACAAGGTATGTGTTGCGCTTGCGTGTGTGTTTTGCCTATCGAGTAAGGGTCTTCTTATTGAATGGTACGTGTACTGTCTTCAGGTTCGCAAGAGATGGCAAAACTCTTTGGTTACTCTTCGTACGAAGAGCAAATCAAGCATCTGAACAAGATCGAAAAGCAAAAGATTCTTCAGAACGAGTTGATGGAGCAGCAGAGCAAGGCTCAAGCTGAGAAAAAGTTGACCACGGCGGAAGACCTCACGATCTCGGATGACGAGGAGGAGCAGCAGGAAGAAGAAGCAAAAGAGGCGAATACAGCACAAGACAGCACTCTTCATGCTGAAGCCGACGCCCATGCCACGACTGAGATGGAGTCAGAACCGAAGAGCGTGGCGAATATCGACGGGTCGATGAGTGTAGAGAGTATCGACAACAGTATGGAGGTTGATGCAGGCTCTACTGAGTTAGTGGATGTTAGCGTGGCTTCAGAAAGCATAGAAACTACGGTGGAAAGAGCGTCGTCTCCAGTTTCGATGACTAGTGCGCCAAAGCCAGTCGTGAAGCGAAGAAATCAAATCGATGATGACGACGAGGACGATGGAAACGAAGCTGACAGTGAGCAGGACGATAAAGATGCAGACAGTGATGAGAATGACGACATGGAAGAGGACGGCGTGAACGTGAGTGCTTCAGCCCTAAATAAAGACAAGGCTGCTGGGTACCGCCGTCTTCTGCAGGCTGAAGCTCTGCAAAACCGACAGAGAAGGCGTCTGAAGCAAACGGGTGACTTTGTGGAAGCGGAAGCCGAGGAAGACGAAGAGGAAGACGTCTTGAAAATCGGCGGGCTTGGTGATTTCGGTTTTGGAGTTCCCCAAGCAAAGACGCAGGAGTCCAAGGAGGCAGAAGAAGAGCGAAATGCGCTGAAGCTTCGCGAAGATGACCTTGAGGGCATTGTTGATGAGCTCTCGGACGATGAACGCGAGCAAGCGCAGGATCTAGAAGAGATCTTCCGCAAGGAGCTTGAAGATCAAGACCGGCAACAGGTGAAGGAGGTGATGCGAAATGTGAAGGAAGGTTTTGGACGCAACCGTCGTGCTTTCTCAGCAGGGCTTCACATGGGCTCGGAGGCTCGTGGTCGTTTCAATCTCGATGAACTCGTTGCTGCGGATGGTAAAATGGAAGCTGCCCGACTTGGGTTGCTCGAGTCCGATGAAGAGCTCAGTGATGCCGACGACGCCTCTGGTCGCAAGAAGAAGAAAGGAGGCGAAGACGGTGAAGAAGGCGAGGGTAATGAAGAGGACGATGACGAAGAAGCTGAAATGGAGCGCATGCTTCGTGAGCGATATTTAAACCAACCGAAGATCTATATGACCTCATCGGAGTCCGAAAACGAAGAGGAAGAGGAACGTGATGCTTTGAATGGCAATGGGCCAGGCGCCGATGAAAATGAAGTGGAGTCCGACGAAGAGCGCGAGCGGCAGCAAATGAAGCTCTTTTCGGAGCGCGCACGAATCAACCGCCGCATGCAGCGAATGAAGGACTTGCAGCGTCAGGTTGCGCTTGACGAGGACGAAGCAGACTCTTCCCAGAAAAGTGCAGCAGCAGCAGTTCCAAACCTCTTGCTGGAAGAAGACGAAGACTCTCAGGAGGTACGCAAAGCCGTGACTATTGCCTTACTTAGTTACTTGCGTTCGGTAACTGATTTTATATTATTGCTGCTGTAGCTGATGAAATTGCTCAACCGAACCGATGTTGGAAAATCTGGAAATGCGGCAGCGGCAAAATCCACCAGCAATAAAGCAAGTGGGGTTCGCAAGAATGCAGCTGCTGGTCCAATGCGATCACGATTGGGTCGCTTTAACTCTTTTGGCGTGGCTGCTTCCTCTCGATCGTCATCCTCTTTTAGCCGAGTCGCAGACAACGTGAAAATGTTCAACACCAACTCCGTACGTACTTTGTCTACAGGGCCTCTGATCGCTCAGTGGAACGATGTGCACTAATTGTCCTCTTTGTGTGTGCTTCTTGTATGTACAGGCCACATCTTCTGCAAAAGGGTTCGTTTTCACCTCCTTCAGCTCTGAAAAGCTTGACCAAGGTGACGAGAACATGGTTCCGAACGATAATGAAGAGGCGATGTCGCAATCCAGCAGCAGCCACGCAGCGCTCGCGAAAAGCAAAAGCTGGAGTGCGTCGTCGAGTGCCAAGTCAAAGCGCAGCGCTCCTTCCACATTACAGGGTACAAAGGGGGGAGCAGCAGCAACCAAGAAGCAGCGCAAGAGCGACTTTTTCTCTGTGTTGTCATCCTACCAAGTCAATTGAGCTCATGTACCCATGTAGAAAGGTAGCCGTTTATTCAATTTAACATTTGTATTTCTAATTCTAACGTTTGTAACTGCGTCGTGACTCACGTTGGACATCCACTGAGATAGGGTAGGGAAAGCAGATAAAGAGGGTAGGTGTAGCGGACGCCTCTTTTGCCCAATCAACGCGAGCGTTCAGTTCATTCGCATCACCCCTCTGTCTCTCCTCGCCCATAGTGGACTCCATATAAAAAGCAAAGTACTGTATTACTCTACGCCTGTGATCGACTCAGCACCGCAAAGGGCTCTGCGTTTCATCTCACCACGTTAGAAGAAAACAAAACGGAGGATGGCGGCGCCACCTTCGTCCGCGTCCTCCATGGCGACTGTGCAGACCGATCCGAGCGCGGTCACGAGCAGCAACAGCAGGGACTCCACAAAGGACGGCCGCACGGACAGCGGAGCAAGCGGATCCGCAGCAGGCAGCAGCAGCTCCGTGGAGAGGCCGCGTGTGGGTGGCCAATCGATCCGCATCGGAGACAAGGACCGCGACTCGAGCGGCGACTCGTGCTCGTTCTACGCGCTGGAGACTGGCGCCAAGTGCCGCAAGGCGCGCACATGCTACGACTGCTTGAATACAGCTGTGAGCGGTGCGCAGGGGGTACGCTTCGTTGAAGGGAATTGTATGTTCCTACTGGCATACAACCGAAGGATACTCATGCTCGTGAAAACTATGCTATTGATTGTCTATATAGGGCTGCGTACTGACGCCGCAAGGCTTTTGTCAGACAATGGACCGGTACGACTACAACGCGGATTTCCGGCGTAACTTCACGAACATCTCGATCGCGAACTCGTGGTACAATTTCTATCCGTCCATCAATTCGACGTACTGTCGGCCAAGCGACGCAGCATGTGTGCGCTGTCGTCAGATCGCCGGAAGTGAGACGACGCTCTTGCAGCTAAACAGCACAGTGAATGTGAATAGCACAAACACCGAAGAATCGCGACAGTTTTGCCGAGGCGCCGACGGCTGCGTGTGCGTCGTGGCGTGCGAGTACTCCATGTGGAACACGACGGTGGCTGAGGACTGCCCCAACGAGGCCTACGTTCCGACTGAAGTCGAGGGGTATCGGACGTACTTTCCACTATTTATGATCTTGCAGATGGTGCTTCTTGGGATGCTATTGTACCGACGGCGAGTAGTTTTGCGCAGTCGAAACCGATCGAGAGCGGTTCCTGCAGGTCCGTACAACGATGTACGTGCTATTTCGTCACCTTCCAACCGCCTTCGACTCAGCGCGTGGACAGCAGGGCGGCAGCAACAGATCCAGCGCGAGAAAAATCCGCGAGGGTATCTGCATCTGGACACTCCTCGTGGGATTCAACTTGCAGAAGGAAACCAGGAAGCGCCGTCCAACACAGAAGCCCGGGCTTTGCGAGCTGACGGTACACAGCCGACTGGCGATAGTACTGAAACCTGCCAACGCGACGTAGAGGACTCGGCACTAGCCATACTCGAGGGGCCTGAGAGTGGCGATGAAGGCGTGGCTGGTGATGAAACTGATACAATCGGCCCGAAAGCGGAGAGGCCAGAACGAGTGTGACATTCTGCAGAGTGTCCAGTATTTAAGATGCACTGTTATGGTCAAGAATCCTGAAAGTCTACATCCTGCTTCAGGATATAGAAAGTACTATAGCTGGTCAGTTTTGTCGAAAGCAACAGGAAACAAACACGTGAAGTGGCAAGAAAATATGAAATGTGGCATCACAATATACAAAAAAAGACTCGATGCAAACATACTGTCGACTTCAAGCACGTTCTTCCTTCGACTGCTTCCAGGTGCATCACGAGTGTGGACCCAACAAGCTCCGACTCTTCGCTTTACATCAAGTAGACAATCACGGCACCAGTCATCGTCACAGCAGCGCTGCCCATGGCAGTGCTCGCGTCGGAGCTCATGGACGGCGTGGGCGTGCGTGGGAATGGAATGGCCGCGGGGACGTCCGACCCTGATGTCCCAATTACGTCCGATCTGTTGTTTGCGTTCGACTCGGAGGCTGCTCTCAGGACCATTGTGGTCAGGATGAGGACGACCATCGACCAGCGCTGCATGATACTTGGACTGCTTGCACTGGGGGATTGCTCTATTGGCGCGGGTGCGGTTGGCTCTCTAGCGCGGACGCAATTTCAACTGTGTCATTTGTACGAGCGAGCGCACTGGCACGTAGTAGCTGCTGCCGATCATCCCGTTAGCCATTCTGCTGCGCATTGCGAATTGCGACAGTGTATCTTGAGCAGCTCCAACTGTCGAAAGGCAATAGGGTTTTCAGCCAATCACAGAAAGAATTGCTTAATCAACTTCAAGAATATTTCCAACCAATGATATTCACACAAGAGGGTCTTTTCACTCAATCAGAGAACAGGTGAAGAATGGGATCAAAGACACATAGTAGGAGCAAGGAAGATGCGCTATAATTGCCGCCGTGGTAATGGTGATGCCGGCGCGGTTTACTGTACCCGAGCGGCACCACGGAAGCACAGAGAAAGAGAAGCGCAGTTAGCTCGTGACTCGCACTAGGGCTCTCCGTAAAGCCGCACCTTGAAGCCACTCACACTCTCCCCATGGACGCCGCGAATGCTACCGACAGCAGCAGCCTCGCGGAAGACTCGCCGGATACAGCACGTGGCAGTGAAGAGTCGTCTCCAGCTGTCAGTACAAGCAGCTTCTCATCAGCGAGTCGTAGCACGAGTGGCGATACATGCGCGTTCTACGGACAGAAAATCGGCGAGTCCTGTCGGCAGCTGCGCACATGCTACGACTGCCTGAATGCAAAAGTGGGGCTCGAGCCAAATGTAAGCGCTCGCTTTCGGCGTTCACTACCCGTAAGGACCACTAACCTATGGAATATGACTGATGTGCAGGGGTGCGTGATCTCACCAACGGGTCTTTGTCAGTCCATGAACAGCTACGTGACGTCCATGGACTACCGGAATACAGGTCTCTCCTCCAGCGTCGCGGGTTACAACACGACGTGGGACGTGAGCATTGGCTCCTTCAACATGTTTCCGTCTTCGAATGCGACGTACTGTAAAGCCTTGGGCGATGCGTGTGTACAATGCTATGCGGTCGCGAATAATGCATCCCGAGCAGACGACCTGCTGACGTCGACAACAAGTACTGCGTCGGTCCAAGTGGCTGTGTGTACATTTTGGCCTGTGAGCCTTCGATGCGGCGGTCCCAGGCTGCGCCAGCGTGTGAGCAGGATGGAAGTAATAGTAATAGTAGTGGTGCTGCGGCAATAACACCGACACCAGAGCCCACACCAGCAGCAGACGTAAGCGCCAGCACCCATTACGATATGTCCCAGATTTTCCTGCCACTCACCCAGATCGTCGGGGTGTTTGTGCTAATATTCATCGCTGTTTTGCAAAAGGCGGGTACGTGGAATGCGCTCTGCTCTGGTGTTGTATTCAATGGGTATTTTTCTCAAACATACTGACCTCTCGCTTGTATCTAACTGCAGAGCCGCCGCAGCCACTGTACCGTCGTCGCATTATCCGCTCTCCGAGAGACCACCTGCGCCTCTCAGTGGCGCGCGATGCAGGAGGAGTTGATTGAGCAAGAGAAGGAGAAGCCGCCGGAATTGCCCGCGCTCGCGGCGTCCACGCTCGACATCGAGCGCGTGAGTCCAGCGTAGTTGCTTTTATCACTCCGCTATGCATCGGATACTCGTGCTTCGTCTCGCCTTTAATCATGAAAAGCTGCATTTCTGAGCAGCTTATTTTTGTGCATCAGAGGTTGGTCGCATCACCAGATCCAAGATTCGTTTTCTTGTCTGTATGTCATTCAACTCTTACTTTTTATAATTGATAAATGACCATTTACGCAGAGTTGATATTATCAAACGCAATGCGCAAAGCAGTGTTCTCTTTGATTTGATACAATTCGTTCGTGTTTACGACACAAGGGCTTTCGCCATGTTCAGACCACATTCACTTCGAAAACAACGCTCGCCGACGCGCATCAATCAGCTTCTCCATGGCTGTTGGCTCGGGAGCAACTGCGTCGTCCTCAGCGTCTTCGAGCGGCGACGATGTGCAGGCCTCGACAGCCCCAGACGACGCCGGTGTCGTGGACTTATGCCGCGTCAAGATCGTGAGCGACACATGTCGAGAAGAGCGATCGTGCTTCGACTGCCTAAGCACTCCCGTTGCGGCAACAGCAAGCGCCGGTGGGTGTTTCCTTAATGCACACTCTGGCCAATGCCAGAGCTGGAGCCAGCTGAGTCTACCGAGCGAGACCAACGCCACGACAGCCGCGGCATCGAGCCAAGCGGGTTTGGGAAAAGTCGGGATCTACCCGTCGATCACGCGCGAATACTGCGATCCGCTTGACAGTGCGTGCATTTTATGCGCCAAAGTCGCCAACAACGTGGGCTTCACGCTATCGGGCCAAGAAAGTGCAGCTATGTCTGCGGACAAGCAGGTCTGCTTCGGGGTCAATGGATGCATCTGCTCTGTGGTGTGCGAGTCGTTCGAGCGCAAGAGTATCACAGCGAACCGCTGTCCCACAAGCCCTGTATCGCCAACAGTTGATGCGTCGACCTCTGACTTCCCGTCCACGCAGACGTTGATCATCAGCATCAGTGTCGTGTTCCTGGTTGTGCGCTGTGGCGTGGAGTACTTTAAGGTCTGGCTGGCACGCCGCCGGCTGCTGCGTCTTCGCGCGCCGACGGGGGCGTACAACAACACGCAGTCGCTGCCGCAGGAGAACCAGCTGAGGCTCTCTGGGTGGATCGCGTGGCACCGCGAACTGCGCGAGCGCGAGAAACACGGCGACCTCGAGTATATCGACCTGGATACGCCCAAGCAGCGGAAAGCCACGGTGCAGAACAAAGAGGACGATGATGACGATGACATGCCCATTGTAAATTGCCACGGCGGTCTTCTATTTAGGTAATTAATGGAGTACTTGTTTTAGTGAATCGGTGGAAGTTGAAACCTTTTTGTTAAGAACTAATTATGATACTGTTTGATACATGCAAGCTCAGTTTAGGCAAGTGCTGTGTTGTGAAGGGGAAAACAGAATTTTCGCTACAAACCCCGAGCAAGACTGCAGCATGGACGTGGACGTGGACATGAACACGGAGGTGTTCGAGACGCCCGACCCGGAGGTGACGTTCCAGGCCTACGCCGTCGTGAGCGCCAGCGGCAGCAGCAGTCAGAGCCACCGTGGCCCCGAGGACGCGCACTACTTGTACGACAAGGTACGCCCTGCACAGCAGCGTCGATGGATCTTGAGTAGACTTATTGATCATACGTGTGTGTATGCGCACGCTTGTAGAGCCACTCAGAGATTGACGAAGACGCCGTCGCGCCCACGAAAGCGTTCGAAGCGTTCATGGGCAAAGTGTACAGTACGACCATTTAGTGTATTCTTCAAATGGTTGTTGTGTATGTGCATGTGTGCTGACGTTGGACTGCGTCCTGGCCTAATGATCTACAGAGCCAACGCCGCGTCTGTCCAAGCAAACCGAGTACGAGTCGACTGGCGGCCTCCCTTCCACGAGCGCCTCTCTCGCGACGCTCTCTCTGTCGTCTCAGCAGAGTAAAAAGCAAGAGCTCGAGTCGCCGCTGACGCGCTTCACACGGCTGACAATGGAGATTAAAGAACTCGAGGCCGATCTTACGCTGCTGGCGAAAAATGCGGACGTGAAGAAGGCCAAGTTGCTCGTCGATGCGGCGCAGGAAGCCGAGTACGAGGAGGTCATGGAGGGATTGGCGACGCTGCAGTCGAATCTGGCAGCCATCGAGCAGAATGCCGCGTTCCAACCCTTCCTTCACCACGGCCCCAAGCAGATCAACGCGATACATGGGGACAACGCGCTGGCGCTGCAAAAAGAACTCACGAGCAAGTTCTTCAAGCAAATCGAAGCGCTCAAGGCGCAGCAGCAGGGGAAAACGTCCGTAGCGTCCTCAGCTGGTGGGGAGACAGCAGCTCCGATCGTGTACGAGATCTACAGCAACGGGGAGCTCAATGCGATCGACAAGGACGCAAAGACTCGTACACTGGCGCTCGAGTCGCGCATCGCGACGCTCGAAAAGGCGATCGGTAACTTTCACGTCAAGGAACTGCGCACGGATGGCTTGAGCGGACTCTCGACGAGTGGAGCAGACCTCATGTCTGTTGTCGCGCAGCTCGAGAAGCGCGTGAACTTGCTCAACGAGAAGAATTTGGACTCGATCAAGACGCGCACGACGGCGTTGATTCACGAGTTCACGTTGCTGAACAAACTCAAGGAGTCGCCGAGCGTTCAAGGCGCGCTCAACTCGCACGCAGACCGCGAAAAGATTCAGCAGATTTACGACAAATTGAAAAGCATTGATGACGTCTCTGGCGCGGTGCCTGCGCTTGTCGATCGTCTGGTGACACTGAAATCGATCCATGACGAGAGTCTCAACATGACGGCGCGCGTCAAGAAAGTGGAGCAAGCGAACGAAACGCTGTCTGGGTTGCTGGAAACAGACACTGCGCTCTTGGAAAACGTAAGCTTTGAAACGCATATTTGTATATTGACTGCAAGCATACGTACATATTGATAATTTTGATTTGCTTTGCTACCATGCACGCACAGATTGAGAAAAGCCTCGCAGAGAACGTCAAAATTTTCCAATCGAATATTCAGACGCTGGACGAACGCATGGCGACGCTGCTCCAGTCGAAATGATGAGACTGCTTCGTTGTTGTGCGTTCTTCTATGCGGCTGCGATCGGCGTAGATGTCGCGACGATGGCGCATTTCTTGCTTTGCGCGAGCTCAAACGATGTAGGTGTGACATCAAGCTTAGGTGTTAATGTCGACATAGACGTCCGCATGAGCATTGCGCTGTCTTCCATCATTCGTGACTCTTTCTCTGCGCGTAATCGGTCCTGGCGGAGCGACCACATGTATTTCATTTGCTTGTAGAGAATGTAGAGTTGTCTGGAATTGAACAGCAGCAGCAGCGTGACTTGCAGCAAGATCACGAGCGTGCCGACGAAGTCCCGTAGCGTCACTTCCGTTGACGCAGTCAAAAACGAACTGATGAGCGCGTACGTGAGCATCTTCATCACAAACGCCGTCGACGAGCACACGGTCTGGAAATCCATCGAGTACGGCGCGCTCTCCACGGTGTAGAAGTACATCGCAAGCTGCAACGACATCAACAGCGTCAACTGCGACGGCACGTCGCTCACGAGCCCGATAATGACCCCGGAGAGGATCTCGGCGCCCATTTTCGCCACGAAAAAATAACGATGCTGAAAATGATAGTACTTGTAGTAGGCTCCCCACGCAAACTTGAAATCTGGATCTGACAGCTCCTCTTCGGATTTGTTCCAGATCATGACCACGCCGAGCACAATCAGCCCGAAGCAGATCATGATGAGCGCGACTGTCGCGAACGCAAACGCACTGTAGTCACCCTGGTTCTGATGATTGTAGCGGAGTTGGAAAGAGCTAGTCATGCTCAACGCGTACTCGCTCATGAGACAGATCGACAAACAAGACTGGATCAGCAGACGCACTAAGAGCTTTGCACGGGGCAGATCATTCAACCGTTGGATCACAAGCTCCAGCCTTCTCTTTGCCACGCAGCGCAGCATAGTATATAATGACGCGACAACAGCAGCAACGCTCCCGACCACACTCACGAACGCAATCGCTGTCTTCGTGAAGAGCTCCTCGGGTTTGATGTTCACGCGCTCAGCGTACGCTAAAACACCCGATATGATATCCCCGTCAGCCACGGAAAAGTCTCCAGCATTCGCACTTGATAGGGAATGCTTGAGATCTATCCCAGTTGTGGTGTTAGAGCTGGTGATATTGGACGTCGAAGATCCACCGCCCATCTGAAAGTTGCACCACCCAAGCGAATCGGTGAAGTCGAAAAAGAAATCCGGTGCCCCAGGCAAGCTCAGATGGCTACCCGACGCGAGAAACTGCAGATAGTTGAGCATGATCAGCAAACTGGAGAAGTCGGCCCCTGGGAGTCCCCGTTGCACCGCACTAGCCGAGCCTCCGATTCCGTGTAGCAGCCCTTGCGACGCCGCAACCCCTGACGACACAGCAAATGTGGTGCCTGTAGCAGCAGAGACCCCACTTGTGATCGCCGTGACAGCAGTGATGGCACCAGTAATTGCATTCACAGCGACACCTGTGGCGATAAGTACGTTGGCAGTGCTGCCTGCATCTTCGACAACAGCAGCCGCCCTACCTGTAAATCCGGCGAGAGTTTTTTGGAAAATCTCGTCCGAATCATGAAAGCTGGTGGTGGAGGTTGCAGGTCTGCTGGAGTTTGATACCTGACTATTGGTACTTCCGGCAAAGTCTCTCTTTGGCGTTTCAAACTGGGTGGAGATGCCCTTCTTGTTTTCACCTGGAGCTAATAGTTGAGCGCTGCTGGTCAGCTTCACAGGCGCTCGTGTTTCTACAGAAGGTGTGCTTGATTTGCTCACAGGCGCTGATGTTTCTGTAGTCGGTGCACCTGACTCCCGGGAATCTGTAGGACCGACGGAACTCAAGAACTCAGCCGGGAGAGGAGTGGTGGACGTAACACCAGATCCTGTTGTGATCGAGGTATCAGTCGGAGTAGGCGACGCTGAACTGTCAGGCAGCGGTATGACAGTAGGATCTCGCGACGGAGAAGCTACTGTTGGTACGTCCGTCGGAACTGCGGTTGCTACTTCAGTCGGCGCTTCGGTTGGACTTGCAGCTAAAGATACTTCGGTTGCAACTGCTGTAGGGGCTACTGTGACTACTTCACTTGGCGCTTGGGTTGGAGACGGATCGAGGGTAGTAGCTAATGTTGGAGCTTGAGTAGGATTTGTTGTAGGGACTGCTGTTGGAGTTTGGGTAGGAGTTGTGGTTGGTGCTTGAGTAGGATCTGTTGTTGGAACCGTCGTCGGATCTTGGGTTGGATTCGTTGAAGGAGCTGCTGATGGGCCTACTGTTGTAGGCGCTTGAGTAAGATCCGTACTCCCAGGAGCTGGGGTCGGAGCTTGGGTTGACTCTGTTATTGGCACTGCAGTAGGCTCGGTTGTAGGAGTCGTACTCCCAGGAGCTGTAGTGGCAGGCGCTGGAGCAGATGTTGGAAGCGAAGTCGGAGCTTGGGTAGAAATTGGAATCATAGTTGCAATTGGAACAGCTGTCGGCGCT
This sequence comes from Globisporangium ultimum DAOM BR144, assembly GCA_000143045.1. Taxonomy (NCBI): domain Eukaryota; phylum Oomycota; class Peronosporomycetes; order Pythiales; family Pythiaceae; genus Globisporangium; species Globisporangium ultimum. Next base: position 65,231 of record GL376592.1, on the reverse strand, counting down.
TGGGTTGGAGCTGTAGTTGGAAAGTTTGAAGCAGGAGCTGTCGTTGGGACTTCTGTTGGAGCTTGGGTTGGAGGACTTGTATTCGGAGCTTGAGTAGAAGCAGTCGTCGGGACTTGAGTTGGAGGAGCTGAACTCGGGGATTGTGTAATAGCAGCTGTAGTCGGAGCTATAGTTGAAGGTGCTGAGGTTGGAGGTATAGTTGGAGTCTGAGTTGGCGGAGCTATAGTTGGAGGATCCGTCGTTGGTGCTATGATCGGAGGAGCCATCGTTAGAGCTATGATCGGAGGAGCCATCGTTGGAGCTTGTGTTGGAGGATCCGTCGTTGGTGCTATGATCGGAGGAGCTGTAGTTGGAGCTTGTGTTGGAGGATCCGTCGTTGGTGCTATGATCGGAGGAGCCATCGTTGGAGCTTGTGTTGGAGGAGCTGTAGTTGGAGCTTGTGTTGGAGGATCCGTCGTTGGTGCTATGATCGGAGGAGCCATCGTTAGAGCTATGATCGGAGGAGCCATCGTTGGAGCTTGTGTTGGAGGATCCGTCGTTGGTGCTATGATCGGAGGAGCTGTAGTTGGAGCTTGTGTTGGAGGATCCGTCGTTGGTGCTATGATCGGAGGAGCCATCGTTGGAGCTTGTGTTGGAGGATCCGTCGTTGGAGCTTGTGTTGGAGGAGCTGTAGTTGGAGCTTGTGTTGGAGGATCCGTCGTTGGTGCTATGATCGGAGGAGCCATCGTTGGAGCTTGTGTTGGAGGATCCGTCGTTGGAGCTTGTGTTGGAGGAGCTGTAGTTGGAGCTTGTGTTGGAGGAGCTGTAGTTGGAGCTTGTGTTGGAGGATCCGTCGTTGGAGCTTGTGTTGGAGGAGCTGTAGTTGGAGCTTGTGTTGGAGGATCCGTCGTTGGAGCTATGATCGGAGGAGCTGTAGTTGGAGCTTGTGTTGGAGGAGCTGTAGTTGGAGCTTGTGTTGGAGGATCCGTCGTTGGTGCTATGATCGGAGGAGCCATCGTTGGAGCTTGTGTTGGAGGATCCGTCGTTGGTGCTATGATCGGAGGAGCCATCGTTGGAGCTTGTGTTGGAGGATCCGTCGTTGGAGCTTGTGTTGGAGGAGCTGTAGTTGGAGCTTGTGTTGGAGGAGCTGTAGTTGGAGCTTGTGTTGGAGGATCCGTCGTTGGAGCTTGTGTTGGAGGAGCTGTAGTTGGAGCTTGTGTTGGAGGAGCTGTAGTTGGAGCTTGTGTTGGAGGATCCGTCGTTGGAGCTTGTGTTGGAGGAGCTGTAGTTGGAGCTTGTGTTGGAGGAGCTGTAGTTGGAGCTTGTGTTGGAGGAGCTGTAGTTGGAGCTTGTGTTGGAGGAGCTGTAGTTGGAGCTTGTGTTGGAGGAGCTGTAGTTGGAGCTTGTGTTGGAGGAGCTGTAGTTGGATCTTCGGATGGAATTGGAGTTGGGGGTGGTGTTTCCGGTGGTGCAGTAATGATCTGGAATGGCGGAGGCGACGACGCTGGAGGAAAGATAGCTTCGGTTGGCGAAGGACTAGCGGTTGCCGGTGGGTCTGTTGGCGAGTTTGTTGGTACCGGACCTTCGATAACCTGCGGACAGCCAGAGTTCCCACAACAGACAAAGGTCCCGTCCCACCGGGAATCGAGCCAACAGTCTTTCGAGATGTCGGGGTCGGGCGGTAGATACCAGCACGTGGAACCGCTCGCCGCTGTATCGGCATCAGCGAGGAACGTGTTGCAGCACCACTTGTCCCCACCAGCGAGTGCACAGTCATAATACGCACCGATGATTGCCTCATTTGGCTTGTCTCCGCTTTCAAACTGCAGGCGGCGATGCTTCACTGCATTCTGCCGGAACACATACTGAAGTTTTTCCTCGTCACCTGGGCGCTGCACTTCCAGTTCACTGAGGTCTGCTGCTGCAAACTTGACACAAACGCCAGCATCGCGGTCTACGCCGTCGCACTGGAATCCCTCGAGCCGCCAGTCTGCCTTGGGCTTACTAATACCTGGCGTCATCATGCGCTGAAGCGTAAAGTACATGTGCGCATCGTCCACGCGTCGGATATACGCGCCTTCGGAGAGCGCAATGTACGCTCCGTTCACCATCTCTCGCGGCACATTTGCCAGCATCTGCACGTCCACGAGCCTCACGTTGACGTTTTCCATGTTTCGTTCGCGCGCTGCTGCGTGACTGGACGTCAGCGACGCACACAGCACCGCCGCACTCACGACCGCGTGCATGAAGACGCGCGTTCGCGTCAGTGCGCAATTACTTACTGTTTGCGTTGACGAATACTCCATGTGGTCGACCTCAACAATGCGACTTCGCGCGCGCGGTGGGGGAATGCGGACGACGACGCAGAAGCGCGAGTGGCAGTGACTTCATGCACTCGAAAGAAGAAGAAGAAAAGAAAAAGGAACGCAGTACTGCCTTCCTTCCTCCCTTCCGCTGCACCACTGTAGCAGTGCGCGAACGTGTCGTCATACCTGAAACCACCGGCAGACGTCCAGTCCAGTGCATCCATGGACGACGGTTGCGCGCGCGTGCTTTTCTTCCATTTTCCCGCTTTGGTGTGGCTGCATAATTGCACTTGTATAATATAGTGTGGTTCACACCGCATTAGGATAAGCAGCCTAGTTAATATATGCAGTCACTCTATTTTACTATTTTAGGAGCGGATCTTTCTGTGTCCATCTTGCTGTCGGACAAGAAGAAATCAGGGTGAAGCACATGAGAATGGCTCGCGCGCCGCTGCTATTGTTGCGGCTGCTCCTGGGCGCGTGCGTGCTTCAGTGTCTGACTTCCGCTTTCGCGCACAGTCTGCCTGCTCCGCACACACGTGTGTATGCGCCGTTCCAGACACAGCTCACAGAACGCCTCGGCCACGACGAGCACAAGAACGATGCATTGCCGGCGTCAGCGTCGCCTCATGTGCCAGCGATCTCCCTCGTGGAAACGCTTCCTGTCGGCGACTTTGCGCTTCATTCCGTTGCTATGCAGACGTTTGACGCGCTGTACAACCACACACAGAGCGCGAAGGAGTCCATTGATCTGAGCGCCATGTACTGGTAAGGGCATTGCACCATGATAACTGTGCTAGGTGTTGGCGGCACGGACCTTCTAATACCTGGGATGACAGGAATCTACGTGGAAAAGACGACCGCAATGTTTACTCGGATGCCAAAATGCACGAGTTCGGAGCTGACCGCGGGCTGCTGCTTCTGAAAGCGCTCCATGACGCTGCGGCGCGCGGCGTGACGTTGCGCATCTTGACCGCGAAGGAGTCGATTGGCGGTGACAACTCGACTGGCAATAGCAGTCTTCCGGAGGAAGTGAAGGGGCTTGTAGACGCGTTCCCGAAACAAGTTGAAGTGCACTGCTGGAGCGCTACAGGCTGGTACGGTGGCGGCATCTTGCACCAGAAAATATGGATCTTTGACAAGCAGCACGTGTACGTGGGCAGCGCAAACATGGACTGGAAGTCGCTCGCACAGGTGATGGAGGTGGGCGTGATGATGGATCACCTGCCGTCGTCGTCGTTGCTCTTGGAAGACATCCAGAGGCTCTTTGACGTCTGGTGGCTCTGGGCGTCCCCGGAGCTTCCCGTGGACACGAGCACGTACTTTTCTGACCGTTTCCAGAGCCAGCTGATGGTGCCGTCGTGGTCCCAGTTCCTGCCAAAGCACAAGCGCATCCCCGACCCGTTCGTGCGCGCTCGTCTCGAGGCACACGGCAACATCGAGGAACAGATCAAGGCCCACTTTGGCGCCTCCCCACAGCAAACCCACGCGCATATGTTTGTGGCGGCGGCGCCCTTGGAAGCGACCGCTGCACACTCGAGAGCGTTTGATGAAGACGCGCTCGTGTACACGATCCGAAACGCCACGTCTCGCGTAAGTCTCAGCGTCATGGACTTTGTGCCGTACTCCATGTACACGCTGTCGACCCACGCGGGGTCGATTTCGTGGCCAGCGCTCACCGACGCACTCTTGGCAGGCATCTACGCGAAGCGTGGACTCCACGTGCGTTTGCTGATCAGCCAGTGGCAGCACTCGAATCGCCAAATGTTTCCTGCGCTGGCGTTGCTACAGCAGCAAGCAGCTCTGTGCGCACAATTCCGGGATCCATGCACGGGGAAACTCGAGATCAAGGTGTTCCATGTCCCGGGATGGGACAACACGACGGCGACGGCGCTCAAGGAAGCAAAGTGGCCAGCATACACGCGCGTGAACCACGCCAAATACATCGTGACAGACACGCGCGCCAATATCGGGACGAGCAACATGGAGTGGGGGTACTTTTACACCACGGCCGGTGCGAGCGTGAATACAGACCACGAGCCAACGCGGGAGGCACTGGAAACGCTGTTCAACCGGAACTGGGACTCGAGCTACGCGCAGCCGCTGAATACCACCAGCGTCGATGCGTCACTGTAGCGCTCGCGCTTCGGTGTTTTGTTTTGTTTTGCTCACACGAAGGTATCAACAAACCCAGTGAAGTGGTTTCTCAATGTACGCGATACGCACGTCAGCTTTCTGATCTTTATGCACAAGTCTGTCTTCCTACAACGTGATCTATCTAAGCAACTATCTACATGAAGCCTTCCATTTTTTCCGACGACGCCGCGGACTTCGCCAAATGATCTAACAGGCTCTTCACGCTCTTGCTGCGCTTCTTGAGCAGCGCGCGCACGGCGGCGTCCTCTTCACTGTGGAAGTTCGTGAGGTGCTGATGCACAAACACAGCGAGCCCGTCGATCGTGAGTTGCGCTTTCTTGGTCTGCAGCAGCCGCTGAAACACTTGCGCCATCTCAAGTTCGTCCTCGAGCTTTAGGATCTTCTCGAGCACGACGCGCATGAACAGGATGCTTTTCTCGGGCAAATCGGTGAAATCCAGTACCTTCAAGCACGAGAGCGAGAGCGATTTGGAGATGATGAGCCCCGCGAGCATCTGCGCCAGATTGTACAACTTGCGCGGCTTGAACGTGTCGAATTGCTTGAAGATGTCCCAGAACGCCAGTTGGAACGTGAATTTGTACCGCGGGTCCATTTCACAAAGCTTGTCGGCGAGCACGAGGTAGTACTTGTTGAACTTTTTCTCCTGCCCCGAGCAGTGCAACAACACGCGCACGATCTCGCGCTCCTGTTTTTCCTTCAAGTGCAACTGCAGGAGCCGTTCGTACGCGTCCAGACAGTCCGACGCGCCCATAATCGCGACGAAAATCTTCTTGCGCACGTCCGTGTTCATGCGCTGCTTCTCCGCGAGCTTCACGAGTCGGTTCTCCTCGTCGCGTTCCTTGCTGTGAGCGTCATCATCAGCGTCGTCACCATTCTTGGCTTTCTGATATCCAACCCATGTACCACCGACGATCCACCATCGACCGTCCTGGTCCGCATGCAGCAGTTCATGGAGCGAAATGCGCAAGGGATTGTTCGCATTGCCGACACGCGTCTTCACACGACCGAGCCATTTCTTGAGCGACGAGAGATCCATCTCCATGCCTCCAGCGCCACCCTGGCGCGATTTTTTCTTCGATGGCTTCTTGAGATCGTAGATCAGGTCGAGAATGAATCGCACACGCTCTTGAGGCTTGTCATTGCCTTGGCTCAACGACGCAACCTTTTGCTGCACGGACGCCACCATATCCTTCAGCGCGTCGGCGTCGTCGGAGCGCAGTTGGTGGCCCGACACCTTCAGCAACTGGTGGATCAGCTCCACCTCAACAGACGAAAAGTTGGTCACGAACGAACGGAACAAATCGTACACGAGCGTGCAGTGCACGACGCCAAAGTTGTACAGCATGGCCACAAAGAGCAGCAGATTGATAGGCTCCTTCGAGGTACTCGTTTCATCATCTTCATCGCCATTTTCCTCGTGATTGGCGGCATCGGCCACGGATTCTTTCACGCTTTCGACCATCTTGAGCACGATTTTCTCGATGAAAAAGCCACCGACTTCGCTCCCAATACTGTGGTACAGCGCCGCGATCAACGCACCGCAGACCTTGATCATCGGCGTCATGACGATGCCGCGGTGGCACGCCGTCTGCAGGATCTTGTCCAGCAAGATCTGGTTCACGACCGATCTTGGGTACTCTCGATAGATTTTCTCGACCTCCAGCGAAATCGATCTATTTGAAAAGCCATGGACACGCACATGTTAGGAATACGTCAACACCAACAATCAGCACTAGCGAGGCAAACACATCGCAACTTACTCCATGTTTGCTTCCGAGATACGGTTGAGCTGACCATTGAGACGCCGCGTCAACTCCCGCAGAGCTTGATCATCCATTTTCGACGGAAGCACAGCGGTCGGCGCACCACCACCAGCTGCTTTTGCCGCCTCTTCTTGCATCTTACGCCGCAGATGCGGTGGAATGTAAGCGGATGGTTTCGATCCGTCGGCTGCCTTGATCACCGGACGACCATAGATATCCTCTGCAACCACCAGATCCTCTTTCGGTTCTTCTTCGTTGTCGTCACTGCCTTCGGCATCATCATCATCGCCGTTCTCTTGTTCCTCCTCATCGGCGTCATTGTCGTCATCACTCTCCTCCTCCTCCTCTTCAGCGTCTTCTTCGTCATCTCCACTTTGCTCTTCGTCTTCCTCATCGTCGCTCTCGGCCACTTGTTGGTTCTTCAGCGTATTTGCCAACACTTCATCGTCGCCATCCTCGTCCTCCTCGTCGTCATCAGTTTCAAACTCGGCCAAGTCGACGTCCGAGTCCAGATCGGATTCATCCGTCGGCAGTTCGTCCATGCCCTTGAGGAAATCGGCATCTTCGGCTTGCAGCAGCTCCATCTCTCGGCGCGTTTCTTCGTCCATTTCGAAGTCATCACCACCACCAAACGCGCCGTCATCGTCGCTATTCTCATCGCCACCACTACCTTCACTGCCGTCCTCCTCTTCTTCGTCGTCAGCATCATGGTCGTTCGAGACAACGCTCGCCTTCTCTCCTTTCACCAATCTAAGCGTTCAGAAAACAGCATACACGTCAACACATACGCGATCAACAGCAACAATCTACATAGTAATGGCCACGTACTTGGAAATATTGTCCAAATCGGTCAGAAAGTCAAAGAAATCTTCGCCAAGACCGTCTTTCGAGTACTCTCTGCACACGACAAACACACTCGTTAGAACCACACACAGACCACTAAGCAGAGTACACATCCTTGCCACGAACACTCACTTCTTGAGCTTATTGACGCCGGTCGCTTTGCCCGAAGCAGACGAGATGCCCAGATTCCGCTCCAGCGCTTTGATCTCCTGGTCTTCTCTGCTCAGCGCTTCCTTCCCGCGTTTCACTGTACAGTTACCACGAGGAACACACACACAGTCAGGTGCAGATACAAATACAACTCACAGCACTACTTGCATCCAGCCACGCACTCGAGAGTCCCGTCGTCTCCTGGAGCAGTTCATGGAACTTGTTTTGGATGCGGCCTGTGGTGTGCGTCTGCGGCCGCTTGCGACTGTTTCCAGCGTCTCTGGTCGCGCCGCCAGGTCGCTTGGAGTTGCGCACCGGCGCCTGTTGCTGCGGCTCGTCGCGGCGCTGGCGTTTGTTGCGGTTGCGCTTCTTTTCCTCGCGCTCGCTCTTGCGCTTCTCCTTGCGCGACAGCGTCTCCTTCGGCGCCATTGCTGTCCTCAACTGCTGCTGGGTTCGCTGGTATCGCCGTTGACTTTGCGCCAGTCAAGGCGAGCATCCCTAATTTAGGCTGACCTAAAATAAGGGTAATAGGGATCACTCCACATACCTATTTTAGGATCATTGGCAACATTCGGAACAAGGGACACATGCAATTTATGATAACTCACACAACTGAAGTATTAAAACAGGGAAAATCTGATTTGATTGTTAAAAAAAGAAGCCACGTTGAGATATATAATAAAATTAAAGAAACTGAAATGAATTGCTGCGCCACGCGGAAAGTGCAGAACACTCTTGACGAAATGAATGCGCGACGGAGCTCTCCTTTCTTCTTCTTTTTCTTTCATCTCCCCAGCGCCTTAACCACACTGAACTCGCTTAGGATGAATATGTAGATATATACATACGCCGACGCTCTGACCACTTATGCGACGTTGGATACCGCCACAGCCGAGTACAAAATGTACGCGAACGGCAGCAACAGCAAGAGCACATGCCAAAGCGATCCCCATGAACTAACGACTCCATCACGCTTCACTACAGCGGATGTGTTGTACACTTGGTGCACTTCTGGATCGAGTTCAGGTACAGATTCCAGAGGCGCGTACGAGATCTGGTACTTTGGCATGTTCTGTTGCACCGACGTGGTCGCACCAGTGGCTTTGACTGCGTTGTAATGCTTTAAATACGTGAGCGCGTTGACGACGTTGCCGAGGACAAGCGTGCCTGGAGGGTTGATGCCCTGACGGCGCACTTCTTCCGCGATTTCACCGAGTGTGCTGCGGATTGTCTTGGCTTCAACCATGGTCGCTGCATGGATAATCGCAGCTGGAAGATCGCTTGGGTATCCTTTGTCTTGCTGGAGACTGTTGCAGAGTCCTTCGAGACGTCCAATCGCCATCAGGAAGATCGTGGTGCGGTGGGCACAGTACTCGGGCAAGTTTGGGAAGCGGTCTTGCTTGCCGTGACCAGTGCACACAAGCACCTGGTCTGCGACATCGCGCATGGTCGCTGGGATGCCTGCGCTCATGGGCGCCGACAACGAACTGGAGATGCCAGGCACAACTTCGACGTCAAAGCCAGCTTCCGAGTAGATCACCGCTTCTTCACCGCCGCGTCCAAACATGAACGGGTCGCCGTTCTTCAAGCGCACAACGTGCTTGCCTTGTCGGAGTCCTTCGAGTCCCCACGCGTCGAGTTCAGCTTGCGCGAGATCGGCGCGTCCGCAGCGCTTTCTCGCGACACGCACCTCGCCCTTGGCGAGCGCCAGGATGTCCTTGGGCACCAGGCGGTCCGCGAGCACCAGGTCGGCCTCTTGCAGTGCACGGTACGCCTTGAGCGTGAGCAGCTCTGGGTCGCCGGGGCCGGCGCCCACCAGCTGCATCTTGCCATGCCAAACGAGTCCTCGCACCATCTCGCTCTTCTGCTTGCGTATGTGTGTGTGGCGTGCGCGTTCACTCAGCGACTGACGCGCGGGAAGGACGGCGTCTCTCTCTTCTCTCTCTGCGCTACGGTACTGCATGGGATCCGCCCCGCAGCTGAGCTGCTCGCATGACCCACCGCGACGCGCAATGACGCAATCGATGTGTTTTAAACACCCGCACCGTCAAATGCTCCAAATAGAGGCCCCTTTTCTTGCGGTGGTGCGGCCACTCTCCACCACTTGTTGGCGCTTCAGCGTTGCCAAGTTGGGCTACGCAAACGCCGACCCTGAAACGGAAGAACATTCCGCCGATGGGGGGACGGACGTCATGAACATGCTGTTTGCATCTTGGCCAGTCGATTCGGGATTTGGATTCCAATCAGCACGGTTATTGAGACGCTCGATCGGTTTCCGGAGGGAGCTGCTCGCGCAAAACGACGTCGACCGGATCCGCGGATTCCATTGGTACGACCTCTGCGCCAATCAGATTCTCGGAAACAGCGCTATGGCAGTTTCCCAGCACCCCATTGGTCCGTCTCGGCGTTCTACCGCCGTGATTGAGCAAATGGTGTTGTCGGTGCCCCTACCCCTCCACGTACAGCCATGTGCGGAGTGAAGGTTGGCTGGCCCACTTGCGGCTCTTTGCACAAAGGCGGCAATCTTTTCAGGCGGTTGCCCTGCCGCAACGGCGCAATCCCACCACGCAAGCAGTAGAGCACTTGACGCGCCGCGCACACTCGCTCATACCGGAGGAGAGAGTCACCTTATCTGTACGCGTGCGGCCCGTCCCTTCATCCCATCCATCCTCTTGCGTCCCCCGTACAGTCTGCAAGTGCCACACAAGATGCCTTCCTCTCACCAACGCGCGTCCGCCGTGGAAGAGGCCGTGAGCCACGTCGCATATGCGCTCAGCGACGTGTCGTACCTCGTGGCGCCTGTGCCGTTTGGCCAGGCGCTCGAAAAGTACATCGTGTCGGCGCGCCGCAACGTGTTCGACCAAGTGGGCAAGGTGAACGCCAGCCAGGTGGGCCAGGAGCTCATCGAGAAGGCATACGCGGCGTCCAAGCGCGGCGAGTTCGTCACACTCTTTGCGTCCTCGCCTGCGTCACTGCTGCAGATGGTGCCCACGATGTACAAGCTCAGCGCAGCGCTGCTGCCCGCCGTTGTGCACGTCGTCGCGCGCGACCACTCGGACCTCATGGCTGTGCGCCAGACGGGCTTCGTGATCCTCCACTCGCTCAACGCCGAAGAGACGCCTGACATGGCGCTGCTGGCGCACGTCGCGTCTGTGCGCGCCAACGTCCCATTCCTGCATGTCTACGATGGCGACATGGCTCAAAACGACTTAGAGCAACGCGTCGCACAAGGTCCGCACCAGAAGTTCACCAACTCGCTCGTCACGTACAAGAAGCTCGCGGAGCTCATTGGCTTAAAGAATGCGGCGTCGGCGTCCGAGTTTCGCCAATTAGTGCTCTCGAATTCCGCCATCAAGCCTGCGATTAGCAGCGGCGAAGACGGCGAAGATGCTGCCGCCACGAGCGACGCTGATTTGTACTTTCAGGTGTCCCCTGAAACCGTGCAAAAGTACAACGCGGTACCGGCGGTGCTGGAGCAAGTGATTGCCGAAGTGTTCACAGGCAAGGGATACCAGTTGTTTGAATACTTTGGCCACCCACAGGCCGAGCACGTGCTTGTGGTCATGGGTACGGCGTCGAGCGTCGTCAAGGACGCCGTCGAGTCGCTCTTCACCAACTGGAACGCCAAGGTCGGCGTCGTCTCGGTGCGTCTGTTCCGTCCGTGGTCGACCAAGGCGTTCTTAAGCGTGATCCCTGCCGCGGCAACGAACATCGCCGTGCTCGACCGCATGGATGACGCCACGAACGTCGGCGAGCCATTGTTCCTAGACGTGTTGGCGTCGTTCCAATCGGAAGAGTGGAGCGACAAGGCCACCCCAACGATTATTGGCGGCAAGTACGCGTGCCACGCGCATGACCAAGTGTTTGACGTTGTCACAGCGCGCACTTTGGTTGAAGGACTGGCGGCCGGTGAGCTTCAACATGGATTCACGATTGCGTCATCCCCATCGGAAGAGCAAGTGCAAGCGAAGCAACTGGTCAGCGGCTATGTTTCCTCGAGTGATGGTTTCGAGGCGCCGTACGTCAAGATGCTGCTGCAGTTATTCGAACAGCGTGCTGTGATCGCGAACCTCGTGCGCAAGACCACGATTTGGAAGGACAACGACGACAGCAAGGACTCTGTGCCACTAGAGAGCGGTGAATTCGGTTTCGGTGTGCATTTGGGCATCCTCGCCAAGCGCCAGCAGTTGAAGGACACGGTGAACGCGCTCTTGAAGGATGCGGCTGCCGCCAGTGCGCTGTCGCAGCGCCTCGTCGAGTGCCTGCGTCAATGGGCGAGCAAGCAACCAAAGCACGATGCGCTCGCGAATGAGATCGTGATCCTGTTGGAGAACGAACAGCACAAGCGCGGCCTTGTGAGCGAAATTTACGCGCTCAAAAAGTACTTCTCACCATTGAGCCAGTGGATCATCGGCAGCGAAGAGTTCTCGCGGGACGTCGGTGCCTCGGGCGTGCACCAGGTGCTCGCGAGTGGCGAGAACGTGAACCTTCTCATCCTCGACACGGAGCCGATCCACTCGGTGTCCAAGACCCACCGCAAGCGCGACTTGGGTCTGTACGCGATGCAGTACGGCAACGCGTACGTCGCTTCCGTCGCGTTGTACGACTCGTACTCACAGGTGCTGCGCGCGCTAAACGAAGCCGATGCGTTTGACGGTCCGTCGATCATCCTGGCGTACGCGCCAAACTGCGAAAACATGGAGAAGGACACTCAGGAGGCCGTGAACACGGGCTACTGGCCATTGTACCGCTACAACCCACTGCTCGAGGGCGTGGATGGCGAAAAAGCGTTCGCTCTCGAGTCGCCGAGCATCAAGAAGGACCTGCTGGCGTTCTTGAAGCGCAACAACCAGCTCAGTCTGTTTGCTAAGCAGGCACTGACTGCGCCAAGCGCGTTGTCGGCGGCAGTCTCGTTGACGGAAACGTACGAGAAGATGGCGCAGACGTCGCTCGAAGCGAGTTTCCAGGCGCTGCTCAACGGCTTTAACAACGCACCTGCCGAGAAGTGGCAGGTGGACACCAAGCTCTGGGTGCTCGTTGGTTCGGACAACGGCCACGCCGAAGATTTTGCGTCCAAGTTTGTGGACGAGGCGCTGAGCTTCGGTCTGCAGAACGTTGTCAAGTCGGACATGAACGAGATGTCCATGGACGCGTTGTGCGAAGAAGCCAACGACATCAACACGTTTGTGCTGTTTGTGTGCTCGACCGCTGGTCAGGGTGAGTTCCCATCGAACGCGAAGGAATTCTGGACGGAGCTGTCGGGTTTCACGTCCACGCTGCCGTTGCAGTACGCCGTGTTCGGTTTGGGCGATTCCATGTACTGGCCACGCGAAGACGAGAAGCACTACTTCTGCAAGTCCCCTGTGGATTTGGACGCCAAGCTGAGCGAATTGGGCGCCACGCGTCTGATTCAGGTCGCCAAGGCCGATGACCAGGACGCTGATGGTCCAACGACCCAATTCGAGGAATGGAAGCCTCAGTTCTGGGAGCAGATCGGCATCCCGCTCGACGTGATCAACCAGCAGGCTGGCGCGGGCAAGAAGAAGCAACGCACAAACGAAGAGATTAAGCGCGAGAGTAACTACCTCCGTGGTACGCTCGCCACTGGTCTCGAAGACCGTTCAACGAAGGCGTTGTGCGCGGATGACACGCAACTGACCAAGTTCCATGGCATTTATCAGCAAGACGACCGCGACTTGCGTGAACAGATGCGTCTCGAGAAGCAGGAGAAGGCGTTCTCGTTCATGATTCGTGTGCGTGTGCCTGGTGGCGTGTCTACTGCCGCGCAGTACTTGATGGTCGATGAGCTCGCGGACACGCACGCGAACGGCAACATCAAGTTGACGACCCGTCAAGCGTACCAGCTGCAGGGCATCTTGAAGTGGGACCTGAAGGGTGTCGTGCAGGGCATCAACCGCGTGCTGATGGACTCGTTGGCCGCGTGTGGTGATGTGAACCGTAACGTCATGGCGACGATTAACCCGTCGTGCTCCGTGAAGACCCACGAGGAGATCATCAACGTGTCGCGCGAGATCTCGGCGCACTTGACGCCTCGCACGAGCGCGTACCACGAGATCTGGCTTGACAAGAAGATGGTCGCCGGTGGTGAGACCAAGGACTTTGAGCCGTTCTACGGTGAGGCGTACTTGCCTCGCAAGTTCAAGATCGCCATTGCGATCCCACCGTCGAACGACGTCGACATTTACGCCAACTGCCTCGGTTTCGTCGCGATTATTGAGAACGACAAGCTCCTGGGCTTCAACGTCACGGTTGGTGGCGGTATGGGTATGACCCACAACAACAAAAAGACGTTCCCGCGTGTGGCCGATATCATGGGCTTCTGTACTCCAGAGCAAGCCAAGGACGTCGCCGAGAAGGTGATGATCCTGCAGCGTGACTTTGGTGACCGTGTGAACCGCAAGCACGCGCGTTTCAAATACACGGTCGAGGACCACGGCCTCGCGTGGATTCGCTCGGAAGTGGAGAACCGCCTCGGGTGGAAGCTGCAAGAAGCTCGTCCGTTCACGTTCGACTCGAACGGCGACCGCTTTGGATGGCACAAGCTCTCGAACGGCAAGTTCGCGTACACGATGTTCATCGAGGGTGGCCGTATCAAGGACACGAACGAGTGCAAGTTGCGGACGGGCATGCGCGAGTTGGCTAAGGCGTTCCCAGACGTCGAGTTTCAGTTGACGGGCAACCAGAACATGAGTCTTGCCAACATCACGAACGACCAGATCGGCCCGATCAAGGCGTTGATGGAGAAGTACGGCTTCGGCAACGAAAACTACTCGGCGATGCGACTGAACTCGATCGCGTGTGCCGCGCTGCCATTCTGTGGTCTGGCGTTCTCGGAAGCCGAGCGATACTTGCCTGTGCTCATTACCAAGATCGAGGACATCCTGCTGGCCAACGGACTCCGTGACGATGCGATCGTGATCCGTATGACCGGTTGCCCGAACGGTTGTGGCCGTCCGTACTTGGGTGAGATCGGTTTTGTCGGCCGTGCCCCCGGTATCTACAACTTGTACCTGGGTGCCGGCTTTGCCGGTGACCGTTTGAACAAGTTGTACAAGGAGGCCGTGGACGAGGAGCAGATCCTCGCCGAACTGGCGCCGATTATCAAGAACTACGCCGAGAACCGCAACCCGAACGAGAAGTTCGGCGACTTCGTCATTCGCCAGGGCTACGTCAAGGCGTGTCTCGCGGCGCCGCTGGTCGAGAACCGCGCCGCCGGCGAGACGTTCCACGAGCAGTAAGCTCCCAAGAAGAGATGCGTTATCAGTCAATAGGATTCATATTGTTGCGTTTGATCTCTCGCTGTCACCGCGAAAAGCGCGACCGATCGCCTCTGGAGTTGCATTTTGCTTATCAATCAAATTCCAACCCTACGGGTAATACTTTTTTGAAGAGAATCCAAAACGTATATTTTAAAAAACAATTATTGTATATAATTGTAGCTTGCATTAGGAAATAATTGTGGTTGGCGGACGACTAATGGTTAGGTGTAGCGGATGAGCGGACACAAACCTGAAACTTGAAAGGTCGTCCGCATGCCACAATGACATACATATCCATTCTGACGAAGCCGCTGATCACAACGCGATGGAGCGCAGCGATGCGAAGCCCGAGCGTCCAGCCTCTCGCTGCGAGCCCGGCAGCAAGCACGAGGGGCTGCGCAAGAGCTCCCCACCTGCGCGCACGTGCGTCACGCGCTCTCCGCGGCGGAAGCTCCAGAAAGCCGGCGACCTGCCGCTACTGTACGCGCAACCCGCGAGTCTCCACTTTGGCGGCTTCACACTTAACCAGAAGTACACGCAGCGCATATTCGTGCACAACAACAGCGCCAAACCTGTACGGCTGCAGTACACAATGCCGAGCAAGAGCTTCTTCCGTGCGGCCTTCGCCCAGGAGCGCAAATCGTTTGTGCCAGTTGGGCTCTGTGAAGAGCTCGTCGTGACGTTCGCGCCAACGGCATTTCAGTACCACTACGACTGTATCCACGTGCGGTGCGAGGAAGTGGCGTATGCATCCAACACGGACACCGTGCTGCTGGATAGCTGTCTGATTCCGTTGCACGCGTACCCCGTCGTGAATGATGTGAATTTTCCCTCACGAATGGACTTTGGCGTGGTTCCACTTGGTAAGATTGGCAAGAAACAGGTTGATCTATCGTGCTCCGTCCCGATTGAGTTTGAGTTCGAACTGGAGCTCGCAAAGGCGCATCCGTCGTTCACGATCTTTCCTCTGCGAGGCGTGATCCCAGCCAACGGCGTCGCGCAGATCGAGTTGGAGTTTCATCCGCTGATCTACGCGACCGCGAGCGCCGAGATCGTTCTCCACGTCTCGCAGATGGGCTTCGCACCCATGACGTGCGTGCTCGCAGGATCTTCCACGAGCGATATCTCGATGCTGACAACTGCCGCTGAGTTATATCAGAGTGAGGCTTCGCCGTTATCAAAGTCCCCAAACCGCGGACGACAAAGCAATAGTTCGCTTACGAAGTCATTGCAAACTAAAAGCACGACACCAAGCGAGCGTACGAAGTCACGGAAGAGAAGCTCGACAAAAGACACAGAGAGCGAGGAAATGTTCTCTCCCGAGCTCGACAAATTTGAGAACCTGGAGGTTCCAGCAGACCTCTCGAGTATGACAAGCGTCAACTTTATTCTGACGCAGCAGCCGGGCAAACTCAAGCCCAAAGATCTGAAAAAGGCCGTGGAAGCCAACCGCGCGATGAAGAAGCAGCAAAAAGAGGAGCAGGCGAAGCTCGTCGCATCGTCGCATTCCAGCGATCCACTTTCCGATGCAGGATCGTCGACGCCATCATCATCTCCAGCCGCGCTCACCTTCCACGTGCTCGTTCGTGAAGAAGAGCAATTCCTTCAGCGCACCGAGGTGGGTCGGCAGACCAAAGAGCTGTTCTTTATACAGGAGCTGAGCGACATTGAGCAGATGGAGAAAGAGCTCGAGTTCCAGAACCACAAGATCCATTTGGGGCAAGAGCTCCTCACATTGGACCAGATCGCACTTGTGCAGCAGCTCCGCGAGATGAATACGTTGGAGCTCGAGCGCCGACAGCGAGACAAGCTACGGAATCAGTTTGTGACAAAAGCGTTCAATATGCACTCACCCTCGACCCCAGGAGACCCGCATCCACCCCGTGCCATGCTCCCAGCGCATTTCGTGTCGGCTTACAGACCGGATTTCAAGACGCACAAGAACGATCTGTGGCCGCGACGCAAGCGAGTGGTGCAGAAGCTCGTGCGCGGGATCTCGACGTGCATTATACGCGCACGCGCGCAGAAACGTCTGGGCAAGATCAAGCAGTGGCTTGGGAGTGCCAGCACTCGAGCCCAGGTGCAGGAGAAAGTGGCACTAGACTGGCAACAGCATGGGAGCGGCGGCAACGGTAACCAAGGCTCCAGAGCACACTCGTCCACGCCCTCACTGTCAACGACGGCAGTACAGGGGGAAGGCTACTTTGTCGAGGGCTTCCCGCTCGTTGAGGAAAAATCTTACACGCCTCCACGAGATTTCATCGTGCAGCCAGCGGAATGGGAGCTCAAGTTCGACACACTGATGTTTTTCCCACTACGAGAGCGCGATGAGGCGCTACTCAGCGGCCACGAGCCGCTCGAGTTGCCACCATTACCGACGTACGTTCCGCTGGAGAATGATCGTACGCTGCGATGTGGTGCCGAAGACGAATGCTGGGGACCTCGTCAACTGATGCCACTTGGTGCAATAAACGACAATGCCTACTACCCGCCGCAGATGGACACGCGCACGCCTTCGCTCCTGGAGCAGCTTCCAGCAGACATCTTCTTGCGTCCGACGGCGAGCGTTCGCCCTCTTGTGCGCGTGCAGAGACCACGGGAGACGGAGCCGGCGTACGTGCTGCGGCCGCAGCGGGTGTTTCGCACGCCGCCGACGCACTTTGGGGCGCAGTTGGAGGACCAAGTGGGCATGCGGAGCCTCGTGGCATTGAAAGACTCGCGCCTGGTGCTGCACAAAGTGTTCCTGCCGCCCACGGAGCGTCCGCGCGCACAGCCGCTGCTGCATTGGGCAGACTCGTCTGACGACGCAGAGAAGGAGGATCCAGAGCTCTACAAGGACGTGTGGTGGATCTCGAACCGACGCAGGAGCTGCATTCCAGCGCTGGTAGGGAGCGCCGGCGACGTCCCGTGCCTTTCCGACAGCGAGAGCGATGACGACGACAACGAACACACGAAGCGCAGTAGGTGCCCAACGTGGAGAGACGCCGAGACGCTCTTTGAAGAGGACACAGAGGTAGCTGCAAGCAGTGAGGGGAGTATTACGAGCGGATACGAACCAGGCGAGCTGCTCGGCGTGCCGCAGGGCGTGGCGGACTTCCCGCGGTACCACCACATGGTCCGACTCGAGCGGAGCTACAACACACACCGCGAGGAGCTACTGCAGTTGCTGCCAAACGTACGTTTGCTTTTGCTTGCCTCTGGATATACTCTATGGGGCGTCCTGCCTTGACTGACTTTGCTTCTTTATGGATACTGTTATGATAATGTTGCCTGCTGTAGCGGCTGAAGGAGGTTGCGGATCGGATTGAGCACCCCGACTTCGTATTTGTTGTCGAAGGCCACGGGCCAGAGCGTCCGCTGCATCAGCGCGCTCCCTTTCGCGTGTGAGTCAGAATGGAACTTCAACTTCGATATGACTCGACAGCAAGGAGCAAACACAGGCAATAGTAATAAAGGAAAATGGTTGTAAATTGGATTAGGAAAACTAGGCCAACACAAAAAAGGAGCTGAACAGAGAGATTCTTCTTGTCTACTTGCGGAGGACGACACCTTAAGGACAAAGCGCCCTCGTTCGGGCGACACTCGCGCGTACAGTGCACCAAGCTTAGTACACTTCGAGCACGTAGCGTCCTTCCTCACGCATGCGCTCAATGTACGCATTCGCTTGCTTGCGGTTGAGGCCGCCCACGGACGTGAACGACGTGATGAGCGCCTCGCGGACATCAGCGACTGGCCACGTGGGGCCACAAAGGTAGAAGTGGCCGTTCTTGTTCAGCAGCAGGTCGGCGAGGATCTCCTTGTCCTCAGCGATCTTGTCCTGGATGTACACCTTGTGCGGCTGGTCACGCGAGAACGCGCAGCGCAAGTACGTCACGAGGCCCTCGCGCTCGTACTGGTCGAGCTCGTCGCCGTACAAGTACTCTTGCGCCTTGCTACGACTGCCGAAGTACAGCGCCACAGGGCCAACCTTGACGCCCTGCGCCTTGAGGAACGCACGCTCTTGGATGAACGCGCGGAATGGCGCCATACCCGTGCCTAAACCGGCCATGATGATAGGGTCCGCTGGGTTCACAGGGAGCTTCATCACAGACGAGCACACGTGCACCGAGAGCATCTGGCCTGGGCGCACGTGCTGCAGGAAGTTCGTGGCCTGACCAATGCGGTACTTGCCGCTTGGCGTCGTCCAGTCGTGCACGACAATGAGCAAGTGCACGCTCTTCGGGTTCATCTTCATGCTCGACGCGATTGAGTAGTGACGCGCCTTGATGTGCGGCACCAACTGGATCAGCTGGTCGATCGTTGGGCGCGCCGACTTGAACTCCTCGAGCAGCTCCGCGAACGTCGTCGTCTCGTCCACGCGACGCTTGAACTCGTCCTTGCCCTCGGCATCGAGCAGGAGCGCAAGCGTCTCCTTCTCCTTGTCGTCCGTGGCCAAGTCCAGCAGCGCCTGGTAGAACTTCTTGGAAGGACGACCGAAGATGTCGAGCACCTGCGAGAACAACTGGAAGTACGTCAATGTCTCTTCCTGCGGCGCAGCGCCGGCGCTTTTCTTGCCCTTGACCACAACCGGGATCGAGACCAACGCCTCCGGGTCCACGTTGAAGCCGCGCAAGAACGTCAACACGTCCTTCTCGTCATTGTGCGCAAACACGGCAAGCGCCTCACCGATTGCGTACTTGATCGGCGTGTTATCGATGTCCATCTCGACGTGGAACACGTTGCGCGAGTAATCTTCTGGCGTGAGACGTTCCCACTTAGTGACCTTGACGATCGCCTCAACGTGGTCGCGCACGTCTTGGTGCACGCCAAATGTGTCTGGGAACGTGAACTTCCACGCAGTCTTGGTCTCGTTGGAAATGGCCGCACGCGAACGCTTGGAGGCCGTCTTGACGCTGCTGTTGGCCACTGAGTGCGCGATCTTGCTCGGCTGGAGCGACGCAAGCGACGCCAACGCAGGTGCAACTTCGCCCTCAACAACGGACGACGTCAGGTTCTTCCACTCCTCAACAGGGTACGCAATGGTGGCAGTGTCACCCCACACGGCCGACACGAACGAACGGATCGTCGCGTGGTGCTCGCTCGCGAATTGGTTCTGCAGCAACGCGAGCACGACGTTCTCGTTGAACAAACCCGAGGCCTTGAAGAACGCGACCTGGATGCCGATCGCCGCGACGGCGTCATCTTCGACGCGTGTCTGCAGCTCCGCGAGGTCCACGACGAGTAACTGAATCGCCTTCTTGGCGAGTTGGGCCTTGAACTCAGCAGACTCGTCCACGTCGTCAACAGTCTTCCAGTCCGCGAGTACCAAGAGGCTACCGCCGTGCTTGACGCTCGATACGATGTCGTAGTCCTTGAGCAACGAAGCCTTGGTCACGACGTTCACGTCGGCCTGTTCAATGGCCTGTTGCAGGCCGCTAGCAGCGCTGCTGTTACCGCCATTGAGCGACACGCGCACCTCCAGAGTCGAGATCGGACGCGCGGCACCGGCGCTCGGCGTGCTGTGATTCACCAACGCGTTCACCTGCGTCGATGGGTTCTTCGTGAGCAAGTCGAGCGTCGTCGTGAATGACTCGAGGAGCGACGCACCACGGGTCTGGGCCTCTTCGTCGTCAAAGCCCCAGAACAAAAACTGCTTGCTGTACGCGTCAGCACCCTCGAGCTCAAAGTTGTCGCCGTACACGACGTCCAACTGTGGGAACGTCGCGGCCGACGACTCGAAGGTCGCTTCATAGAGCGCTTCCGACTTGGCGACGACGAACGAACGGCGCGTGACACTCGCGCGCAAGTGGTGGAACACACTGCGGCCCATGCCCGACGAGAAACCCGCGTTGTGGTACACGCCGCCGTAGATACCCGTGGCAACGACTGGAGTCACGGCACCAGTCCAGTGCTGCGAGTGGAAAAACACCTGCACGTTCTGCGTGAGCAGCCCGCGACTCTGGATCGCGAACGAACCCGTCGAGATGTTCTCGAGCACAGCGACGCGCTTGGCAGTCGCTGGGATCGCGGCCGCGAAGAGCGCGTGGGACCATGGCAGCAGAAGACGCACCTGAAGCACGCCGACTTTGTTACCGATCATGCGCTCGTACGCCACAGCTTGTTCGATAGCCGCGATAGCTTCGCCGACGACAACGATGACGTACTCGGCGTCTGCAGCACCAGAGTACTCATACACCTTGTACTGCTTCTGGAGCACGTGGAAGAGGTCATCCATGACAGATTGCACTTGCTCAGCGACGCCAGCATCGTTTGCAATCGGGGTCGACGTGGTGGACTCGATGGTCGTGACTTGCTTCAGCGAATCTTGGCTCAAGACGTTGATCTTGGCGAGCTCGCGAGCGACGCGGGAGCCGTCGTAGAAGTGCACGACCAGCTTCTGGAGACGCAGCGCCGCGACGTGGGCAACCACGGCGAGGTCGTGGCATTCCTGCGCGTTGGCCGAGTTGAGCAAGATGGCGCCTGAGTGCTGCAACGCGTACACGGACTCGTACGAGCTGCCGACAGCGAGGTCCTGACGAATGGCTTCACAGGCCACGTGGAACACGGCTGGCTTGTTGCTCTGCGCGATCTGGAAAAGATTTGGCAGGAACAGCGGCAGCGTCTGCGACGGCACGAGCGCAGCGGCACTGGTGCCAACAGCAAGCGCTCCACGGACAGCCGAAGCCGCGCCTTGGCGGATCTCTAGCGTCACCACGCGCGCGCGCAGCTCATCGTAGTTTGGCTCAACACCGTTGTCGAGCAGCGGGTACACGAACACATTCTCGCTGACGTTGCCGGCCACAGTGAGCACAGCGTCGGCGCCGGACGTGAACGCTTCGGCGCGCGGGAAGCGGCGGTGCACACTCCAGAGCGAGGCGGCGGACACGAGCAGCGCCGCGTCCTTGACGGGCGTCTGCAGGACGACAACGGGCGCGCTGGTGCTGGCGTAGAGTCCCTCGGCTTGACGCTCAGGATGCTGCATGGCTGCTCGTGCTCGCTTGCGGCTTCAACAGCGGAAAGGAATCTGATGTGGGAGCGCAACGGCGGTGCGGCCCATTTTCGCGGCGCGGCGCTAATGGCTGGCGGCAATGGGCGGCGACGGTAGTGACAGCTTCCGATCCTGAGCCGCGCATTGGACGGGCCATCAGCCAATCAGCGCGCGCGATGAGCGTGATTCAGAGCTGGGGCGGAAGTCCTTCTGATTGAGCAATCCGGGTACCTGTATGACGAAACACCCAATCACCCAGATAGAAAAAGCAAGATTCGATGTACTGTAGGATGCCCGAATAGAAAATCCAACTTAGAGATCTTGTGGGGAAGTATGGGAGGGAGTGCTTTTTTCAAGTGAATAGCTACACTCAGTCGTAGCTAGCTGCTAATACGCAGACCAATGCTTTGTATTTCGAAAACGCGCTTGATTGTTTGAATTATGACTCTTTTGTATCCTGCTCTATTCGATCTTCTTGATGAGCTTGGCTGGGTTGCCGGCGTAAAAGCACATGGGCGGCACGTCCTTGGTCACGACGGCGCCAGCGCCGATCACCGAGCCGTTCCCTATTGTCACACCCGGGCACACGATCGCGCCCCCGCCGATCCATACGTCGTCTCCGATGACAATGGGCTTACCGTACTCGAGACCACTGGAGCGACTCTCAACGTCCAACGGATGCGTCGCGGTGTAGAGCTGAACGTTGGGGCCAAACATCGTGCGGGCGCCGATGCGGATCTCGCACACGTCGAGCAGCACGCAGTTGAAATTCATGAACACGCCGTCCGCGATGTGGATATTGTAGCCGTAGTCGCAGCGGAAGGGCGCGCGGATCGCCACGTCCTCGCCTAAAGAGCCAAGCAGCTCCTTTAGCACGGCCTTGGCGTCCGCGTCGCACATGATAAAGTCGTTGAACTTTCTCTGCAGGTGGCGCGCGCGCGTCATCTCCTGGAAGAGCTCACTGTTGACGCGGTAGAGCTCGCCGCGCAGCATCTTTTCCTTCTCGGTCGCCATGGCGTCGTGTGGGTGGCGTCGTGTACTGAGCTGCTTGGGTCGGAGAATGCAAGTTGGGGAATGGGATGATGGGATGATGGGATGTCGCCGTAAAGGAGACGAGATGCTGATGCTTCAATTGGCCTCCAAATAATCTCGCGGACGAATCCTTTGGCATGCGAACCCATCTGTGGACGTCACACTCCACGTGGAAAGTGCTGGCAGCATGTGATTCGCTGTGCAATAGCCAATCACGACCACCCATCCATCCATCCATCCTTCCTTGTTTTGAAATTTCTTAATCCATACCGAAGTGCCCGTATCTTCAGTGAAGTGGTCCAAGTTGAAGTTACCGAGTCGTCCACGATGGATGGACATTATCGTAACTCAGTGGCAGTGGGGCCACTTGGTAATCATCGGAATCACGCGCCCTTGCCGAATCCTTTTGCCCTTTCTGCGTGCAAGTGATCATATTTGCCATGCGCCTTAGATTCCGACGGTGGCGCGGCACTCACTACTCAATAAACAGGAATGAACAATAGTCAGTGGCAACAGAAGCATAAAAAAGCATGGCTACCACCATGCAATGTCAATCTGGCAGCGTGTGATTTGCTGTGCTGCAGGTTGCGCAATCTGAGTGGATATAGCGCCATGAAGCAGTTCAAGCTGCATGGACGCGAGATCTCAGCGCCAACAGATCGCTGGGTAACCAACAGAACCGCACACACTTGCTGAAAAAGTCTGGTATCTGATTGAACGATCATTCACAGCGTGCGTTGGGGTTCCGCCCTCCTGACGAAGAGCTTTTGGACCCCAGGACTGAAGCTTAGACGATAGCTTTTCATTGACGTCACACATACGCATAAGCACGACAATTTCGTGAGTAGGTAGCGTCCTACTCTTCTCCACGATCTATTCGATCTTCTTGATGAGCTTGGCTGGGTTGCCGGCGTACACACACATGGGCGGCACGTCCTTGGTCACGACGGCGCCAGCGCCGATCACCGAGCCGTTCCCGATTGTCACGCCGGGACAGATTATCGCGCCGCCGCCGATCCACACGTCGTCTCCGATCGTAATCGGTTTGCCGTACTCCAAGCCGCTGCGGCGGGTTTCAACGTCTAATGGATGCGTTGCGGTGTAGATCTGGACACCGGGACCCAGGAGCGTGCGCGCGCCGATGCGGATCTCGCACACGTCGAGCAGCACGCAGTTGAAGTTCATGAACACGCCGTCACCCAGGTGGATGTTGGAGCCGTAGTCGCAGCGGAACGGCTCCATGATGAGGACGTCCTCGCCCATGCTCCCGAAGAGCTCTTTGAGCACGGCCTTGGCCTCCGCGTCGTACACGACGCAGCTGTTGAACTTCTTGACGAGCCGGCGGGTGCGCACGAGCTCCTCGATGAGCGCCGCGTCCACGCGGTAGAGCTCCCCGCGCAGCATCTTTTCCTTCTCGGTCGCCATGGTGTCGACAATGGACAGGAAGACTTGTACTGTGCGTGCGACGGAGGAAATGGAAAAATGGCTATAATTGGTTTAGCATTTCTAACCTGAAGTGCAACATTGAAGGGGATAGGACGAGTGCAGAAGAAGCCAGTGAGTGGGCGGCGTGATTGCGCACAGAAGTGACCGCTTCAATTGCTGAGGACAAATCATGGGGTGATTTTGCAAGTGATCCCACACACATGGTCTCGGTTGGACGAACCGATGACCTCTTGATCTCTTCACTACGAAATTGATGCGTTGGTGAAGCTGCAAGCGACAGTTGACATTTCGTGCACGCGCGCCGAGACTTGTCGTTTCCAATCACCATATTTGATGGAAATCGCAGGAAAGAACTGAAACTTCGCGTGTCCCTGGTCAAAGGATGGGAAAGAGAATTGAGGCGATGAGTGTGAATGAAATCGGCTATTTACTACAATTGCTTAACTTACGCCTCGGCACGTTATTCTCCACTGGAGACGCGTCCCTATTTATCTGGTGTCTTTGGATGGTAGCACTTCCACGAGCTGCGCCATTCCACCATCCGAGTGGGAGGCAACGTGGCAGTGGGTCAAGATACGACCGATCATGTGGTCTTGCGGCGTGAAGCGGATCTGGACCTGCGTCTTAAATAGTGGAATCGTGTCGCGCCACTCGCCAATCCCGAACAGGATGTTGTCGGGATCGGCGGCTGCATCTCGACTCGTGATCTGGAAATGCGACGCGTGCATGTGGAACGGGTGGTTCATCGTGTGGCACGCGTGCTTCACGTCCTTCATCTTGTCATTCTGGTCCACTGAGTGCGCGTGAAGCAAGTGGCTCTCGGTGGAAAAGTTGATGTTGTCGCGACGCTCCATTTCCTCCACCGGGGTCTCATCGCAGTGGTGGTTCCCATAGTTTTTCACTGACAGTTCCCACTCCTGCGGCTCGTCCACGCGCATCGAGTAGTTGACAAAGTGGTGCTCGAACTTTTGTTTGTTCACACCGTACGTCATCGCGTTCTTCTCGTCCATCCACACTGAGAACTCGTAGTTGTACTTGTTCGTCGATGGAATCGCAGATAACTTCTCGGCAATGCTGCTCTGCATGTACGTAGGAAGTTTCGGCAGTGCGCTCGGCATCGTCATCTCGACGCGCTCCTCACCAATGACACGCAGTGACACGACTTTCTGCGACGGCACTCGGTGCTGGTTGATTCTTCCCAGCAAGTGGTTTCTCTTCGGACTCGACTCGGTCTCCATGAAGAACGTGCCAGCGTTCTTGCACATGACTGCAAGATCTGCTCGTCCACCAGGCGGAATCACGACCACACCACGTTTCACAGGAGCCTCCCAGTAAATCCCGTCCATCGCCAGCACATACACGTCGCAGTCCGGCGCGATCAACTCGGCCACATTGTTGGCGATCGCATTGAGGTATCGAAGCCGTTTGAACTCGCCAGGCTTCATGTGCACTTCGGGGAGGTACTGGCCGTTCACGTACGCATGCAGAAGCGATGTATCATTGAGCGGCGAGTTCCTGTCGACACGCAAGTCCACAGGGAACGGCTCCTGCTCTTCTTCCTCTTCTTCTTCGCTGTCTATATCCATATCCGACATGTCCGACATGTCCATGCCGCCCATTGCAGTGGAACTGTTGCTGTCGTAGTCGTTCTTGAGCGCATTCACGATGCAGTCGTACGTCGTGTGGCAGTTTTCCACGCAGATCGCCTGTAGAATCAGCACGAGGTCGTCCATTTTCGAGATCTCTTCCGGAAAATCACCGGGGCGATCAACCACGATGAGCGCCCCCGCCATGAGTCCCGAGAGCTGCGTGTTGACAATCCCATGCGAGTGCGGATGGTACCAGAATGTGCCAGACGGGTGGTCCGATCGAATCTGATAGTCGTATATTCGTGCAGCGCCTGGAAGGATGTTCGCCAGAACGTTGTCCGCGTGGCCTTTCGGGGAAACGTGCTAATGTGTCATAATAAACAAGAAGAGATGAGTATCAACGCGAAGTGCATGCACCAAAGCCGACTAAAGCAACGCACCAGTCCGTGGAGATGCACATTCGTCATGTTCGCGTCGCCGTCGCCGAGTTCGTTCGCGATACGCAGCATCAGTCTGTCTCCAGGGCACACCTTGATCGTTGGCGCCGGCACTTTGCCGTTGTACGTGCGCGTGTTGAAGCCCACGTAGCGGCTCTCGAAGCGGTCCATTTGCACCGTCAGGTTCACCTGCAGCTCGCTCGGCTCATTCTCAAACGCGAGCGGCCGCGTGCGTGTCGTGCGGTTCGTGTCCAAGTCGTTCGCTCGCGCCGACTGGAAGTGCGCGGCCATGTCGTTCCATCTCTTGACGCACGGTGACTCGATCACCTCGGGCTGCTGCAGCGGCAGGTAGTCGTCGTGCGCTGACGCGCACATCCACGCCAACGCAGCCCACAGGAGCACGACGCAGCGCATGTTGGCTCGCGAGGTGGCAATGGCAGCCATAGCGGAATTAGATACTGATCGCGGCAGCCAGAGCGAACTGGAGAGGAGGGGCGATCGGGACGGAAACCATCACCCATGTGGGAACTTGCGGCGGCGCCATCTGGCTGTTGCGTTCTATTGCATGGCGCAAAGACATGCTGTGGCGCATCGAAATTTCGACTGTTTCGGCCAATGGAAGAGACTAAAAAGCAGTTTTAGCCAATCACGTGCCTAAATATCAACAGTGGAAGCGCGACCACAATCGGACGAAGACGCAACAGCTGGCGTTCAGTCGTCTCGCTCGCCCTATGATTCTTTCGCTTAGGACAACGAGAATGCTCAGATCCGGAAGCGTATACTCTATCTCCTTAAAGACAACCCATAAGTCGGCGACGGGCGACTTCAAAGTGATCAACGAACGCGCGAATGATACGAAGTTGAGCGACCTCACACTCCTCCCATTTGTGCCAGTCGCAGAGCATTCGAGCACTCGCGGCTCCACATGCGTAGAAGCAAACAACTTTCAAGGCAGAGTGTTCACGTCGCCGCTATGTGGCAACAATGTGTACAGATCGCGCTTCACGCATATTATTTCGATCGTACCGTATCTGCCAATTGCAAAACGGACAGAACAATGTTGTGATACGGCGCGGAAACATCAGTGGTTGGGAAAAACAAAAAACTCTACATTATACTCGGTTTTCATTCGTGCGCCGGTCCTCATGGGCATCAAGCGAGTGAGTGAGTGAGGGTGCGTTGAGAGTGTGGGTCTTCATGTTGCCCTTTGGCGAAGAGCCAGTGCGGCCACATCCTCACTCCGAATCCGCTGTACAGTGCAGAATGGAAACGGCGGACGCCCTTTCAGTGGAGCGCGCGCAGCAAAAAGGAGCGTGCGCGGCCTCGTGCGGTGGTACAATTTCTCCATCCGCAAGTGCTGCAACGATCTTTTTCTATACCAAAATTGCATTATAGCGTGGGCTTTTACAGTTTGGAGAGCAACAACAACCAAAGTCTTCTTGACAACGGGCCCTAATGACCGACTCGCTCACAGGACAACGCACGCTGCACAAAAACGCAGTGCAGACTGCCCTTTTGCGCACTGAACTCTCCGCTTTCTTTCTGCGCGGCGTTCTGGGCCCCTTCTCGATAAAGTGGATGGATGGACGGCCGCGTTTGAGCTTCCATTTCACGTACTGTCCCCAACCAGTGTTCAGTGCAGAGTGCGAGGTGTAGGTTAAAACCTCACTCGCTGCGAAAAGAACGATCTGATGAACCCACCGGCGCCATACTTTCTCCCCGACTAAATTCTCTGATATGTGAAAAACCTCGCTTTTTTCCTCGTCCTCCAAGCCGAACAGGCAAAATCAAGCCAACAAACGCACGAAAGCGGCAAAATAATAGGCGACCACGGGCGTCAACACCTCCTTCTTTCCCTATTTCTTTCTTTCTTTCTGCGCTTCTTCCACCCTGCTGGGAGATTGGGGCCGAAAAAATCGAACGCGTCCACCCCGCGCGAGCGTCCAGGCGCTCATTTCCCCATTGACGCGCTCTGCGTGCGTGTGTGTGTGTGTATCCACGTAACGACAGCCGCGCGCGATGAGCAAAGCGTACGCGGCGACCGAACGCGACCGCTTCGGCGCAGTACCGCTTTCGCCACGACAGAACGACCCGCTGATCGTCCCCGGCTCGGCGTCGCTGGACGCCATGGCGTCCGGGTGCATGGCGATCTCCCTGCGCGTCGTGGCCGCGACGTCTCTGCGCGCCATGAAGAAAGGGCTCACGAGCAACCCGTACTGCGAGATCTCGCTCGTGCACCACGACGGCTCGTCCCAGCACCGTGAACACAATGCGTGGCACATGGGCCAAGACCTGTCGATCGACCAGAAAATCAGCGGCTCGCAGTCGAGCCAACCGGGGCTGTCCCGCGAGATGGCGCAGATGACGACGCGCTCGAAACCGTTCCGCACGAAGATCGTCAAGAGTTCGCTAAACCCGATCTGGGACTTTGACGTCGATTTCGGCGACGTCGACACCGAGACCGTCGTCGGCGTCGTGTTCACGGTCAAGCACGGCGAAAAATTTGGGATGGTCAAGAAGGACATCGGCGAATTGTTCCTGTCGCTTCGCGAAATCATGGACCTCAAGATGGTGCGTCCTATAGAACTACAGCTGTGGATGCGATAGAGCTTTTTAACCTGACGTTTGCTGTGCTTTGTCTTGATTATAGCAACCTCCACACGAGCAAAGCTTCCACCTTCAGCCGACGGAAGAGATCCTGCTCCGAGAAGCCCAAGAGGGGCCGAGTAGCCGCAAGTACGGCAAGCTGGTGGTGCGGGTGAATACTTACGGAGTCACGCGGGCAGACGCTCCGGCGTCCGGATCCGCCAATTACACGACCATCACAGAGTTGCGGCCATCGGATATGTCGGAAACCAGCTTCGCACACGAAGATGATTTCAGCAAAAGCGACAAAAAGATGCAGCTTCACGACATCAAAGCAGAAGTTCGCAAACTCAAAACGCTCCACCAGACGCGACCGAATCCAGGCGAGATGTGGTATGCAATCAGTGCGAAATGGATCCAGGACTGGCTGGTAAGACCACAGCATCAGTCGACATGGTTTACAGCAAATGAATATGGAGAGCTAATGTCTATTTTTGTGTGTGTGGTTGTAGCTTTTCGCATCCAAGTACAAAGGAGACGAGAAGTACAGCCCAGGTTCGATTGACAATATGTGCCTGGTCTCTGACAATCTCCTGAACGGCACGTTCCAGATCCGCACCGATCTGTCGATCAAAAAGGATTTCCGCATGATCAACCGCGCGAGTTGGGACTTTTACCAGGAAAAGTACGAAGGGGGACCAGCGATCGAAGTTCGGATCCCTCCGGACTGTGAAAACACCTCCGTGTGGATTTACGACATCAAGCTGCACGAGGTCGGACGAGTCGGGACCAACTACGTCGGGTCCGATTCAGACTAGTGGGAGTGCTGCTTTATAATTTCGTCATGTACAGCGCAGTCGGTGGTTTATTTAATAACATGAGACATAAAAAAGAGTGCTACCCACAATGTATCTTGTTGTTCACGGAGCTTGATCTGCTCCCGATGGCGCTTTTCGATGGTACTCCATTGCATGGGACGGCCGGCGCTTTATCAGTTCGCGCTCAATTTCGCCGTCCAGGTCCAAATCCAGCTCTCCTAACTCTACCTCGATGGATTGCGCGCGCACGCGAGCATCGCTCGAGTCGCTCGGTCTCCGCGGCTGAAGCAGGTTTCGCCGAAGCCGCTCCCAGCTCTCCGAGGACGATCGCTTCTTCTTCATAAACACATCGCGTTTGAACTTCTGGAAAGATGCCACGGCGGCCGTGGACGACAGCACGACCTCCGGTAAGTACGACGGGAGGCCCTCCTCCACTACAATCGCATTGCAACGCAGGAAAAAATTGCGCCAAAAGTTCTCCTCCGTCATGACGAACGTCGGCGACTCGACGATGCTCGTGTACTTTTCGCGCAGATTCGGGTCGCTGTGCAGCAGACGCTTGGCGACATCCTTGTATTTCTGTTGTTTCAACACATACAAGGGGTCAGTGCGGATACGGCAGAAATAGAAACGTGGCGAATACTCGACGCAACGCACCGCGTACTGAAACGTGTAGTCGTCTTCGCCCTCTGCGTCTTCCACGAACGTGCGCCGATACACGGAGAGCGCGAGAATCTTCTCCTTTACGACTGCGCTTTCCAGGATCTCGCCGGTTTCATCGCGTAGCTCCCAGGGCAGCACGATGGGGAAGTCGTCGCTTTGGAGTCTCGAGCGCCTCGGCCGCAGCGAGGACTCATCGGAGGATTCCAATCTGAACCGCTGCGACAACGTGGCCTCGTCAGCGGCCGAAGGTCGCTCTTCGATTTCATCGGACGTCTCGTCGTTCGTCGAAGACGAAATGGACGTCTTCGTCTCGGTCCTCCGCTGCAGGGACTGTATGGGTTTTATGTTGTTTCGCTGTTTCTTAGAACCACCAACCGCACGCTCAAATGAACAAATGAATATCCACAGAGAGTATCGTTGTACGAACCTCCAGCGCAAGGAACTTTGGACGCTGCAGCACCACAGACGAGAGACTCCCTCTCGCCTGCGTCGCCAAGTTCGCGAAGGCCGCAAAAGCCTTGGAGCCTGCGGAAGGGGCCAACGATCAGTCAGTCGTGTTAACAAGCATACTGATGATACTGAACGTGCACGTACTGGAGCTATTGCGCAGTGTCGCCGCCTGTTCGTCGGTCGCCATTCAACTGTGCCTCACGGTCGTCCGAGGACTAGTGTCGGAAGCTAACAGAGTGAACGCGCGGAGACTGATTTCCGCGACAAAGGGCCAACGTGCGTGACAGTCAGGTAGTCGGGGTGAGCGCCCGTGTTAGTGCCTCTTGTGTCTGGGGTGTCTCTGATTCCCTCTGAGTCAATCGCACGCCTGGGATCAGACAGCTCAGTTGGATAGTCTCATGGCAAATATGGAGTGTTATTTACGTCAATGCTCCGTGCGTCCGCAATGGCTCCGTAAATAAAGGATGAAAGCACGCCTTCGCATGATGATGAGCAGCATTATTAACGTTGCCACTGATTTGCTGTGAATGCTGGTGCAACAGGTCTTCATTCGATACAAACTATTCTGTAGCAAATTTTAACTTTGCCTTTGCTTTGTACCCTTTGGTAACGGGGTTCGGGGTCCATATCACTTTACCAAATGTGGCCGACAAATGGCGAGAGTGCCTACACCCGCTTGCATACAAACTCCAACTCTTTTTGATTTTTTTCTTTTTCTTCTCTTTATGGCTGCCCCTAGAACGCGGTTGCACCTACTCGGTGGTCCGCAGTCTCTCTCTGCCTGCTCCCACTGCTGGGCTGAGTCCACCCATTGAACCTGGCACTTTCGAACAAGTCGCACATACAAGATAGGGAACATGCTGTGCCTCGCCTCCGTCGCGCTGCTCGCGGTGCAGGCGCTCAGCGCAGTCCGCGCGCTCGGAACAAGTACGTTACTGAAATGATTTGCACTTGGACGCGTGCATGTGTATGCGCCTAGCCTTTAGAAACTGACACAGCAACGCGGGCGAATGTGATGACGCTCTCTTTGGACAGACTACGACCACAACGGCAAGACGACGTACTGCTGGCACATTCTGCAGCCGCCCAAGAACACAAAGCTCAATGAGACCAACCGTGTGGACGGCTTTTCCGGCACCGAGGGCTGTCCGATAACCATGACGGTCAAGCTGAGCTCGTACCAGGTGCAGCCGTTCGAGACTGTGAACGTGACGTGGACAGTCTCGGCCGACTTCGCGCAACCCAGCAAAGTCAACATGACAAAAGTCGTCTACGGCCCCGATGCCATGGGCGCGCCGGCTCAGATCGTGCACTCGAACGTGCACTCGTGCGAATTCGGCACGGGCTGCGACCCGTTCTTCGATGGTTCGCAGCTGATCCACCTGACCACGAACAAGATCGCCAACTTCACCGACAACTTCGTGACGTTTACCGACGTGATCAAGTTCTCCAAGACGGGCGACTACTCGATCTTGGCGCACATTATCATGCCAGAATCGAACGCGTCGCAGCGGTTCGACTTTGCCGTGTACGCGGAGCTGACAGTTCAAGACACGACAGAAGCTCCCGTCGTGGCGACAGAGGCGCCAGATCCGGTCGTCATCAACACAAGCAGCGGCAGCCTTTCGTCGTCAGCTACCATCGGCATTATCGTCGGTGGCGTCGTGGTCGTGATCGCACTCATCGTGATGACAATCATCTATCGGCGTCGCAGGGTCAGCAACAACAGCTTGTCCCCAGGCACGAGCTACATGGCGCCGCCAGCGTACGATGCCAGCTTGCAGCTCCTTGCGAACTCGAAGAACTGTCAGGATCACAAGCAGTCGGAGTGCGGGACCGATATCACCATGTCGGCTGGCTTCCAGAGCGCGTATAGTGGCCCGGCTGGCGCGCGACCGTCACAGAACCTTGATGGAACTGGCGGCTCGAACGCTTCCGGCTCTTCGTATTCGTCCTACGATGTGATCAACCGGGAATCGCAAATGGATGGGAGCCGAGGAGGCAGCACCGCGCGTGGACCGAGCGGCGTGTACCGCGACACATCGGCGTCGTCGAGCGTCAACCCCCGCGGATCTGCGGAGGCTGTGGCTACGGCTGCACGTCCTCGCCGCGTGGACAGCGAGGTCGAGCTGTAAGCTGCGGGCTGGTTGTCATCCATGGGCACGCGACACCGCCTTGCTTTTGTTTTTTTGGTTTTGTTTTTTTTTCATTAACGTTAACTTTATAATCATGCCGGAAGCGAAAAGCAAATCTTTCTTTTTTCGTACTTTTAATATGTTGGTTTGGTGGAGTGTGACGTCAGACGCTACATGTTGGCGTGCATCATGGCGCGAACAGACGTTGAAGCCGTGATGGCGGACTGACGAATTCCGGAGCGCGATCTGGCCTCTGCTGCTGCGTCTCCGCGGATCCGATCGTTCCATTACTACCAGGCGCGAGTACTATGGCGATAGTCCACAGTACACCTCTCGGTCGCACCCATGCCTTTACTGACGACATTTCTGCCAATATCCGGGATATCGGCATGACCATGTGGGTTCGAAGCATCGACCGTACTCCTGCGGCCCTAGCCCTAGGCTTGTGCTGCTGCATACCCTACGTAAAGCGATCGCGATGTAATACTTGAGCGTAGGCAGAGCACCCTCTCAGATTGAGTTTCACACAGTTTGGTTGCTTGTTTGTTTTTCCAGCCGAGCCCGCACCCTATTGCATCATCCGTTTTTAGCCAATCTTAGAGAGGGACAAGCATTTAATTCGTGCGGGCGATTGGCTGAAATGCCGCGCTAGTCGGAAACAAAGAACATTCCGCTTTCCCTCAGCGCACCGTGCACCCGCCGCCGATCGGCGTCTGGCTATAATTCCCGCGACACACACATTTCCTTCCACACGCGCTTCCATACAGTAAGTAGCGATTTGCGCCACCAGCGGCGCTCTTTCGAATTTCCTCCCCGAGACGCCCGCCATCTCTCTTTCTTCCACTGTCGGCGGAACTCGCGTGCAGCAGGAGGACGCAAGTAGCGCACGCGGACAGAGTGAAAAATAGGAGCCAGACTCCCTCTCCGAGCGCGTCGCGCCGCCAGCACAACCATGTGGGAGCGCGGGCGCGCAAAGCGGAGGAAAGTGGAGATCGCCGTCGCGTGGCTCACGCTCGTCGTGGCGCTCGTGGTCGTCGGCGTCGAGGCCGCGGCGAACGGTACGTCTCTCGCTAGAATGCATGTTGCTGTCTCCATTCACCTCGTGTTGATTGATTTAATAAATCTCGGTGTGGCTTGGTGTATGCGCGCAGAATACATCTACGATGGCAAGACAACGTACTGCTGGCAAGTCGACGGATCGGTGTATGCGACTGCAGTGAACAGCTCGACGAGTGTCGTGGAGGCTGCTGATGACAACTGTTTGGCCTCAATGACCGTCGCGTTCGCAGGACCGCAAGTGTACGCGAACGAACCGATTGCGGTGACATGGAACGGGACGCTCAATTTGGACTCGAACGGGAAGCTGCGGAAGAACAAGTTCAACATTGACCAACTCTACTTTGCCGTGGATCGAGTGTCGCAGAAGAATGCCCAAGTGCTCAACTCGAAACTGCATACGT
Organism: Globisporangium ultimum DAOM BR144; assembly: GCA_000143045.1. Lineage (NCBI taxonomy): Eukaryota > Oomycota > Peronosporomycetes > Pythiales > Pythiaceae > Globisporangium > Globisporangium ultimum. The sequence continues at coordinate 31,170 of GL376592.1, read as the reverse complement.
GCGTGTACGGCACCGATTGTGACCCAGTGGAGAACACCCAGCAACTCTACGACAACTCGTCGACCTACGTCGGCAATTTCACTGACAACCGCGTTTATTTTTCGTCGGACGAGCTGGTGTTCCCGGCGGCAGGAAGCTACGCGCTGATCGCCCACTTCACGCTTTCGGGAAAGGATCCCTTGAGCAAGAGATACGACTTTGCGGTGTTTACCAAAGTGGATGTCCAAGCAAAGTCGACGGAAGCTCCGACCACCAATTCACCGTACTCGGCAACAGGAGGGACTGCACAGGCTGATGAAGGTGTCTCAACGGAAGTGATTTGCATTTCTATTATCGGTGGCATCGTTGCAGTGTCGCTCGTTGTGATTGGCTTCACGACGATGCGAACGAAGAACAAACCGTTGACAGCGACAAAGAAGGATTTCGGAGCTTACGACAACAGCAACAACACCGGAGGTCCAACCATAACCGGTAACGGGACAATTGAAGAGAATGATTTCGCTATGCTGAGCGTCCACGAAATGACGATGAGCTCGGATCGACCTCGAGCCAATACATTCCTCACGGCGCTCGCACGTGGCCAAGCTGAGAAGAACAAATCAAATCCTGTCGACTATGTCGGTCCAATGTGCCAGCAGAGTTTCCAGCGGAACGTTATCACGATCGACCAAGATGGCCACAGTGAAGCGCACGTTCAGCAGGCGTTGACGTTAGAGACCCCACTCTCTTCTAGAGAGCACATGGGCGCCTACACTGACATGGACCCAACTCCAAAAGTATTTACTGCTACTGACTATGAGAATCAGCAACTGAAACCTACGTCCCACATTATGTTCAACGACATCCAGGAAGACGAGGTAGTTGACGACCAAGGTTCGCAGCGAAAACCAGCAGCTGATCTTACCGAGGTATCCCAGCGAATTCGTGAGCACGCAGCACAAATGATGATAGAGCTGCAGGAAGTCGAGTCAAACTCAAAGCGTGGCGCTCCGAAGATGACAGCTGACGATCTTCGCCCATCTGCTTCTCAAGGGCCAGTGCTGTCGCTGAGCGACCTGGGATCGACGCACGGCCTGTATCGCTACTCCCAAGACTCCAATTACGACTAACTCGTTTGCTCGCGACACATTTTTTTCCTGCGCTGTTGTGCGTTTTCGAGTAGTCGTTGGGAAGAACAAGCAACGTCGGAAGGAAGTGTATGTACTCGCATCTCCTTCCCAATGCGGCGTTTAGATGTAGATTAAATAATTCTTTATTCATCGTCAGTATGGAGATGAACGACGCGGCCAGCGTACACACAGACACAGAAATACAATGTGCACATTTACCGCCTCAAAAAATAAAACCTGTCGTTCGTGGTGGGTCGTAGTATCCTTCGTATTAGTACGCCCTTTCAATGAAGGAGTGGATCCGCTCGTCCGCTAGGGGTGCGGTTCTGCAAGTCGGTTGACTGGACCCGGTCCGCTCCCATTATTGGCTCCGTCGAAGCTGTTGGAGCATACACACACTATTGAAGCATCCCATCGACACGAAAATGGTGGCGACGCGTACTGTTAACGACGATGAGCTGGAGCAGAACTGGGCGGCAGAGGCCGTGGGCGCCTCCGACAACGAAGAAGTACTCTCGGCCGGCAGCGAAGACGAGTTCGAAGAGGATTACGACCTGGAGCTCGCGACTGCGAAGCGCAAGCGTGGCGACGATGAAGACATGGAGGCCGACACTGCTGCAGGCGACGACGACGCAGCTGCCACGGAGAAGAAGCAAAAAACTGGTGCGGCGAAAGGCGCCAAGCTGCCAGCGAAGCCCAGCAAGGGATTGCACAAGATGAGTCGTGCTGAGCACTTCAATATCGTCAACGACATCTACTCCAAGCAGCGCGGCGGACAAATGACGACTCTGGAGCTTGCCGATGGATTGAACGGTGCGTCTGTGCTACCATTGCGTTATGATTAAAAAAAGCAATTATATGCAGCAAATATCTAACGGATTGATTATATGCTGCAACACAGAAAGCCACTTTGCGGTCCCAGAGAAGAATCTCGGCAAGCACAAGCTCGAGCTGCTCCCATCGTATCTACACCACTTCATGCCTCGCTGGAAGAAAGAGTTTCTCGGAAAAGGCAAGAAGCTGGACAAGAGCCCTTACTTCATCATTCTGTGCTCCTCTGCGCTCCGCGCTGTTGAGATTATCAAGTAAGTGGCAGCTTTCTATGATCTGATGGCCTCACAATCGAAGCTAAAGAAACTAATCGTGTGCTTACGTTGTTTCTTGCTCCTCTAGGCACCTGAGCTCATTCCAATGCAAGATCGCTAAACTCTTCGGCAAGCACTTGAAAGCAGACGACCAAGCCGACACCCTTACGATCGCGTTCCATCCTATTGCGGTCGGCACGCCTGCGCGCGTAAAGAAACTCTTGGAGATGGATGCGCTCTCCCTCGAGCACACGACCCACGTGATCGTGGACATGGAGAAGGACAAGAAGGAATTGACGATCCTCGAACTCAAGGACACGGCCAAGGAGATGGTCGAGCTGCTCCAGTACCACCTGATCCCTCGTCTGAACAAGAGCAACAAGATGAAACTCGCGTTGTATTAATTCATGGTATATAATATAGAAAGGGGAAAAAAATGCAGCTTTCAAAAGTACGAAGTGTCTAAGAGTCTAAAAATGTTTGTTCAAAAAGCTCATGCACGTCTCGAAGGCCACGAAGGTGACGGCGTTCGCTGGGAAAGAGCGGATGAGTGAAGGCGAGATCCCTCGCACGAATCGCGCAGGGCCGCCTTCTTTGTAGAGTTGCTGGACGCAGTCGACGACGCCTTTGTACTGCGGATTGACCAGGCGGTCGGCCTGCATCACGGACTTGACTGTGTCAACAGGGAACACCACGATCCAGTACATGAGACCGGCGTATCCTCCGGCAAGGGCAATCGCTTGGTAGGTGCGGATATGCTCTTTCTCAGGGCTCATCTTCGGTGCACTGTGCACAAACTTGTCCAACAAGGCGCCTTTCGCATACTCGTACGCCATAAAGTACGCGGTGTTGCCGAGCATCTCTCGCTGGGCGTACGGCACAAACCCGCGATACAGGCCACGAATGCCACCCTGACCGTACACCTCCTTGACGACGTGCAAGTTGCTCACTCGCGTTCGGTTGTGGCTGTTCTGAGTCTGCATCCGGATTTTGATGATCTCGAATGGCGTGTAGAGAATGGATTCCGTGAACCCCGTGGACATCCCGGCCGCGATCAATCCATACGTGGGCTTGTTGTCGAACACGTAGTTGTTGTAAAAGTATCGATACTGGCCCATTAGCCCGAAGAGAACCGATGCGCTGCACTCGACACGACCATGTTGGTAATGAAAAACAGCAAAGTAAACATTAGACAGCACGCCGTACCAATGCTCGTTACGTGACAGCATACCTGATAGCGGAGCGGAAAATCTGCGGCGATGCGCCTCGATAAAGCGAGCCAACACCTCCTTCCTTGATGCTCTTCTGCAAGCAATCAAACGGCCCCGTGAATGCCTTCGCGTCCTGGGTCTGCATGCGCGCTTTCACAGTCTCCAGCGGGTAGCCGACAAAGGCCTCGCATCCGCCGCCGACGATGCCGCTGATGAAATTCTTGGTCGTGACGACGGCCAAAGACTGCTCCGTCGGGCGCTCCTCCATGACTGTGGGGCTGCTGCTGGCGCTGACAGCGGGGCTGGCGATGCGCACTGTGGAGCTGCTCGCGACGGTTGTGGTGGTGGTGGTCGCCATGGCGCTCGGGAGAGAAGATTCGCTGCCCATGCGTTCCTTTCCAGCAGATCCGTTGCCGATGACGCACTGCTCTCTCTGACGGTACGACGACAATTGGTGGAGTATTTTGAGTCCGATGAGTGGCTTTTTTTCCGATGTGCATGCTTTTCAGCCAATCGTATCCATATAAAGATGAGTTTGTGCCAATGAATGAGTGGTATGTATCTCTCCACCACCAATACAGGCTACTGACACTGCCTTTGAATTGCCCAGCTGCAACCTGGATATAAATCGAGTACCTCTTGATTTGCATATCTATCTAAATTGATCAACTGAGCGACATTGTGTGTGCCACGTAGCTCTAGGCACCTGCTTCTTCAATTTAATCTCAACCTGAGAATCAAATTGGAGAATCTCAACCAGTTTTTTGGCTGCATCAATTCCCAGAAATATGCTGCATCGGCAACAGCAGCAGCAGGAGCTCCATGGCGGCGGTGCCTCGTCCCCGTTCTCAACGCCCGAAGAAGCGCTCCTCATGGGGTCCGCACTCGCGACGCAGACGATGCGCTGGTCCAAGACGAAAGACAGCAAAGCGGCCACTACTGCAACGACGGACGGCAGCAGCATCGTGAGAGAAGGCTTCTTGACGAAGAAGGGGCACGTGCTGCGCACTCAAAAAGAGCGCTACTTTGTGCTCCGACAGCACACGCTCAGCTACTTCCGCGTTAAGCAAAGCGAGAAGAAAGCCAAGTCCGTCATCCAGCCGTCAACTCTGAAAGGGGTGCTCGAGCTCACGGCGTCCGACATTGTCACTCCGGCGCCGCATTCGGATCAGTGGTTTCGGATCCAGAAGCTCCCGGACGCTGAGGGAAAAATCTACAAGCTCGATTTGAAAGGTGCTTGATGTGTGATTTGATGTGCATGGTTTATTTCATGGTCTGAATGTGTTATTTCGTGCTTTCGGTAGCTTCTTCGCAAACAGAGCGTCAGGAATGGATCGACGCACTGCGTGCAACGTGTCGAGTACGTTTTTGTCCAAAGAGATTTTGATACTTATATCACACGCATAGTAATTGCTGTAGCCATTGTCCTTGTGTTGTAGAATTCGCTTCTGCTGAAGCAACAGGCGACGCATCCAGTGAGTCTCCGTCGCACGCTCAATCGAACGGCTGCTCGGCACGGACGTGACCTCACCATCCTTTCTGCTCGCATGAACTACTTGCCATCGGTGCGCGGCACATTACTAGCTGAAGAGGCGAGAACGGCGTCCAAAGCAGACCTGCGCGCCTCGTTCATGATTTTCCATGAGCTCGTGCTTCTTCAAAAGCTGCTGGAGAGAATCAAATCCTCGTGGGGTTTACCTGAGAACTGGAATTGCGAACAGTATCAAGAGCTCGTACAGAGCATTTACCTCGCCCAAGAAAAGTCTGGAGCTGTGCAGCTAGAAGGGAACAGTATTTTAGCAGAAGCTTTCCAGCTGCGATATCAATTTGAAGAAATACCGGAGAATCAGCCGAAGATCAAACGTATCCAGGAGGCGCAACAAGAAAACATTGTGGCTTCGCTGGAAGCGCCAGATGCTGCCACGCGTGAGGCTTCAAACTCCATGGCTCTTCCTGTTCCACCTCCGCGACTGCGCTGTCCGACGATCTACGGATACTACTCGACGTTTGAGCAGCTAACAATTGCGGCGTCCGACGACATCACGTCTGGAGACTCGGCCAACAGAAGAAGCTCCAGTGGCGTGACCTTGCCACTGACACCACGCAGTGCAACAATAGTCAAATATGCTCATTTGTACCTTGAAGATGACGTGCGAATGAAAACGCCGTGGAGTTGGGAGAGAAGCGAAGGAGACGATTTGCTTGAAGAATGGAAACCTGACGCTCACGAGGCCTCCCGAACGATAGATGCACTGTGCGAACGGTTTTCGCATGACCGAATTTACACGAATGTCAATGACCATGCCATGGTGTTGCTGAATCCGCATCGAGTCCTACAGACATCCAAGTTCACTTCCATCTACGATGAGCACGTGGTGCTTACGTACGCGATGACCCCATTTGCCCAAAGGCGACTAGCGCCCCACCCATTCGCCATGGCGAAACAGAGTCTCGTACGTGTGTTTTATAACCCGGGAAAGCAGCACCAAGGAAGTGATAGCATTCGCAACGTGTCCGCATCACCATCACTGCCGATGCAAACGATCTTGCTAAGTGGTGAAAGTGGAAGTGGGAAAACCGAGCTATCGAAGGAACTACTCAAGTACTTCGTCCTCTCTGCTCAGCCTACGTCTATGGTCTCTCAAGGCAGTCGTCCAAAGGTGAAACTCTTCACAAGCTCGACAAAAAGCACGATTCAGATGCGTAGTGAGGAAGCACGAACCATGGCGCTATTAGAGGCAAAGGGAGTTGATAACTATGAAATCGTGCTGCTGGATTTGTATCCTGAGAGATGGCCGGAGATGACTAGCGTCAGTAAGAGCAAGCGAATCCCGCAAGTTCACATTGATGGGCTCTTTTTTGGGTTCTACGAGAAGCTGGAGAGCCTAGAGGATGAAGAACAACTTCGCATGTATTTCAAGAACCCACATGCGGCCAAGAAGCTTAGTACCGTGCTCGATTCCAACGTACTCCTGGAAGCCTTCGGTAATGCCACGACCTCGATGAACCTCAACTCTTCGCGTTTTGGAAAAGAGACGAATCTCTTTTTCTCGTTTGACCGTTATCCATCACAGTATCAAATTCTTGGATGCCGGTTGACTCCGTTTCTGTTAGAGACGACGAGAGTCACGAGTGCGCGCGAACGTCGACCCACAGATGACATGGACATGAATTTCCATGTATTTTACGCGCTCGTTGCAGGCGTGAATGCAATGCCATACATGCGGTTGCTGGCAAAAGAGCTGCGACTCGACTCGGCTTCGAGTGAAACGTTTGCGTACTTGGGAAGGTGTAAGCACAAGTTGCAAGGCGTGTGGACGGAAGAGGAGACCTGGAAGAAAGACGTGGAGCGGTGGCAGCACATTGTTGATGCGATGAACAGCATGACCCTCACCGCGGATCAGCAGCGTACGATATTCCAGATGCTCAGCGCCATTCTCTGGCTTGGAAACATCGATTTCGAATGGAATAACCAGGCACAGAAGCTGGACATGGTGTCTCCGCCGAGTCAGCAGGCAGCACAGAACGTCGTTGATCTGCTGGGCTTGCCTTCCACCGAAAAGCTTGAGAGTATGCTCTTCACAAAGCGAATTAACCTGGCGTCAACCGGCGAATCGTTTGACGTGTCTCTCGAGAAGGGTCAAGTATCTCACGTGCGTGATACGCTTGCGCGTTTGCTCTATCAAGCTCTGTTCTTCTATCTTATAGAACAAATGAACGAAGCCACCAGCGTGGATGATGCATCGCTGCTGAATGGTGGAGGAGAACACAACGGCCAAATCAGAGTAGTGAAGCTATTCGATGTGTTTGGCTTCGAGAACCTGAGCCGCAATTCGCTGGAACAACTTTGCATCAACTATCTGAGTGAGAAGCTGTTTAGCGCAGAGGAGCAGATCGTGAGTATCCATTATCACCGCGATCGAATACGGCAAAGTGCTACGGGTGAAAAGGATGTGCTTTTCTTGTTTGAGCATTCGCTGGGCATCTTTGCGAGCTTGGAAGAGTTGACAGTGTTGCATCAGGGCGAGAATGAAAACTGGCAGCAGGAGCAGAAGAAGAATCAACTTCTGGTTCGAAAATTATACGAACGCAATGCAACGCAACTTTCGGAACCTCCCCGAATTACTGGGGTGAGTGGGCAGCAATGGAGAAACGTATTGCCGTTCGTTGTTCCCCATTCTCGAGAACCAGTTACATATGATGCGACCGATTTTGTCAAAAAGAACTCGGACTTCCACCAATCAAGTTTGCTGGACTCGCTCAAGTCGTCAACAATTGTTGAATTCCAGCAAATGATAGCGTTGATGAAGGCTGCGGCTCAAACCCCAGCAAACAAGAAGGTCAAGGCGTCTTCTATCAGTGTCACTGGGAGTCAAGTGAACCAATTCCGTACTCAAATTCAAGCCCTCACAGCGCAAGACGACGATCACATGCCGCTGTATATGCACTGTATTCGACCGAACAGCAGTGGGCGACCATCACAAATTGAAGCTGAAGTTGTCGCACGACAAATCAATTCGCAACGAATTCCGCCCCAGATTCAGCTGTGTGGAGAGTCTCTTGCGTCATCCCCAGTCACATATTGTCCGCTACAGATCCCAAAACAATTGTTTGTGGCAAGGTATCGCTCTCTATTACCCCAGTACAAGGTGGGCGACAGCGCGGCGGTGAGTGATTGCTATCTCCGCCAGTGCGTCCTCGATCTCTTGACGAGAGATATTGGAATTGCTCGCAGTGCAATCGAGCGTGACGATGCGAAATTGGAAGTCAATGTCTCCGACTCATCAGTCGTGAAGTTTCAGTCATGTGACATTGTCGAGAAGCTGGATTTGTTGCTGGAAATCCGACAGATTGAAGCGTCGACGATGATTCAGGCGTTCTTTCGAATGGCCAAAGCTCGCAGTACGTTCTTGGTGAAACAACAACGCAGAACCAACCTCACAACGGAGTTGCTCGAATTGTATGGAGACGTCAACAAGAAGAAAGTCGAAAAAATCTTAAAAAAGTATGACTCCAAAGAGGATGAGCTGCGTGAGAAAATCGCTGCCAAAAAGAACAAGATGCACGAGGAGCACGCGCAAGTGGAAGAATTGATCCACGATCTTCAAACTTTGTGCCTCACGTGCGAAGGAGGGTTACAAGCCGAGACCGTGAACGAAATCTTGTCCAATGCGTCGATCTGTGCACTCTTGCAGCAGAATGAGGTTATTGTTGACGCTCTTCGCGACATGAGTTTGAACCCTGAGGTACTGGTGAATCAACTTGCGACTCCGATTTTGCGATCGTTCTATCAAACTCTCGTAAATGTCCTTCGAGAAAAGCGAGCACTTGACGCAGCTCATCACTCTCAAAAGATACAGCAGCATAGCAACAACCACCTTCCACTTGAGGATCGCGTGGCGCAACTAGTGGAGAGCGATAAAGCGCGCTGGCAAGCTGCAGCAGCCCAGGATGAATGGATAGAGCATCGTGATAAACTCGAGGAAATTGGAGACGAACCTGAGCTGCTGCTGTTCCACTTGGAAGATCCCGACTTTGTGACCGTCTTGGACTCGTTTGTGAGTAAGTTGGAGGTGCAAAAGGCACAAGATGATGCTTGCCGTGCTCTGGAAGCTAAAAAGCAAGAGCAGGCTGCTGCAATGCATGCCCGTGAGCTGGAGGTAGAGGCGGAGCTACTGGAGATGCTGCTCAAGGTCGAGCTTAATGAAAGCCTGATGGCTGCCATGCAACAGGACGCCTACTTTATCCAAGCATTGCAAAACCCAGAGCTGATTTCGAGCATGCAGCAGGTACGTGCGCTTAATGCAAGTGGCCTCTTTATATGTGAGCTCAGATTTTCAAGATGCACCTGATTATATTTTTTGTTTCATCGATAGTTTGCTGGCAATCGTCAAGGGTTTGCGAGCCACGGCGCACTCAAGAACCCAGCGACACGGGAGTTTTTTCTCAAGCTCATCAGTCTTTCATGTGAGTGTCGTTGACTACGCTTTTTGGTGCGCACAAAGTGGCTCTAAAATGTGTTTTTGTCTCCGTTGATCGCCATCAGTGGCAGCACAGGAGCATGAGAGCTGACTGACTACGAACGCAGCAGATATTCACCAAAAATCCACGTAAGGCACGTTGCAAACCAATTTCTTCATTTGTTTTTTTTCGTCTTTTAAATCCACAGGGAACAAAATTAATGTTCCTCCAACGGCACGTTCTTTCCCTCGAAGCACACCCACACCCGCACAGGTCAGCACAAACGGACACGCATAGGACGTGATGGTACTCCCTCCTGTCGTTGTGCTTGCGCTGTGCGGATTTGATGCTTCGAGGAAGGAAAAGCGCCTTCAGCACGCTCCCCACGTTTCGCTTGAGGCGAAATTCCGGCGTGTTACTCCACCATCTAATATCTGAAGAACAGACCCGTGTCCTTCGGTTGGTCATCCTTTTGTGGCAAGCCTGTCTCGCCGACGTCTTGCAAGATCTTGTAGCGTTCCTTGTCCGCTTCAATTTGTTCGAAGGACTTGGCGTTCTCCTCGGCATGCACCACGGACAGCTCGGTGTATTCCAGGGCGCATTGCTTCATGAACTCGATTTCCTCCGCCGACAAGTCGCGCAAGTAGCGCGCAGGCACACCCGACCACAATTGACCTGGTGGGATCTGCTTGCCGTACGTCACGATGGAGCCGGCCGTGACAATCGACTTCTCGCCCACGACCGCACCGTCGAGCACCTGGGCGCCCGTACCGATAATCACGTGGTCCTTAATGGTGCACGCGTGGATGATCGCCGATGGGCCAATGCTCACGTTGTTGCCAATGGACGTTGGGATGTCCTTGTGGATCTTGGCCACGTGCACGATGGCTTGGTCCTGGATGTTTGTGTTTTCGCCGATCGTGATGTGGTTCACATCACCTAATTCACACGCAACGCATATCATTAGACGCTTGCTTCTCTTCACCATCATCATCTACTACTTTACTAACAAACTAGCGTACCTCGCACGGTCGCGCCGTACCAGATCGAACTGCCCTTGCCGACCTTGACGTCACCGATCACCGACGCGTTCGGGGCGACAAACGCGCCCGCTTCGAAGGTTGGGCGGCGACCGACATTCGCGACCGCACGCGTCGAAGGGTTCACTAAGCAATAGTGTCATAAGTAGATAAGGGAAAACAAGTGAAAGAAAGTCAGCCTCTCTGTCGTCGAAAACCCCCACAAGAGACAGAAAACGCGCGCGCACAGTGCTCCGTGTAGGTGAGCGATCCCTCGAGGGAGACGCCGACGCGGTCGAGCGACTGGCCCAGGGAACGGATGGCTTTGCCCACGACTTCGGCGGATTGCTTCCACATGCTGCTACTGCTCTTGTCCTCGTTCTCGTTCCGGCAGTTCCGCTGGTCTCGCTCGCGAGCGGAGCAGAGCACAGCAGAGCCCCCCGCCGCTCCTCCTGTGGTTCCCCCAAGTTTAAACCACGTGTTTTAAACACCACTGATTACAGTGGACCACCTCATTTACGGGACTACATTGCCTTTCAATAAGGTGGGGCACATAACCAGGTGGGTAGGTATCCCAGATATCTTCCGACGCGCGAGTATGCAGCCAAGAAGCCAAGAAACCAAGAAGCATGGAAGAGCTCGCCGAATTCAACTACTCTGTGCGCGTGAACGTGGCCAATAGCGCACTCTGCGGCGGTCAGCGCGAAGTGTCGGTGGCGCTAAAGTTGCACTTGAACCAGACGGACAAAGGGGAAGAGCGACAGGTTGGCGTTTGCGTATTCGTACATGGTAGATTCGGAAGAAAGGCTTACGAGTGTGGTTGTTTTTTGGCAGGTGATGCTCGAGCTGAATGAAACGCAGCTCGCAGATTTGCTGCACAAGTTTGCGAGAGTCAGCAAGGTAATACACCTACTTAGATGATGGAGGTGTGCATTTATAGTCTACACTAACACACAACACCACCAGGAGCTCACTCGGCAGACATGAACCCACTCGACAGAAGCACATCAAGTGTAGCGCATTCGAGAAAACCTTTTTTTTCTGTTCCAATGTTGTCTCTCTTTATGCCCTGTGCATCCACAAGCTTAACAAGCAAAAAATCCATCCAGTGACTGCTGGCGCTTCATCACAGAGCACCGTTTGCTCACTACCACTTTTGTGTCCACTGCTGTCTCTCTATTCTACTTACTCGTCGTCCATGAAGAAGTAGTTGCCCGTCGACTTCTGTTCCACGTCCTTCACCGAGTCGAACTTGTTGATACGTGGACGGTAGTTCGTCGGATCTCTTCGGAACGTGATCTCCAATTGCTTCAAGAACGTGTTCATACCGGTAAGCAAGCTCTGTGGAGTGTGCGCGGTACACTCCACACCCGGCTGACCATCGTACACCACGACGCGATCGGCCAAGTACGTTGCCATGATGAAATCGTGCTCCACGATAAACGCGGTCTTCTTCGAGTGCAAAATAAAACGCTTGATGACCTTGGCGGCGAGAATACGCTGCTCCGAGTCCAAGTACGCCGAAGGCTCATCGATCAAATAGATATCCGCAGGCTTGCCGAGACACAGCACGATAGCCACACGCTGTAGTTCACCACCCGACAAGAACGGCACAGCCTGATCGATGATGTTATCAATGCTCAGCGGTTTCGTCACGTCCGTCGCGAACTGTGGGTGCACGATCGCATCACGGATACGACGGTGCAACAGCTCACGCACAGTGCCCTGGAACTTTGGCGCGATCTTCTGCGGCTTGTAACTGATGGTCGACGAATCGTAACGCAACGCGCACGCGTCGAGCAAGTCCTGGTCGTTTGTCTTTTCGGCGACCTCCATTTCGTCCGACTTGAGCAGACCAGCGAGCATACGAATGAACGTCGTCTTGCCCGTACCGTTTTCGCCCAACATACAAATAATTTCCGAGTTCGTGAAGTCACCCGTCTCGACATGCAACTTGAACGCGGTCTCCTTGGCCTTGTTCACCATCGTCTTGGTCATCGAAGGGTACGTGAACACGTTCTGGGACTCGCCGTCGTGCTTGGTGATCTCATCCGCCGTCTGTGCGACCTTAAACGTCAACTCTTCCTGGCGGAAACGCAAGTTCTCCGTTGGCACGAAACCAGCCAAGAAGATGTTGATGCCTTCACGCACACTGAACGGCATGGTCACGACACCGTAGGCGCTCGGCGTTCCGTAGAGCACACAAATAAAATCGGACAAGTAATCCAACACACTCAGATCGTGTTCGACACAGATCACGTACGAGCGGCGGTCGTTTTCGACCATCGAACGGATTACCAGCGCGGCCTTCAAACGTTGACGCACATCCAGGTACGACGACGGCTCATCGAACATGTAGATATCGGCCTTCTGCACGGCGACGACACCGATAGCGAAACGCTGCAGTTCACCACCCGACAAGTTTTCAATGTCACGGTCCTGCACGTGCGCAAGATCCAATTCCTTCAAGAAGTGGTCGAGCAATTCGGGCTTCTCGCACTTGGACGAGAGAATGCCACGCACCGTGCCCTTCACGGCCTTGGGGATCTTGTCCACGTACTGCGGCTTGGTAATAGCCTTCAGGTTGTCCTCCAAGATGCGCGTGAAGTAGTTCTGCAATTCCGAACCACGGAAGTGCGTGAGGATTTCCTGCCACTCAGGAGGGTTGTCGTACTTGCCGAGGTTTGGCTTCAACTTGCCGGCGAGGATACGCAAAGCAGTCGATTTACCGATACCGTTCGTACCGACAAGACCAAGCACTTGGCCTGGACGAGGCATTGGGAGACTAAAGGGTTTCAATAAAGAATCAGTTGAGTGTAAAGCTAGATACATGTGATCAAACCATCACAGCCAACAGTGAAAAGACGCACCGGTGGAGCTTGAAGGTGTTGGCGCCATAACGGTGGGTCGTGTTGCTTTCCAGATCCTTCGGCAAGTTGATGATGTTGATGGCTTCGAACGGGCACTTCTTGACGCAGATACCACAACCGATGCAGAGCTGCTCCGAGATGAAGGCGACCTTGTTCTTTGGCGTCACTTCAATACACAGCTTGCCTATCGCGCACATACACACACATACGATACAAGAAGACGAAGGAAGTCAATGGTCCGTCCCTTCTCGCCACGTGTCGAGCCCCCTGTGTCTGGTACGTGGCGCCCTGCCAGCAGCAAATATATAAAGACGGCGACGCACCCATGCGGACCACCGGACAGGACTTGCGGCATTCCTGGCGACACTTCTTGGGCTTGCACTTGTCCGTGCTGACGATCGCGATACGCGTGAGCTTGTCCGACATCGTCGCTTTCTCCTCTCGCGGTCCGGTTGTCGTGTGGCGGAGGCGAAATCCTCCCTTCGCTGGCTTTTCTTAGCTCCTCCCGCTGCCTGCACCCTCGGACTCGTGGGTTTCGGATTTGGCTGGTTCAGCCGGCAGACCTGTGGAAACCGATCCCCGCTGAAAGTGATGTCGGATAAGTGTTGGAAAGAACTTATAACTGTTCAGAACGGGTTCAAAACGAATGTCAATGGAAATGTGCTGAACGCATCTTCGCTCGGTTAGCGCACGCGGATCGATCACTACGCCTGTTGTTTCACCCGCATTTACGCTGCTGTAGGTAAATCGGCATATCCCGAACGCACCATTGGCACAAGGGTCTATGTAATAAGCACACAGCATTGTAAACACAAAACGTAAAAAGAAATGCATGTACTAAAGCCGCAAAGCTTTTAAAAAAACACGGTGAGATCTATGGGGGATAAGCAAAATATAAACGACTTGATTCTTGTTTTTTTAACTTACTGGTCTAAGACCATCGACGATGCGCCATTCTCCTTTGCCGAGTCTTTCTGCTTCGAAGACGCAACGTTGAGTTGAGCTTGGTCCTTAAACGCAGCGACGGCATCAGGTTCGATAAGCGAAATGTTTTGCTCCAATTCGCGGAGATCGCGCTCCTTCGCGAAGCCCTTGCTGGCCTTCATTCTGTTGTTGTAGAAGCGTTCTTCGCGCTTCTCCTTGATCTGCTGCACGCGTTCTATGGCGTGGATCGTCGCGCCCATCAACTCACGGTCGTACTTCACGGCGCGGTTGCGCAACTTTTCAAAGTCGAACGTGGTGTCCAGCGCCATCTCCTTTCCGGCGGCCTTACGGAACGACTTGGTCCATTTCACCTTACGTGGGTTGCGCTTGCGGTTAAAATTCTTGTGGCACTTGGAGCGGCAGAAGCGGAAAATCTTGCTGTCGTTACGCACAAAGGTCATGCCATGGCCTGGGTACACGGGGCTGGAGCAGAAGTAGCACGTGTGGATTCTCATGTTGCTTGCAGGTGGCGACGGCGCGGGAGAGCCGGGCTAGTGGGCAATCCGAGAGGGTGATCTGGTTCAGGTGCTGCTACGCGCTTCGTCCTGCTTTCTCTTCCAACTGAAGAGCTCCAGCACGCCGTTTAAGAACATGGCCAGCCCCGTCACGCACCAATCAAACGGATTGGTTGGCTCCGACACCCCCAGCAATTCATTTTTCGATGGACTCATCTTCATCCAATTCATTTTCGAATTGACATCCCAAAACTACCAAATAGCATAAGAGAAAGTCATTCATGAGTTGCATAGTGTCATAGTGTGTGCTGTGTGAGGAATGCATGCAAGCTGGTTGCACCTTCCTCATGAACCCGCGATTTGTCTTGCTACGCCCACTACCGCACGCGCAGTAGGGTGGATGCGCTCTGCCTTCAGCCAATGGTAATGTCGGGCAAAGTCGGTTGGGTCGCTTGCACGCCTCTGCATCGCTGCGATTTGGCCCAGGAGTACGACAGTCCTCTACTTATGTGAAACAAATTCGCGCATTTGGGTTGAGAGCCAAGTATCCCGGTTGTACTAGCAGGATCCCCAAGAGGAACTGATCTGGAGTCGCTGTCAACATCATCAAGTGTTAGCATTGTAAGTAGTCGACTATCAAGACGCTTCGGGATCGCATGGCAGCTTCAGTTGTTATTGTGTGCTGGCGGTTTGCACCATGGAGGGCGCTCTCTTAGTCGGCAAAGAGAATTGTGTCGATTCGATTCGTGTTGGTTTCGTGAAAATGAGCAAGTGTTATGACCATGGTCAAGATTCGCATTTACCGTCGTTGCGAGCGGCAGCCCAAGGCGAGTCAAGTGGTCACCGATACGCTGGTTAGGCATCAGTTGGAGCAGAGTTTGTGGATGCCTTGCCAAGTCATGCAGCGTGCAACGTTTGTGGCTAGAAGATGCTTCACCTTTCCCTGCATCCCTCAATAGGACCTTAAAGTACGGAAACAACGATGGCAATCAAGAAAGCGGCCATTGCATTTGACAAAATACCAGCAGCTACTACTCCAGTCCTCTCCGCAGGTCGTCGTCACAAGGCAAGTTTGGTGTTCTTGGCGAATGTACAACTGGAAGAATCTCAGTATGGGAGATCAATTCGGCTACCAAAAATACCCGTGATGCTCAGCTGACTTTCCAATTTGCTGATTAGCTGTTGATTTGCTACAAGTGGAACTGTGAAAGCAAGCACACACAGACCACTGGGTTTGTGGAGTCAAAAGTTCAGGTGGCAAAGAGGAGTGACTTCCTCTTGGTGAAAATACCGGTAACCATTGATATGACCGATGTCAGTGAAGTATCTAAACAAGAAAGTACGCTTGCGCGCAGGTGGTATTGACGGAAGTCTAAAGGCTCGCTTGCGGCGCTCACAAATGCTGAGATGATAGTTGTCCAGGCATGCTTTTCTGACTCAAGTCGCTGAAAATCCAGTTTTCTGTGTCGATTCTAAGATTCTCATTGTTTGCACTTGAAGTCCATAAAAAGTGATGATATTTTTTCTTGGGATGCGCAAGTTTCCAAGTGCTGCAGTGCAATATGCTTGAGTTGGGTTCACCACATCGAGTCGCCTCTTCTATCTCAAGGGCCAATTGAGGAAGAATCGTAGTTGCTTCAGCTTGGGTGGCAAGGGCATTACGCCGAATTGGTGTGGCGTCAGCTTTCAAGCTTGGCGAACAAACGAGAATCTGCGAGATGGGAAACTTACTACCACTGCGACTCTAATGAGATTTCCGAGCCTCTTCACCGAATGATTATAATTTCCCGTGTACAGACGATGGAACAATGAACTTAATGTGTTTGCTACAATCAGCGTATCGCACACAAAGAAGCACACACCAACATCATATCGGATGATGCAAACAAACCAACAAACAAACGAACGAACACAAAGTGAGCTACATGGGCTACAGTATGATAGTTCGCAACGACTTTAGCACAAGTTGGTCAATTCCTAAATTTATTCCTAGACTCGACCACCCGAACCGTGAAAAGTGGTACGGGATGATATTGAAGTTGGACAGCGATGGCTGATTATGGAGTACTGCGGATGAGATGCCCTGTGCAAGAAACCCTGATCCTACGCGCACGTGGCAATGCTCGGCTGACCGGAGCACGAGCCCTTCACTTTGGCGTTGACAGTGATACCCGATCACTCCCACCCAGACGGGACGTTACAGTTCACCAACACATCGTACAAGTTGGTGGCGGTTCCGCGCAAACTGTCAATGGTGATGTCCCTGATCGCGACGGCGCTCGTGGGGCTGCCGGTCTAGCCTCTTTTGCTTTTGCCGTAGTCCGAGTGCATCACAACGGCGTTCTTCAAGTTCGTGAGCACGTTATTGGTGTAGGTGACCCCCGTGACGAGGCCCTGGGAACTGATGATGGTCTTGATGCGAATGCCGTTGTCGCTGTTGACGATCGTGTTGCCCTGGACGATGAGACCCGGCACAGTGTCCGACTCATCGACCGCACTACCATCGATGAATCCGACCGAGATGCCGTGGCCTCCCGTGCACGTGTTTCCGACGAAGTGAGTGTTGGTACTGGATTGCATGGCGAGACAGTCGTCTTGGTTCATGACGATGTTGTTGGTGGTGTCGACACCACTTTACGACCACTAATCTTAGAAGATAGCCTATAGTATCGCACCTTCTGGGTATGAGGTACGCCGACAGCGTTTGCATCAACTCTGCACTATCGAGGCACAGTATGTAGACGACATCTGGATGGATAACTTGGAGCGCTGTATTGTTCGCTGTTGTGCGAACAGAGTCATTTATTCTGGCCTCCAGGCTACCTTACGTGTCGAAGGTTATCACACTGCCTTAAAGCGCTGGTTGAACTCGCGCGATGAGAGTTGCTCAGACTCCACTCCAATAGGCAGCGCTGACGGCGCCAATCCATCAAGCTGTACATGACGCAGTCTTCGACGAGTAAGTCAAGTTGTTCAAGTCGCTTCGAAACCTTTGTACGTCGCCGTTGTGAGAGTCATTCACAACTACGCATTAGGATGGTGTGAGGAAACAGTGCTGTGCATCCTAGTCTCTCCTTGCAGTGGAGTCTATACCCAGACAGCCGGACTTCTATGTTATGACAAGCTATGGAATGTAAAACATTAGGAAACGAGCTAAAAACTTCGAACTTTCATTCACATTGGTGGGTAAATTGACTGAAAGCTCCACTAGCGTTGCCGCCATCTATCCTCGAGCCAGAGACGATTGTAACTGGAAAAGCTAACGTCGGCAATCAAACAACTTAATCGTCGAACTCACGCACGAGGTTCTGGAATGATTAAAATTCGAAAAGATCCACCAGCGTTTGGAATTTCACAACAACATTTTTGTTTCAGCTTCAACATCTGTGCCTCCAGATCTAATTTTTGTGATCACCACGGGCGCCTTTAAACAGGCTCGCCTCGCTTCATTTTCATCCATTTACATATTGATCTCTTGTTCATCCATAACAGTATTCATTACTTTCCTATGTATAATTTTATACTACTGCATTTCCTGCATTTACATATGAAGAAAAATCACATTTGTATTGAATGCCCATCATTTTGAATATCTCCTAACTGTGCTTCATAGAATTACACTTACGTAGCCCTCCAAAACTCGCAAACGTCTTGTCAGGGCATAGCTCGCACATGAGCGTTCTTTGTTCACGTTTGCGATGCTTTATCATGTTCTCAGCTGCGCTTATATTGGATTGTGACCACATGTATCAATACCGGTGAACGGCTTCCGATGACTCACACTAAAAGTCGCAATTTAAATAATTGCACAAATATCCACGTGCATCGAGCACTATGGATATTGTCGAACTCACACCTACAAATGACTACGCTATTAAAGAACTTGATAGTTGCTTGCAATTCGTTGGTATTGGTAAGAAAAATCTACTCGGTGGTGAGGAACAAAACTGCAGAAATGATGTGGCGTGACTATAGTCGTTATATTTCCACGACTATGCGCCATATGTTATGATGCTTTATACCGTTGAGAAGCCAAGATAAATATCTATTTAACGACGGTACTCTCATGCAAATGGATGCAGTAGATCCTGATATATAAAGCTTGAAACTGAAAAGTGCCAAACATTTCCGCAGTTTTGCTCGTCACTGTAGCTGAAAAAAATGTTTTTCCATCCTGCGTGAGCTTTTTAGTCCTCCATGAGAGGTACGATGCATTCTCGTGCAACAGAGCACTGTGCATACATGCTTTGATATGTCGGCGACTGATTGGACCTTCCCAGGTCTTGGGGTCGGATCGCGTTGCCACGTTTGGCATGAGCGAGTATGAGTACTGTAACTTGTTGTTCATTCGAAGTGGCGTCAAAATTTCATTAATGCTCTGCACACTTGGGTTAGAACTTGGAAAGGAGAAGATTGTAAACCGAGAACTGTCTGTGTTTGATCGCGAACGAAGCTTTGGTGTAAATGGCAACTCGTAAAAGTCACCCGGCCGATACGCATTTGCCGCTCTCTTTTTCATTTTGGGCTGGCCCTTCTGGATTCCATACTGACCGCGCTTTCTGGACAATTTCTCCGCGACGGAGAGCCCGTCATGACCGCAACCACAGCGCCGACACGCATTACATACGCCACACCGGCCGACTTTGCAGTTGCATGTAAGCTTTGCTAGCAAAGACATCACTCACGCACAGCGCGCGCTTTTCATATACCTACGTATGGCGCTCCGTTTATGCTTCCTCTCAATGCGTAAAAACGTGTGGCAGCGTAAATACATGAAAAATCTTTTTTACATCATCAAGTCTCCATTGCATCAACCTAACTCTTTCATGTTTATGCATCGTAAATACACCCTCGAGACATGTACATGACCAGTATTTGGGTACAAAATTGGAACGAGGAGGTCATTTCAATGATGTGCCACGAGCAAATATGTACACATATTCATAATTTGTTTGGCCAAATAGAGTGACAAAACGCCAATCTAGATGTCTATGTCAGTCTAGCAGCTGAATGTTTTAGTGCGGATTTCGTTGTTTGCAACCAACCTACATTTTCCAATCTACTTGACAAAAAACCTTGAGTTGATACTGTAGTTAGAACAAACGTTGGAAATCTAACCAGTGATACATCCAGCGATTGGCTAAAATAGATAAATAATCGACTGACATTGCCTATTTTAATAGTGTACGTTTTATTGCAATATATCCTCAAATATAATACTTACGTAAAATACATAGTAAGCTACGATTGGTTGAAACAGGTATTGGATTGAGTTATTTTACCGTTTCCGCGCATCAGCCAATAATATTGATTCATTTCGACTTTTGGGATCTGAAGGCCAACAATCCAATTTGCTCGAGTCGACAACAGGAAGCGAGCATGCTGAAGATTAGCGCGTCGGAGCAGAAGTACATCGTTGAAGGGGTCGAAGCCAACGTTCGCGCTGATGGCCGCTCTCGTCTCGCGTACCGCAACTTGGTGATCGAGACGTCACTGCTGACGCAATCCAACGGCTCGGCGCGTGTTTCGCTGGAGAACTCGGGCACGGACATCCTTGCGTCCGTGAAGCTTGAGGTCACGACCCCGAAGCCAGAAGCACCGAATGCAGGTATCGTTCAGGTGGCAGTGTCGTGCTCGCCATCGGTGTCAGCGAAGCTCTCCGGTCGTGCTGCCGAAGAAATGAATGTCGAGCTTTCGCAACTCATGACGCGCTTGCTTTGCTCCTGTCCGTCTGCTGATCTGGACCAGTACTGCATTGTGCCTGGCGAGAGTGTGTGGGGTATCAATGTCGACGTTGTCGTATTCGAATCGACAGGAAACTTGCCAGATTTGATCTCGATGGCGATTTATGCAGCGCTGAACGATACGATCTTCCCGTCTGTACGGTTAGTCGGTGTGGAAGGGGAAGATAAGACTATCGAGGTGGAGACAGACCCAGCAGCAGGAAAGCTGATGGCGGCTGCCAACTGGCCGATCTGCGTGACTCTTTGTAAGATTGCAGCGTACTTCATTACAGACCCAATGCAGGAGGAAGAGTTGTGTACGACAGCGCAGATGAGCGTCGCAGTGGATCCAAATGGAAAAGTTTGTGGAGTGCAGAAAAGTGGTTCGGGGGCGATTGACATGCGAGAGATGCAAGCTATGGTCGATGAAGCGTCCGCGCGGTCAAAAGACTTGTTCAAGCTTCTTCAAGCAGCTTTGCAACTTCAGCGAAAGAGAGACGCGAGAGCAGGTCACAAGATCGAACGAGTGGGGTTCTTAGGATGATAATAACAAGAACAGTGTGATCGGCAGTTAATCCTTTTTTTTCAAGTTCGCGGTCAAATTCCGATTGATTTATATTCGAAAACGAACAAGACAATCGAGGACAAATAAGGAGTCATTATTGTAGATACTGCGTGATATACCAGCAATATTAATTCTCCACTCCATTTTAATATCTCGTTTCTCGTGAGCATCACGTTTTCCTTGCGCCATGCGCGTACACATGACTGAAGCACAATTCGCACGATCATAAGTCTTTCTGAGCTGAAGCACACTTTGCTTTGTATCCGAATACTTATTCCTCGGCAAAGTTAGATGACATAATGCATTCCATGTATACACGTTCTCCATCCTCTGTTCTTTTATCTGCGTGTGTTGTGCATGAGCTGTGAGGTAGGATTGCCCCAGAGGACTGCTCACAACAAAACGCTCTCTTGCATGGACTGATGAATCTGTTAGGGTGACGCGTCTTTGCAATCAGTACGAGCTCACTCAGCTTACTAGTACGAATCGATGTCGAGAGGCCTAATCGACGCCAAGTGCAAATTCTTCTCTTCGTCTTCAAACTGCCAGCGCTTCTGAGCCTTCAGCATAACGCGCAAGTCGTCTTGTTTGGACTCGTCGACGAGCAACCCTTTGTTAATGCGCATCGGATTGTCAAGCTCATCCACATTGAGTACCATAAAGTAACTAAGTTGTAAAAAGTAGTCGTAAACGAGATTTTAGACTTCATGAAATGACAAAAATCGGAATAGAAATGCGTCAGTCACGTACCCTGTGTGCGACTTCTTCATGTCCGACTCGCCTGGGGTACTCACAAACACTTCAACTTCAACCTCCAAGCAAGTACGTCTTTGTTTGAAAATACACAATTTGTGAAGTGACCTCATTAGACCGTACACGAAGCGCAGATATGTAACTCACCTGACATTTGCGATTCGTGCTTTCACTGTCACAATGTTGCTGGCAAGAATCGGTAGCTTGAACAAGATCCGATTCATCGACATAGTCACCATGCGCTCATTTTTCGTGAAGTGGCGAGCGCAGTAGATGGCTGCATTGTCCATCCAGGAAAGTAGGTCTCCTCCAAAGAGAGTGTTCATCACATTCAGGTTTTTAGGAAGAAAGCGCTTGCGCACTTCAATTTCCGTGTCGGACACTGAAACATACTCATCTTTTTCTTCGTAAAGATCGAGATCCGTCGCCTTGATGAATGACAGTTTGTCTACTTCGTCTTGCAACGTTCGCCAACGCGCCGACAGCTCGCGGCGTTTTCCTGCTGCCTCTTGTTTTTGGCGCAACTCTTCTTCGTCGTCAAAGAGCTTCGGCAGCCCTTTCTGCGTCTTGCCGAATCGGTTGATCGCGACGAAAGTGACGATCGCACTATGTGTACGTTCATACTCTCCCGACTGCAGATCGTGGCGGAAACCACAACACTACACAAACAAACGTACCAATAAACGAAGATAAACGCACTTTTCATCAAGCACCAGGGAGGTTAAATAAAAGCACACACACAGTGGTTATTACCTGGATCGTGATAGCCGACCGCGTCATGTTGATAACTTCGCCCTCGAGACGGATGAGATCTCGATGGAACACTGGCTTGATGAGCTCAACGCGGTCAAACATGATCGTCGCTATCGGACCATACGCCACCCTACAATTACGACCAAACAACGCAAGCATGAGGACGAGGCTGCACAGCGTCTGATTGTGCACAAATATCTTCACCTACTGCATAGCGATGGAGCCACCGAGGACGTCCATGAGCTCGAGGATTGGCCCCGTTCGAATCCGCTGCCCCTTCAGGCTTTCATCCCCCTTTCAGACGCACGCACACACACGTACACAAACACACATCAACCTCCTGCAAGTTGCACGGTATACAAGTAAAAAGAGCGCTTGTCAATAATTCCAACGCACGATGATCTCCGCAAAGCCCAGGCGTGTGTCCTTGGAGGCGATTTGGGCGGGCATCTTGCGCCGGCGCCAGGCATCCGCCGCGGTGGCCGTGAGTTTCTTTAGGACCATTTCGCAGATCTGACACTGACTTGCAACTCCCCTCTCCCAAACAGTAACTCCACTACCTACCTACCAAGTTGAATTTACCTCTATTTATTTATACTGCCTCAGTAATTTGTAAAGTAGAGCGTCGACTAAACATGTCGAAGTGTGTTTCCCTCGACTAAACGTGTTGAAGTATCTCGTTGGCTAGCTACTGTTTATTTATTTTTTATTTTTTCCAGTTTTAGGGTTTAGGGTTTAGATGCTAGCCACACCGCCCAAAGATGTGAAGCGAACTAAAAAAACAACTGACGTTTACTTATTTACGGAGGCGGCGTGCAAATATGAAATCAACCGAGATGATTCGACTTGTGGCAAGTTGTTCCATCGAGTGTCTGCAGTTTAATAGCAATGCTAATTTTAAATGGTACGAATGTGTACCAAGAAATGGTGCACCTCTATTCCTGAACGATTTAACAAAAGATATGCAACACCCTTTGCCATGCAAACAAGACTTTAAGCCATTAGAGGCTAAGGAAATTTTGCTCAACGGTAGTCTCTACTATCTTACTGATGACAAGAGAGCATTTATGCAAGCTACTGATGAGGAATATAATGAAATCTTAGATTGTGATATCAAAGAATGGGTGCTTGCTCGAGTACCAAATGTTGGGATTATTAAAACACAAGATTGAGAATGGCAATCCGCACCATTCAAAGTTGGGATAGCCCCGCCAGCGAATCCACAAATGACATGTGGACAGTTGCCATTTATCAAATCCACTATTACTTTTTCGACATCCTACAGTCAATACAGTACATATGTACTGTATTGTATGAAAATACCTCTGTCTTGTCTACCAAAAAGATCCATCTCTTTTTGGCTGCTCACATGATATAAAATCAGTATGTTACTATCCTTCCCCCTTAGAAATTGAACACAGTGGACGGTGTTGTCTTTGCATGGTACTGATTGAACATAATGCTACAGCAATGCAAATAATTTATAGAGCGCATCTTCTTGG